>JBBBDQ010000340.1:4857500-5262500 GCA_037127315.1 Ascarosepion bandense | reverse complement strand
TCTGGATTTTTTCCATATTTTATTTCAATTTTCAGATGTAGTTAGCCAATTTTGTATTGGTTTTTTTTTTTTCATTTTTTTTTAAATGTAGATCTGTGGTTGAACCACCTGGTCTTAAAGATGTTTTTGGTTGAGCCCAAATATATTTTGTTTTGGCCATCTGAGTCATAATTCGTTTTAATTTAAACAATGCGCGTTCATATATATATATATATATATATATATATAGATATAGATATAGATATAGAATTGGTGTTATTTTTGTAAGCATGTGTACAAAAAAGTATCAAATAATCCAATTTCCATATGTATATATATATATATACTGAATGCATCTCTCGAACAATTCGATGGCATAAGAAGAGGGTTTAATACCGTGGAACGACTGCTGAGGCCTCGCCTTCTTCCTCGCCATAAAATCTCCCATCTACAATATGCTTCCTATTATCAAACTTGGGAGATAGATAAATGGAAGAAAGTGTTGTTTTCAGACGAGAAAGGAATTCAATATTGATGGCCCAGACGATTTTCAGCGTTACTAGATATAAAAGACGCTCCAAAAGAAAATTTCTGAACACGGCATTGTGGAGGTGGATCAATTATGGTTTGGTTGTCCTTTTTGTACAAGGAACTCTTGAGTTGCAAGAGTTAAAAGGTCATCAAACAGCTGGTAGTTACGTTGACATGTTAAGAAAGGCATCACTAATTACTGAAGCCTTCGTCTATGTGGAGAATCTGGATTTTTTCACCAGGACAATCGCTGCAATCCACAACGCTTGAAGGTGAAAGAGTTTCGTTTTTTTATTATGGAAATCAACATTCACAATGAGCAATCCACGGTGCTCTTCAGAACTAAACCTAATCAAGAATGTTTGTGGATTTATATGAAATTGTCATTGTGACTATTTTGTTCTGTATTTTCTATTTTTATTTACATGGACTTATCTTTATGGCCAATCAAAAAATACGTTTTCAATATTTCTTTAAATTAATCAATTAAAATGTTTAAATTTTTCACTTGTTTATTGATAAACTACATTTTCTGATCAAATGTAATTGTTTCGCATATATATTTCGATTAAAGTTACAGTATTTTATATATTTTTAACCCTTTTGATTCTGGTCTTAAGATTTTGACAAGGAGTATATATATATATATATATATATATATATATATATATACATATATATATATATATTTCATTTGTAAACGAGTTATTACGAGACCTAAGTTTCTACCATGAGTATTATGACCAGAAACTAAGTAATTAAACAATTATATATATATATAAAACAAAAGTTCAGAATTTTTATTGAATAAGATAAGGATACATTATTCAGTAGAAGCATTATTTCTATTACTTTGCTCGACTATATTCTACCATCAGGCAGCTTCATACTTCCGTCTTCTCAAAAGGTTTTCTAAAAACAAAAAACGGCGTTATGTTCATATGAGAAAATTGGCTTTTCTTTCCTTCTCAGAACTTTATAAAGAGTAGAGCAGGGTATTATCTCTATGAAATAGTACGTTTTTTCTCTTCTAACTAATCCTGAAAACATTTTGCTTATTTAATTTTTCTCCTTACTTGTTCGAATCGGCCGTTTTCTTTTCCCCGAAAGAAATTCATAATTAATGACACTTTTAAACCCTACATATGTGTAGTAGGAAAACCTTTCGTTAGTATTTAAGCGTATGTGCCCATGCCGCATGCACCCTGATCGGGATTGAGACGGCTTTCTCCTCGATGGAGAAAGTTTCATTGGGATTTGTTTAAGGACAGGGTCCCAAGTTCTGCCCTGTTATTTAACCCATGACTGGAGGGAAGGGACGGATTAAGGGTAGCACTGCGTAAATGAATGCAGAGTGTTCGACTGGAATTTGAACTCAGCTCCCCAATTTCTCTTTCCGAGCCGATATCCACTGCACCACAACGCACATTCGTCAATAAACGTTTACAGCACCTAGTATTCCCAAGTGGTCACCCTACTAACCAGGCTCAACGTTGCTTAACTTCGGTCTATTCAACGCGATATGACCGTAAGCATTTAAGCTTATGCTAAAGTCATAAATCAAAGCTACTGACTTAACCAAACTGGTACAAACCATTATAGTATTTTCAGTATCTTTGTTGTTTTAGCTTTTGTTCAATGTGTATTGTTTTCAAGTAATGTTTCACTTAGTCGCTGTCAATATCTCTACGGTCAGACTGCAGAGCATTTTTCGGGAAGAACTTTCCAGCACAAAACATCGCAAACCACTTTTAGCAGGTGCAATCATCCACACTATCTTCTCCATACACTACATAAATAGTGTTTTATTTGTATGTTTACCTTTTTTTGGCATAATATTCCAATAATTTCACAATCTTTAATGTAAGAATCAACATAAAAATGGGACAATTTTGCTAACTTAAAGAATGTACACATATATGACGACATATTCAAAAGCTATCATTTTTTTAAATTATGTTTATTAAAACTAAACGCCACTACATTATTTAGATTGTTCGGACAGTTGTCCTCATCTTTACGCATATTTACGACATTTCGGCCGTTGTACACTACGGTCTTCTTCAGGTGCTAGGAATTTTGAACCGAACCCTTTATTTGATCACTGGGGTGTATCATTCTCACTCCATGTGCGATGTCACTTCCGGTAACCATGTAGTTATCTCCCTTTTAACTCAACTCTCTAAGTCATTTGTTCGCCACTGCTGTAGCCAGGTATTGAATTCACAACTCTTTGGGTCAAGTCACTGGAACTAACCAACGTCTATATCTACTGGGCTATGTGTCCTTCAGATGAGGACAACTGTCCAAACAATGTAAATAGTACATCGTCTCAGAAGTATAGACATAAACGCCCTTAATGTTATAAAATGATAAAAAACAAAATGAACCTTTTAACCTATCAAATTTTTATGTGAGCACTCTTTATAGATAGGCGTTTATCAATCCAATTCAATCGTCATTTTCTATTTTTACATTGAATTTACTTTTACAAATTTAGGCGCAGATAGAATCACTGAAAGTTTACTTGAATGTACATTTAATGCAAAAACAAAATGGACGTCCGAGTGGTTTTTATGAGTTAAAGTCAAACGTTAACATTTTATTTCGTATCTATGACAATATTGATTTTGATGCCTCAGTTCATATAATTATGTCTATATTATGAGAGGAAGCCTTTTTTCATTCATCTGTTTTTAAAATCTACCTAAATAAATATACACGTACTCTTGTATTAAATCTACACAACATCTCCAACGCACACTGCTTCAATCTCACAAAGATCTAATGAGGCCTCGATGTACACCAGTTTACAATAACTCAACTATATATTTACCAGAAATAGACATTTTTAATCGTATATGCGATCCTGTCGACATTATAAACAATTCGTTTTCAATGTTTTTCGTTTTATTATCTTCGTTCTTTTCTTTTTCTGTTTTGTCTTTTGTATTTGTTTCCTCTCGACATTTCGGCTTTTATTTATGGCTGACTAATGTTTAGCACACACTTTTACTGTTACATATGCACTTTTATACATATTGCAAACTAAGTTATATATGAGAACCTTGAATAATTTCTCGCTGTTTTTCTACTGATAGTATTCCCAGAACTTTGCGTTTGTTTTTTAGATGGTAACACATCTATAAGTAAATACTACAGGCAAGCTTGAAATTCAGTGTATGCCATTTCGCTGAAGTGTAAGCAACTTTGTTTTTCATAGCGTTAAATATGTCGGATTTCGTGCAAAAAGGATTGTGTTTGCGGGAAATTTACAGCACTACTTTATTCAAAAGAAATGTGCAGCTGAAACACACAAAATTATTGTTGAGACTTACGGCAACTACGCTCTGTCGGAAACAACATGCAGAGATTGGTTTAGACGCTTCAAAAATATTGATTTTGATGGTGAATATAAAGAAAGCTCTGATGCACCGAAAAAAGTTGAAGATGTAGAATTGGAGCCAATACGTCATGAAGACTCGTGTCAGGCGCAAGCTGAAATTGCAGAATCATTAGAAGTTGATCACAACAATTTTGAAACGTTTCAAAGCACTAAGAATGATTCAAATGCGAAGGACATTGCGCACCGTACGAGTTGAAGCCGAGAGACGTCGAACGGCGTCTTGTCAAGTGTGATCAACCTCAACGGCAGAAAAGGAAATGTTTTTTGCATCGTATCGTGACCGTCGATAAAAAGTGGATACACTACGATAACCCTAAGCGGAGAAGATTGTGGGGTAAGCCTGGACATACATTAATACCGGCAGCACAACCGAATATCCATGGTTTGTAAGCTTCTGCTCTGCATTTGGTGGAACCAGCTGGGTGTAGTTTATTTTGTGCTGCTCAAACAGATCGAAACCATCACAGGAAATTGTTATCGACTACAATTGATGCGTTTGAGCAGAACATTGAAGAAAAAAGGCCGCTATACGAGCAGAGAAACGACAAAGTGATTTTGAAACATTACAACGCTAGACCACATGTTGCAAAACGTGTGAAAACCTACTTGGAAAGGCTTAAATGGGAAGACCTACCCAAAGCGTCGCATTCGTCTAACATTGCCCTGTTTAATTATCACTTCTTCCGATCGATGGCACTTGTTCTGGCTGACCAGTACTTTTATTGAAAAATGCAAAAAAATGGGTCAACTCGTGGTTAGCCTCAAAAGACGTGTCGTTTTTCTGATGTGAAATTCAAATGCTGCCAGAAAGATGGGGAAAATAATGGCTAATAATGGACAACACTTTCAGTGAACATGTTTCTTACTAATTTTTGTAAATAAAACTTTACTTTTCGGAGAAAATCAGCAAGAATTTATTCAAGTTTTTAATATATATATATATATATATATATATAAATGTCTCTACACATGTGTATAGAAGTATCTGAAAGTCTGCGTGGAAGTAAAATTATGATTCTTTTATGTACACTATCCATTTAGGACGTTGATGATAATGACCCTTCACATCTTCATGTTCCGTGTTGGTCTTAATATATTTTGTGCTGTTATTTCTCCCAAACTCTGCTCTACCATCCATTTGCTCAAGCTCATCATGTATATCACGCACTGTTTTCCCCTGTCTCTCTTTCCCACTATCCGCCCTGTAAGTATCAGATTCTCAAAGACTTCTTTCCTCATTACGTCTCACAAACTACAGTTGTCTCTTCCTGATATTAAGTATAAGTTTTCTTTTTCTTTCCATTCTCTTAAAAAACCTCTTCAAAACCTCGTCATTGCTTATATGTTCTGTCCATGGTATTCTCAGCATCCTTCTGTAGAACCACATTCTTTTCTTTTGCGTTTCCCCTTCATCTTTGAGATTTTCCAAAATTCACTGCTATATAAGAGAACAGATATCACGGAACCGGACAATACACTTTGCATTTTTTCCAACAAATCTTTCAATTCTCTCTTCTGCTTTTGGAAGGCCAATACGTCTTTGGATTTCAGTGTTGCAATTTCCGTCGTCAGCTAGACCACTACCCGCGTATTTAAATTTCTGTACCCGCTTTATATATAAACTCATCGAGATGAAGTATTTGTGGGTAGTCTCGTGAAAGGGCAAAAAGAGAACAAAAAAACGAATAATATTAGAGAGAGAGAAAATATTGCACATTGTGTGCTGATGCAAATTTACTTCATAAATACACCAGATCAAACAGTAGTTCCTCCTACAAGGTGGGAGAGAATGTTCGATCCCTACCGGGGAGCACTTCCTCTTTATTAAGATTTCTGAAATACGTAGCCTGTTAGATTTGATGCACTTTCAGTAACGTAAAAATACAAATATAAAATTGGGCATCTATTCCAAATAAAAGTATCCATTTTAATAACACTTGAAGTCATAAAAAGTTGGATTAAAAATAAAACTTTAACATATATATATATATATATATATATATATATATATATATATATATATATATATATATATGGGGTAGATTCTCATAGTGGCTACAAATAAAATGATATTTCGGGAAAAAATTTGAGTCCAAATTTTCAGTTGGAATTTGTCACCATCTTTAGATCTAGGTGTCGACCGGTTGTATGTGCATTTTGGCAGCATAAAATTTTGTCCTTCATCCGGTTTGTTTTATTTAATTTTTTTTTTTTTTTAGATCTGAATGTGACTATTAAAAAAGAGGTATGGTCATGTCAAATCTTATAAAAAAATTGACAAATAACAAGTAATCAAATTGATATCAGTAACATGGAAATAAAAAAAAATTAAAAAAGTAAACAGACTTTGACAAAAGAGGTTTGAGGAAATGTTTAACATGGAAAAAAGGTTATTGATGGTTGGCTTGTTAATAAGCGCAAAGTTATATCGGTAAAATGTAATGGCTTTAGATTCAGTAAAACATCTCAACAAGACATGGAAATACGCGACTGATTCGAGAAAAGAGTACGGCTATTTGCTGAATGACGTGACGATTGAAATGCTAAAATTTTCCTTAGAACTTTCTCAAAATTCAATGATTTTAGTTTAACTTATGCAAGCATTCAATATTTACCGAAGGTAAGCGATGATAAATGTATACTTGTTTGCATATATATATATATGTGTGTGTGTGTGTGTGTGTGTGTGTGTGTGTGTGTGTGTGTGTGTGTGTGTGTGTGCCCGCGCGGTTGCGTGTTAGTGAGTAAAGTATGGAAGAAAAACTCAAGGTAAATATAAAACAATTTGTAAATCTTACATTTTGACAAGTTTTGTTGAAATAAATTACATTTTTCTAAAGACGCCGAAAAATGTCAAAACACACACACACACACATATACACACACAAATATATAAACACACAAATATATAAACACTATATATATATTTAAATATATATATTTATATATATATGTAGTGTTTAATTGTGATAATGTTTAGTTCGAAGGTCGTATATTTTCAGTGGTTTTACTGATAAAAAGTATTTTGGCAAGCAGATTTTTATCGTAAAGTTGTCGGTATCGGGGTGGAGATAGAGCGCTGATAAATACAAAAGGTTTGTTACATTAACTGTGCAGATTCATGCATAAATCGGGTCAGTTAAAAAGATAAACTTACACTTTTTAAATTGTTTGGACTGTTGTCCTCATCTTTGTTGCCATATTCACCTTCAATGTCTGTCTATATTTCTGAGATGAGGTATTGTAATTATTTACACTATTTACATTGTTTGGTCTATTTTCATCTTTGTTGTTATATTCCCAACTTTTCAATCATTATATGCTCCGGCTTTCTACAGTTGATTGAAATTTCGAACTGAAGCCTTTATTTCATCCACTGGTATGAATTCTTCTAGTTCTTCGTGTCATGCGACTTCCGTATGTGTGTAGCCAGCTATTGAACTCACAATCTTTTGGTCAAATCAGTGGATTCAACGACGCCTTTATGGGCCATATGTGAGGACACATGTCTCAGTGGATAAAGAGATAGAAAAAAGTCTTGCGAGGTGAGCAAAACCTCACATTTCAGTTTATAGAGCGATAACTTATAATTAGATATCCAAAAAAAGCATGACACGTGGAAATAGAACAATCTACCTCTGTGAACAAAGAAAGAGTTTAGTTCGAAATTCTAACCACCTGAAAAACACCGGAGCTTGCAACGCTCTAAATGTCGTGGTGATGACTACAAGGATGTGGACAACACTCTGATCAGTTGTTGTATATTACTGGTTCTCGGATCAAACAACGATCGTCTTGACATTACAACGAAAAACAACAACCCGTATATAAACATATTTTTATTTTTCGTTGGTTTTGTGAAATAGGAGTGTACTCAGAGAAAGATCACGTACACGCAGGCGTTGTCGGGGAATCGTTAGCCAGCGGTAGTTCTCTCCCTCTCTCTCTCTCTCTCTCTCTCTTTCTCTCTCTCTCTCTCTCTCTCTCTCTCTCTGTGTCTTCTTCTTTTTCTTCTTCTTCTGCCAGAAACCCCAGATTTATATAACCCAAAATTCCTACGCATTTTACTTTTTCGGGATGTCGCTTAATTGACGTCATCTACGGCCAAATACATATGTCAATCATTTTCACCGGTTATCGCCTTACAAACCGGTTATCGCCTGTGCTTTCTGTCTTTGATTTCAATCATTTCTTTGTTGGCAATAGACTGTGTTTCTGTCTTTGTTGGTGTACCCCGCCGCCACCATCCGGGGATGTATATTTTTTCACTCATATCTTTGTCGACTATCGCCATTCAAGCCTTTTTTATTACACTCCACCGCCATCATGCACGGCCGGAATATATTTGTCAATCATATCTTTACTGCTCAAGGTAATATATTACACAATGTAAATACTGTAAATATATTGTTTAAATTTTAACATGAAATAGACAAAAAATGTTAAATATTTAAAACATTTTAAGTTTATCCCGTTTATTTCTGATTGTTTTCGCCAGCCTCATCAGATTCCAAATTTTCTTCATTGTTCGGGTTCCAAAGATAATTTGCATAAAAACCATCTGATAATATCAGTGTCTATTTTAACTGATTCAATGCCGACCATCAGTGCTTGCTTGAAAGATTTGCATCTCTGCCAGTAGACATTCTCTTAAGCCTGTTAAGAAAAACTATCGGCCGAGTGATGGTAATTTATGCCATAAATGTGTCTCGAGTTCGGCCATGATGTGAAATCTTATTACGCCATGGATAACTTGTACATTGCACTGGTCTGAATAGATATTTCCGTGTCGGCCTGGTTTTAATCTCTTGAAAGACATAGGTTCTTCTCACTGCATTCTTTCTTTCCTATTTTCCATTTACATATGTTGCTCACTCTCTATTTCTTTCTTTCTGTTCTCTTTCAGTCTGTCTATCTATCTAACGAGCTAGCTCAGTCTGTTCACTATCTATCTATCTATCTATCTATCTATCTATCTATCTATCTATCTATCTATCTCCGTCTGTTCAATATCTATCTGACTCAGTCACTTCATATCTATCTATCTATCTGGACACCTCGGCGCGGTGTAATGGTTAGAAAGCTTGTCTTGCTAGAACCTGTGAGTAGTAAGTTCGATCCTCACTGGGTACCCAATACTTTCGTTCCTTGTGCCACATCTAAGTACTGCTTAGAAAATCAACTAATTTATTTATATATTTGTCTCATAATGTTGATATCTATCTCTGTATGTTCATCTCTCTCTCTCTACCTCAATATGATCATGTTTATCTGTTCCTATACATTTACTTATCAAAGTCTATCCGGAAAAATGTTCCTAATTTCTTTTTACCATAAGCATCTGCCTATCGATGCATAAATTCGTGTATTATTATTATAATTATTATTTGAGTACAATTTTTTGTATTTCTTTAAAGTATGGGCTACAAGGAATTCTTTCAAGAAGGCTATCGGGCCCTTTTCTAACTGCAACGGGAATTATTGATGTTCTCACACACCAATTTTTTGAGATTTTAACTTCAAGATCCTTGTACTTCTATATTTTTTTAGATCTTTAAAAATACATTGCAATCTGCAGGGATTGCTATGTCAATAAAAAAGCACATTTTGATTTGTGGTCACGATGTTTGGGCGATTAGTTTTGATTCTTCTGCTTGTGTGTATTGCAAAGTCTCATAAAATTTTACAGGTCCTCACCTCTGTACTGGGTGAGGTTCATAGCAGTTCTTTGTGGTTTCCTTCCTGTAAAATTTGCATAATTTCAGTGCAAATATTGACCCATTCTATCATGCAAATTTTATATTCAGTGGGTGCTAACACTGCAACCTGATACATGTTGGTCAATTTGTTTCTGGATATTTGTCATAGAATCTAGATTTTGGGTTAAAACAAATTTTCAGTATGTGTGCTTTTGTAATTTTGAGTTAGCAAGCATTGGCCTTGTGCAGCAAGAATAAAACCCTTGCTTTCAGCTTTTAACCCAGTTCTATGTAACCACATATGGGTACGGGGTTTGTCTGCATCAGCTGGTTTGTCTATGTGCAGAATATTGATCAAGATGAGATTAGGTCCGAATTCCAGCTGAATTCCTTGCATTCACTTACGCACATATACTCTTGGGAAATGTATTAATCTGTCTCCTCTCTCCAGCTATGGGTTAAATAATAGGACAAATTGATTTCTATAGCCTTGGCTAGCAACCAGTCTACAACAAAAAGCAAGGGAAACCTACTGCGGGAAATTCTTCTGCCCAGTCAGTCATGTCTATTTCGAGACATGATCGCCCGATGTGTGTATCACGTATGGCACTTAACTGACTAACTGTATCAGTATACGTAACAGATAAAGACTTTCTCCATTATAAATCAGTATTTGAAGCCTTACATTCTTACACTGGTTCAGTTCGAAGTTCTTCCGAGATTTTTGTCCAAATGAAAAGATAAACTATCTGAAGAAATTGTGTGCAAAGTAGAAGCAAAAATGAAAGACACGTTCTAATAAGAAAGGAAAATTGATGGATGAGTAAATAATAATGTGCATCTTCTTCTCATTTTGAATTTCTCCTGAATATTACCTTCTGTTTTTTTAAGAAAATTTACTTTCTCCATTCAGGTTTGTAAATGCTGAGAGGACGTTAAGGTTTTTATCTTACTCGAACAGTACCAAAATGCAAATTTTTCTTTACACACACACACACACACACACATATATATATATATATATATATATATATATATATATTTCGAAAGCGTACAGAACAATAAAAGCTATTAGTAATTTCTATATTTTTTATCGCTTGAAAAACGGAAAAAATTTAGAACGATGGAAAAACTAAAAAAAGAAAAAAAAGTTGCTGCCGATATATATATATATATATATATATATATATATATATATATATATTTGATTCGGTGTCAGTCGGAGTCGCTAACCCCTAAGCCATAGCCTTATGGAATCAGAGAGAGGAAATTTTAGCGTGTTGTATATAAGCGGGGTATACACAAGCCAGTCACCGAAAGAATTCAATTCATTGCTAAAGAGTTATGCATAAATTGCGGAAGTGGTAACTGTTTTTTTTTTAATTTTCCTCTCTAAAGAGCTCAGTCGTAATGAGAGCATAATATATTAGTCATCCACATACAAGCCTGTTTCGCTGTATCACAGCTCATCAGTGTGGCTAGCTATCCACTTGCTTATATATATATATATAGATATATATAGTGTTAATAATTTGTGTGTCTGTTAGTCTGTTATTGCAGTCTCTTATTATTATATATCTGTGTGTGCTTTGATTATATACTCCTGCTTTGTGTTTGTATATATTTTTCTATTAAGTTTATTTGTGTATGTGTGATTTAGTGTTCCTTATTATTGTGACACTTCCTGTATCTGTTGCTCTGCTGGTTAACTGTCTACACCTCTACCCTTTCACCTAACCTAATTTCCTCACTGTGCAAAATTTGTTTTTGAATATTCTGAGTTAAATGTAATATTTGATTTTTCATGTTTGAAAAGTCATTTGTAATTTTTACAACTCCTGAAATAAATTCAGAATTTATAACCGTTTAATTATGTGTTGAGTTTTCTTCTACATATTTTATATTACTCTGAATACTATCCACTGAGTTTTCTATTTTTTATCTATCCATCTGATTCTATTAAATGACTGCTTTAGTTTTTTTTAGAATTTAGGTTTTTTTTTAACTTAAGCCGTCAATCAATAGAATCAGCTATGCATACTGTAGTAATTTTCTAAAATGCTTATAAAAGAATAGTTTTTCATGCTTTAATAAGTGCGTGACCATAACATTCTTCTTCTATGTGCTCTGTCTTTTCAGGACGTAGGCGATCATGAAAGCACTAATGTGAAGCTATGTGTACTGGCCAAAGATAGATGAGGATATCGTACAGATGGTGGAAAAGTGTAAGGGATGTGCTGCGGCAGCAAAATCGCCACCAATTATACGAAAACCTTGACCAAAGGCTGACAAACTGTGGTGAAGAATACACGCAGATTACGCAGGACCTAAAAATGGATACTACTGTTTTATAGTAGTAGACAGCTTTAGCAAATGGCCGGAAGTTTTTAGATATAAATACCCAACAACCGACAATACTATAAGCTGTTTGCACGAACTATTTGCGAGGTTCGGCGTCGTTGACGTTTTAGTTACGGATAATGGAACACAAGTAACGTCAGGTGATTTTAAAGATTTATGTGAAATGTATTGATTTTTCAGGTTTGAAAAGTATTTTGTAATTTTACAACTCCTGAAATAAATTCAGAATTTATAACCGTTTAATTATGTGTTGAGTTTTCTTCTACATATTTTATATTACTCTGAATACTATCCATTGAGTTTTCTATTTGACATATAAAATCAGCCCCCTATCACCCACGTTCAAATGGGCTGCCGAAAGATTTGTAGATACGCTTAAGAGGGCGTTAAAAAAGCGATAGGCACACCATCAGAGAAAGCATTACAGCAATTCCTACAAGTCTACCCTATTACACCAAACCAGAATACGCCATCAGGACTATCATCGGCGGTGGTGATGTTCGCGTGAAAAATCCGATCGGTTTTCGAGAAATTATTACCAGGCAAAAGCAATAATCGGAATATACCTACAATAGTGAAAAGATCGTTCAAGCCCGGCGAAAAAGTATATTTCAAAATTTTTAATAACAATATGGCGTATTGAGAGCAAGGAATAATTATAAGCAGAATTGGAAGCGTAATGTATACGATCAAAGGGAAAAAAATTCAAGTATAGAAGACACGTGAATGAAATCCAAAAAAGAAGAGTTGAAGAACCAAGCTCCTCACCTTTAGAATGTGAAGATTTTATGGAGGAAATCTTCGAAGCTTTTGACATCCAAAAACCAAAAACTAACACGGAAATTCAGAAGATTCCAACAGGAAGCGGAAGTTCACAGGGCCTTTGATCGTAGATCCGAAACGGAAAAAATATTAACCCTTCCTAAAAAGAAGCTAGGGAGGGGGGTGTTGAGGAATCACCCCTATTTACACACTCTATGGACTCGTCCATAGTATACAAATAATCCTGCCTACAGAAATTGGGGCAGTTGAGTGAGCTGAGTTGGACTGAGTTGTTAGAGCAATTGAACCGTTGCTCGTAAGTCAACAAGAAATATAGACTTATTACCGGACTTACTTCTTTGTATATATTTGACTTCCACTAACCATTATTCTTGAATCTACTAATCGTGTGCAAGTTGTATATCTTTTTGTTGAATGCACTTACCTTTTTTCCTCTCACATCACTTTTGTTATTATTATATTGTGTGGTTTTCTAAACAAGAAATCACAACAATGACAGAGATCAAATCAAAAGTAATCCTCCCCCCTTCTGCATGGTACAGATGTGGTGGGTTCCACTGGTATAAAGACTGTCTATTTAAATACAAGAAATGTTTAGCTTGTGGAAAAATGGGACATTAGGCATCTCAATGCAGAAATAAAACACACTCGTAGGGTAAGAACTACTAGAGTGGACAACGAAAACAATATAATACGTAGAACTCAAGATTTTAAATAATAAGGTAAAACTACAGTTAGATTCAGGATCAGATCTAACTATAATTAATCTACAAACATGGAGGAAACTAAATAAACCGATCATGATGCATACACAGAAAATCGCTAAGTCTGTTACAGGGAAAATTTCATGGAAATTTCATGGAAAAACGAAAATTCATGGAAAAACGAAATTTCATGAAAAATGAAAAAATTGAAATAATTTGTAATGAAAGACAGAAAATTTGGTGGGCACAGACTGTATGCAGAAGTTGGACGTATGGGATTTATCCATTAGTTCTTTTTGTAAGAAAATAGTGTGCGAGCGGTCAGAAGCTACAAAATTTAAAGAACTACACAGTTAATTTCCCGAAGTATTCTCGAGCGGTTTATGTAATAAGTTTGCAGCTAAAATTGAGCTAAAGCAAAATATTCAGCCAGTATTCAAGAAAAAGTGAAACGTGCCTTTGGCAACCATAGAAAAAATTGACAAAGTGCAGGATAGATTGGTACAAATTAGGATCCTTTTAGAAATCGAATTCAATGAATGGGCGGCACCAAAGGTGTACGTAAAGAAAAAATCCGGAGAAACCCGTGTTTGCGCAGATTTCTCGGCTGGGTTAAACAATGCTATCAAAGATTATCACTACCCATTGCCAAGCCCGGAGGAAATATTTACCAAGCTTAACAGTGGTAAGGTATTTTCAAAGATTGATTTAAGCGAAGCTTATCTTCAGCTTCCAGTAGAAGGAAGTACAAAAATGTTATGTATCAATACTCACAAAGGACATTACAAATTTAACAGATTGCCATTTCGGATAAAAGTAGCTCCGTCAATCTTTCAACAGACTATGGATACCATGCTTATGGAACAGAACTTTGCTACTGCTTACTTAGACGACATTTTAATCAAAAGCGATAACATAGAAGAAAACGCAACGCACATTAATAAAGTCTTTAAAAGAATTCAGGATTTTGGTTTTAAAGTCAAGGAGAAAAATGCGATTTTTTAAGGCTATATAATCGATGAAATGGCAGGAAACCATATCCAGATAGGGCATCAGAATAAAAAGCATGCCTGAGCCGAAAAATGTCACAGAGTTGCAAAATTTTCTTGGTCTAGCGAATTATTACTGTAAATTCACTGAAAACATGCACAACTTGAGAGCTCCCCTCAATTAACTATTGAAAAAAAATCAACGGAATTGGACGGAAGCTCGTCAGAAAGCTTTTAAGGAGATCTTAAAAAAATTAACATCTGATCTAGTACTGACGAATTTTGATCCCAAATTGATCCCAAATAAGTGGATGGCTTATCTAGATTGGTACCTGCGAAATGCAAACCTCTGGAAGACTCTGTAATAGCGGCTTTGCGAGCCGAAGACGAAATTAGTAAAGTTCTCAACAATACAGTAAGGGAATTACCAGTGGCCTTGTTAGAAATCAGAAGAGAAGCTGAAATGGATGGATTCATACGCAGTACAAAGAGGAAAATAGAAGAAAAAGAAAGAAATCTAGCGGACAGCTTTTCAATTTGTGATCACGTATTACTTTATAATGAAAGAGTGGTCATAGCCAAATCGTTACAAAGAAGAATTCTGAAGGACTTTCCTTTAGGACACCCGGGGAAAAATCGTCTGAAAGCGTTAATGAGAAGTTTCGTTTACTGGCCTAATATGGATAACAACATTACTCAAATGGTAGAAAAATGTAGAGGCTGCGCTGCGGCAGCAAAGGCACCAAGAGTTATACAAACACCATGGCCTAAGGTGAAAAAAACCTTAGTCTAGAGTCCATGCTTACTATGCAAGACCCATTGATGGATATTACTACTTTATAACGGTAGATACCTTTAGCAAGTGGCCAGATGTCTTCAGATACAAAAACCCTACGACGGAAAATGCTATAAATTGTCTACACGAATTGTTCGCAAGATTTGGCGTAGTAGATTGCCTTGTAACTGATAATGGTACCCAATTCGCCTCAAGCGACTTTCAAGAATTCTACGCGACTTATCATGTCAAACATATTAAAATATAGCGTGACACCAACCCGGCCGCTGCTTTCTATGTCCTGTTTCCCCAGTGATCTGAAGGGACCACCGCCATTCGCCACGTTGTGAAATTTTGAATTGAATAGTGGGTTCTCGTTCCCTCAGGTCGATCCGATGATAAAGGATGAGATGACTGGAGCCTACGCTGAAAGAAAATCACTATTCGTGCAAAAAAGGGTTCCAGCCACAACCGCAAGGATATAAAAAAAATAAGCAACACTTCCAGTTCCTTTACAAAGAGTCTTTCAAGACTACTGCTTTTATGTCGCTACTTAAGAATTTACACGAATACAAAGAGTCGAAAGGTAACAGAGAGAGAAAGGCACCTTCAGCTGATCTAAGGGAGATAATTTCGTGATTCTTCGTCTATTCACGATAACATAGCAGTTTCTCTTCTCGGCTTCGTTGATAGATTTAGGTTCGTACGGGCATTATCTGTCTCTTATTTCGGATCGGATTCCTGGATGCCTGACAACCACAGCGCGTTCTGCCGATCTCTCGTCTCTGCTAGAACTCTGTCGACTTGCGCCCATATCACTGGTCTACTCCAGCGTGCAGACCGCTTATATAGAGCGGGCCGAGGCTAAACAATGTTTAGGCGCCTCACACTAATTTCAATATGGAAATCGCTTTGACCACCATGCATGTTCGCCTAATAAAAATACGGTCTGTTTTTGACAAATTATTTCCCAGCAAAAATAAAAACCGGCATACACCTATAGTGCCTAAAAGATCCTTCAAACCAGGCGAACAGGTCTATTTCAGAGTGTTCAGGAACAATATGGCATACTGGGAACCAAGAACGATAATAAACAGACTGGGGAATGTTATGTACACGATCCAAGGCAAAACATTCGCTCGCAAGATACATATTAATCAAATACGAGAAAAGACGGATAGAAAATAAAGACGCGATGGAGGAAATCTTTGTAGCATTTGGGATTCAAAGACCACTAGTAACCACAGAAATTAGAAGAACAAACAGGAAAAGGAAATTCACAGAACCGCTAATGATAAACTTAAGCGAAAGAAGCTATGGAGTGGGGTGTTGTGGAGTCTCCCCTTTTTCATGATAATATATTTGTCTAGAGTATACATATACTCCTACCATAGAAGCAAGACGAGATACCGTGAGATACCGACAGATACCGTCAGATGCCGACAGATACCGAGGTTTCACGGAGAATACAGCGTCAGTAGCTCTGTACTCTACTCAGCCAGAAGATTATTACGCAGCACCCGTAAACTTCCGACGTGACATACTAAACATACTACGGCTTCACTTCAGAGACTTGTATATATACTTTGTACTAAATCGTATTTCTGGATTACTAACCTGAGTTTAAGTTTGTATCCTTTACGATAATATACTTATTTTTCTATCTCAAATACTGGTTGTTGTTCCTTTATATTGCGCGGTTCCCATTCCCGGGATCCACAACAGAATAAAAACTTTGTTATCTCAAAAAATAAATGCGTAACAATAAGTTAGATTTTTGCATTACATAACCTGTAGAAGTTGATAAGCCGCTAAACAAAAAAAAACCAACAACGATCTTAATTACAGTTTCATTAAATATGGTGTCTCAAACAATATGTGATCTTATTGTCACTGGTATTAAGAATTGTTACGTAATAAAACAGTTGAACGCTCGCAGAAAAAATGTTTGAAATAAGCTGGAAAAGTGTCAAGGGGATATGTCAACTTCAGCGAATGGAATTCCAGGACGAAATCGTCCAGTAGATACCGGGCAGAATAGTACTGAATCCTTCAAGAATAGGGTGAAGAGAAATTCACAGAACAGCACGAGGAAGATGAGAAAAGAGATGGATATGTCGGACTGGTCGCTAAGGAGAACTGTTGAAGTGGATTTCACGCTGAAGCTATCACAGGATTCAACGGCGACAGCTGCTGTCAGTTTCCGTCAAGGAAAAACGATTTAGCAGGTTGAGAGGGAAATACTCGATGTGATGCTGCATGCCAGAGAGAAAGTTTTCGTTTCGTCGAAGGAGAAGATTTTTTATTGTGAAGACTATGATCAGCAAACCAAAACGATTGGGTTCACTCTATTCCCGAATGTATTAAGTTGTTACATAAATATTGGCCGCTCGAAATATTGTATTTCACGGTATATATAAGGTGAATTTCGTTCTACATAACAATTAATGTATGCTTTTTAATAATTTTTTACTTATTTTTAGACAGAAATATTCTTGAAGCATAGAAACTCTTAATTATGAACATGACAAAACATGAGCTTCTTTTCTTGCATGAGTTAAAACTTAGGCACAGGGTCTCCCAAACTCCTGACAATATCAACAGTAGAGCATGGAGAGATGGGTCCACAAGTGATTGGACAGTATGAAAAAGGTTGCAGAAATTCCGTAGTGGTGATGAGAGACTTGAAGATGAAGAAGGTAGAGAACGGTCATGCAGTTTTGACAACGAATAATTGTAAGCAGTTATTGAGCAAAACCAAAGAAATGTCTCAGACGCTTGGTGTCAGCACTGCAACAGTCTCATGCCATTTGTAGAATATTAGCAAGGCAAAAAACTCGATGAATGGGTTCCTCATATTCTAAATGAAAATCAAAACTTAGGCGTTTTAAAGTGTGCTCGATTATCTTCTGCGTAACAGCAATGATCCCTTTCTTGACCGAATAGTCACTTTTGATGAAAAGTGGATCCTTCATAATAGCTATACATGTTCAGTAAGGTTTCATCAGGAAAAGATTATGGTAACTATCTGGTGGCAATTGGTGTTATCCACTAAAACTTTCTCGAAGTCAATCAGAACATTAATTCAGAGCTTTACCTCAATCAACTTGCTGAAATGCATGCACGCCTACAAAAAATGAGTCGATGTGGACCAATTCTTCTCCACGATAATGCGCGGTCACATGTTGTAAGAATAACGTTACAAAAACTCACAGACTTGGGATACGAGAGTTTCCCACATCCTACATATTCTTCTCATCTCTCAGCTACTGATTATCATTTTTAAGTAGTAAAACTTTTATGTTCAAACCAGAGATGTCATCAGCTTTCAAAGATTTCATCACAGCCAATAACTTTTTATCAACAAGGAATAAATAATCTCGTCAATCGAAGACAGAGGTGCAGAGATGCTCAAGGCTCGTAATATATTTCTACGGGAAATTTTAGCACGGGCGTAAGGGCTCGGAGTTAAAATGGCTTTGTGCCGCATTCAGCTTCAGTAGGAAGGCAGATAAAGCCATCAAACCTCCTACAGTCGGTCTCTCTGCATTCGAGCTGAGAGGAACCCAGACGAAGCTATACTGAAGGGCAGAGTCCCGTCCGGGGTAAATAGAGCCTGCGGTGAATTTTTGGCCTGGGTATCCGCGCTCAGAAATATCCTACATAAAAATCAGCCATGTGATTTACAGACGGACGGACGGACGGACGGACGGACGAAAGACAGTAAAAGAACAAAGTAAATCAACTAGCGTGTGGAAGTCGGAAAGAAAATGAAATTGTTTTGCCCCCTAAAACAACAGTAAATCTATTAGGCGTATGTTACAGTTCTATAGTTAGCAACCTTTTCTTTCAACCGGACACTATGAATTCCATCATTGCTGAGCGCCCCTCTACTGTAACCTTTCACCAGACTAACCTAAACGTAGTAAAAAGGCTACAATCAAATTACAGGCCCTAATTTTCACAAATTTAATCGTTATAATTTTTTTTTATAAGCGTTTCACCCCGAGCAAGGCATTTCACTGCCACTACTGCGCAGGGGGCTACATAGAGTGGAGAAAGGATGATTAAATATAGGAAATGTCAGAGGGTGGGCGATAGGCGGGTAAGGATACCAAGAATGAGGGTTGGGTAGATGAGAGTGTTCTGAGAATAATTGGAAGTTAGTGTGATAGGAGGTGTCTATTGACCCTACATTTAAACACCTGGAGATTGTAGCTGTCGGGAAAGCAGACTTGTGGAAGAGAATTTCACAGGCGGGAAGCGCGAGAAAAGAAGCTGTTGGAGTAGAAATTACGGTTACATCTTATCTGTTTAACTGTAAAAGGATGGGACCTAGTTGCTAATCTAGTATCTTGTGTAAATTCGTGCTTAGGCGGCACCAGTGATCTAAGTTCATCGGAGCAGAAGCCATGAAAGTACTTGTAGAAGAGGCAAAGGGAAGCCACATCACGCCGGTGAGAGAGTGGTTGTAGCCGGTCTGCCAAGTCAGTATCAACCACATTACAGATTCTCCTTTGTATTTTGTCAAGAAACCCAAGGAGAGTAGTAGGGACACCCGACCAGATATGGCAGCAGTATTCAATACATGGGCGGATGGTAGATTTGTATATGTGGAGGATAGATTCAGGTGGGAAAAACCTCCGGGCCCAAGCACAGAGAGCCGACTTTCATAGCGGCAGATTTGGCAATGGATTCGATATAGTCATCCCATTTGAGGTCCGCCGAAAGTGTAAGGCCAGGGAGGCGTAGTGTTTTACTCTCTGGGAGGCAAGCATGTTCCATGCTAATGGGAGGTAGATGCGATTGTCTATGGTGGTTAGTTGATAACAGTTTCGTTTTGGAAGCATTGAAATTTACTAGCCATTTCCTACCCCAGGCCACTACGGATTGGAGGGCCTTTTCAAGCTCGGCAGCGAGGTTCGCTTTGTCGCCCACACCGGGTTTTTGATCGAGGCGAGAGTAGATTGTGGTGTCATCGGCGTACATGCCTACTTTCGATCTAATGGCGTCGGGGAGATCATTAATGTACATCAGAAAGAGCGTGGGACCTAGGATAGAACCTTGAGGGACGCCCGCGTTCGTATGGTAGTTTTGGGAGGCATACCCATTTAATACTACCTTCAATGTGCGGTTAGAGAGGAATGACTGGATGAGGTCAAACAGATGTCCAGTTATACCGTAGCTCCGCAGTTTGCATAAGAGGCCAGCGTGCCAGACCCTTTGGAGATATCCAAGGCAACGATTCGGGATTCGCCATTCTTGTCAAGAGCCCGGTATATGTACTCGGTAATGGTCGTTAGCATATCAGCAGTAGACCTAGTGAAGCGAAACCCGTACTGTTTGTCAGAGAGAAGCCTGTGGGCTGTGAGATGCTGAATCGCCTCGGCGTTGATAATGGCTTCGAAAACTTTGCCGAAGATCGGAAGGAGACTAATTGGGCGGTAATTGGCGGGGTCTGAGAGTTCGCCAGAATCCTTAAATATAGGAACTACGCAGGAGGACTTCCAACAGGCAGGAAAACAGGAAGCAGATAGGCAGAGGTTATAGAGTTTAGAGAGGACAGAGGAAAGTTCTGGGGCACATTTCTTCAGTACTATGATTGGGATTCCGTCCCCGCCGCTCGCTTTGTGTGGGTCAAGTTGTGCAATTATCTAGGAAACCAGCGAGGGTGTAATATGGACGTTATTTAGTTGAGCCTCAGTTCTGGGTGGGAAGTCGGGTGTAGGTATTCCTAACGAGTCCAGTGTCGAATTGCTGGAGAATCTACGGGCAAAGCATTCAGCTTTGTCCGCTGGGGAAGTGAGAACTTCAAATTCATTGATTAGTGCGGGTATTGAAGTCTTGCTCTTGTTGAGCACGCTTTTGCAGAGTCGCCAGTAATCTTTGGAGCCGAACTTAGAGGATTCTATGCGTTGCCTCATTCTGGTAGCAAACGCCCTCTTAGCTTCGTTCAGTACTTTTTACACTTATTACGTGTTGAGGCGAAAAGGCGCCTGTTTTGGTTCGACGAGCAGCTTCGATAGAGCCGGAAGAAATGGTTCCGGTGGGCAATGGCGGCCGAGCAAGCGGTGAGAACCAGAGGGTCGAATTTGATTTTAGCTGGAATTTCCTGGCCGGGATAAAAGCATCGATGCGAGCCTTAACCCAAGAGGAGACCTCGGACGCACAGTCTTCGACAGGAAGATCGAAGACGTTGTTCCATGGGACGTCGCAGAGGAAGTCTCGGAACGAGTCCCAGTCTGCTCTCTGGAAGCAGTATGATATCCTGCTGGTCTGGTTTTCTTGGGTAGAGTAAGAGTGGATTGAGATGTTGACGGATACTACGGCGTGGTCAGAGTTTCCGAGAGGGCAGAGCTGCCTGGTAGTGCAGGAGTCTGGAATGGAAGTAAAGCAGAAGTCGAGTAAGGAATCCCTTCCGTTAGGGTTATTAGAGAAACGCGTGGGGAAGTCCACCACTTGCGTTAGAGCTTGGGTTATTAAAAAATACATGGTGCGGATCCCAGAAAAGTCGGTGACAGAGTTTTCAAGCCACTTGGTGTGGTGGGCGTTAAAATCGCCAAACACAAATATATGGGCAGATGGGTGAGAAGAAATGGCCTTGTCGATATTGATAGAGATGCTATCAAGTACCGAACTGTCAGAGGAGGAGGGGGCGGTAGAGAAAGAAGAGATAGCTAATCGAGCTTAGAAGTGAGAGACGGAATCACATGAAAGAATGATCCAGGGATTCAAGAGATGTGACCCGGGCTAGAGAAAGTTGTTCGCTGACATATACACCAAGCCCATGCATATGGACATTGGAGTCCTTCCTGAAGAGGGGAAGGTAACCAGGAACGAACAGCTCCGAGGAAGGGATAGAAGGGTCAAGGTTAGTCTCACATATAGCTAAGATATTGGGTGAGTTAGTTTGGAGGAATGATGCTACACTATTAAAGTTACTGCGGATACCTCGTATGTTTGTGAAGGAAACGCATATAGGTTTGGGAGATTTATGACTAGCTGGTTTAGTCTTGCTGTTTCGTTTGTTTAATTTCATAGTGGTTTAGTTGTGGATAGAGAGAGGTTTAGAGTAGGGTCAGATGGTCACTAATTGCAGCAGGTGAAGTATGAAGAATGGCGCCGCCTGCAGCATAATGTGGCCTCGGGGTTGCCCATCGGAAATTCATGCAGGGACGCCCGTCCATGCGCGAAATGGCACTACAGGAACCCCGATATTATTCAAGACGCTACGCAAGAGTTCGAGCTCCTAACTACCAGTCGGAAGCAGCAACCAGGAAACTGCCAACCCGGTACCCTCAGAATGAAGAGACGTTGCCGCTATACTCGCCAACTGCTTCCAGCCAAACCGACATCAAGACCGAAAAAGAGAGATGAACCGGGAACCTCTTCCTAAACAAGAAATAAGGTGATCACCTCCACTCCTGTCCAAAAGAAGTGGGTGGAATGTGAGACCGGGCGATAGTGGGTACTATCTACTCCAATTAAAAAAAATACAAGAGTGACTGAAGTTTACTAAGTTTTAACTTAGTATAAGTTGAAACTAAACTTGATAATCAAAAACAATTTACACAATCATAGTCGAAGTGCATTACAAGTGTGACTAGTAGAGAACTTAGGTTAGTAGCAAAAAAATAAATAAATAAATAGAAAAAATAAGAACCAAAAAGAATAAAAAATAAAAATAAAAATAAAGCAAAATAAGATAAATCAATCAGACAAGCTAAAACTTACCATTTGCAGGCCAACTGACAGAAAAAGGTTAAGAAAATTTTGCAAATTGTCTTCTTTTTTTTTTTGTTTTTGTACTTTTGTTTTAATTAGAGCTTCAAACAGGAACTCTCCATTCTAGATAAACAAGTATTTACTTCGAGCGATTACGATCCATGCTTGTATTAATGTTCCGTTTCCATTTCGTAGGAATACATATCTCTAAGCTGTGGTTAAATGTTGATATTTAATCAAAATTTGTCTCGGAGTATTTTGCTCGTTAATTGTAGATTGGCTGTCACTGAATAAGTTTGGGATTTGCAAAGAAATGAAGAAGCAAGCAGCATGAAGAAGAAAACACCATTATTAAAGCGGTGTTGCTTATCCCGGGCGTGCTACAATCATATTTCCGACATTTCTTCACATCAATTGTCTAGTAGTTACCACAAGAGATTTAGTGACAGCAAGCCTCATTAAATATCCCGTAGTTTCCTCACTTTCTCGTGGTGTCAATTCTTCTACAAATTTCAAATCATCCGATCTTGACTCTTGTGTTCCTGATACTCTTCGAGGTGGTCAGCGGTTATCGGATAAAGTTTCGTTTTCTTTTATATTTTCGTGCGAGGTTTTGGTGCTTATCCATTTTCCCCATGTTACCTCAATTTAGCAGATCTTCTTTTCATCTTTTCCGACTTAATCAAGTCTTATTGCTTGAAAGTAACGCCAGGGGAGTTGCACTAATATAAAATATATTTTACTCTACAGTATTTACATTATTCGAATTATTGTCCTCATCTTGGTTGACATTTGTTTAATAATAGATCATTCAATTACTCTATATTTCTGAGATGGGGTAGTATTTACAATATTTACATTATTCGGACTATTTTCCTCATCTTTGTTGCCATTTGTACGACGTTTAATAATAGATCATTCTATTTGTTTATATTTCTGGGGTGAGGTGGTATTTACAATATTTACATTATTCGGACTATTGTCCTCATCTTGCTTGCCATTTGTACGACGTTTAATAATAGATCATTCTATTTGTCTATATTTCTGAGATGGGGTAGTATTTATAGTATTTACATGATTCGGACTATTGCCCTCATCTTTGTTGCCATTTATACGACGTTTCAGCCGTTGTACGCTCCGGCCTTCTTCAGATGTAGGGACTTCGAATCTAACCCTTTATTACAATCAGTTGGGTATATGAACTCCATTCCTTTTGCAAAGTCTCGATTGGCAGTAATGAGTTACCTTCTCTAACCCTACAAGTTACTTGTTCACCACTGTAACCTGGTATTAAACTCACAACTCTAAGAGTCAAGTCAGGAACTAACCAACGTCTATATCCGCTGGATTAAGGACAAGAACAAGTGAATTTTTGGGACTTATAAACCAAATGTCCAGTAACCCTTTTTTACCAAAGTTCATATTGCAATTTTTTATGCTAATGCTTTTCTTTAGTATTTATGATGTTAATGGTTTTCTCTAACACCTGAAGAAGGCCGGGGCGTACAGCGGCCGAAACATTGTACAAATTGCAACAAAGATGAGGGCTATAGTCCGAATAATGTAAATACTGTAAATACTACTTCATCTCAGAAATATAGACAAATATTTTACTCTTTATTTTCTAGATTAGACTTTTTTTTGTTTTTGGTTTTTGTGATGCCAGAGTTGATCACAAATCATTTGCACAGTTTCCTGTGTATAATTGTTTCTACTCTGCCATGCTTTTTATTTGTTTTGAATTCTTTTGCTACATAACGGATTTCATCGCATCGTTTTTGCTCAATAAAAGTCTTCTTTCTAGTTCCTATTTTTTTTATATATATATATATATTGTTTGTCAGTGTCATATCGGCTGGAGAAACTTTTGAAATTATCTGGAGACAATAAATTTTCCACAATTTTCTTGCCGATTTTAATGGTGCTAATCTAAATGGTTTCGGATTTCCAATTCTTTCAGTCGCTGCTATATTATTTGAGATTATTTCAAAGTCTCTGACAACGATGAATAAAACCTTTCACTTTTATTTTCCATGAATTTTGCAGCCGTCTGCAAAACCTTGATATTTACCAGTTGTTTAGTTTGTTTCAGTTTCAATCAAATCAATGGGATGGCGACACCCATTGAAAATTTCTATTTGCTTTGCTTTCTTTTATTTATTTATTTATTTATTTATTTATCTATTCATTTATTTATTTATTAATCTATTTATTCATTTATTTTTACTTGTCTTCCGGTCAGGGTGAATTGATAAATTGGAATTTGAATGTAGCCATGTTTCCATTTTCAGGACAAAAGATTTTCGTTTACATTTTCATGCAAGGCCGATTCATCTATGCACTTTTTTCAGCAAACAACAAACAGAAATTGATGACTTTGGGCTGCTGCTACTTCAGACACTTTTAGGTGCATGTAACGATCTAATATTGCTATAACACAAAAGCTGAAACAGACCCTCACCAATTTAAATACAGATCTATCATTATTTTTGCAAATCACTCAGATGCTCACTTGAGTCCAGCACTGAAATGTATATATTATTTTCTCTTCAACATAAAGCAAAAATACTTTTAAGTTTTAAGAAAATCACAGGGAGACAACTTTAAAGCGATTATATGCCAGACAAGATTTGATTTTGCTAAATAAAGACGGTCACTTTTTACTGTCATCGATGTCTCTTGAGAGATCCGCCTGTCTTTTAGTTAATATTTTTGTTTGATGACCTTTTCAAAGTTTAGACCAATTAAAATCTGTCAAACATGATTATGAAAGAAAGAAAGGAATCAAAATAAATCTCATTGCGGCAAACTGTAAAATGATTTCTATCGAATTCTTTCCAAAGATTTGTTAAATAAGATAACATTTTCAAATTATTTCTGGACACTCTCATTAGTTACGAAAAATGTATAAAAAGCATTTTCTTTTCCTTTTATTTTTTCTTCCCCTTTTTAAAGATATTCGAAATACATCCGTTTGAACTTAGTGCTACTATTGTTTAAACGACCCTTTTAACTACTGTCTAAGAATTAACTAAAAATATTTTGTAAGAATTTCTCTACAAACTGCAGACATGAGTTTTGACTAGTTCTGAGTTTTTTTAAAGAGTTTTATTCAATGATGGAAACAATCTAAAATATGTTTTATGAAAAATATTATATAAAAATATTTCTCAGAATATCAGTGAATAAATAAATGACAAGACAGGAAACTGTTTTCCGACGACCGTTGTGGTTGAATCGGTTTTATAGAGACAATCATTCCTATGCACAAAAGGAAAATACAATAGAGGATTTCGGCCGCACCCACATTGAAACCATTATTTCCAGTACGATCACCGAAGTTAAGCAACGTCGAACCTGGTCAATAGGTAACCGCTTGAGAATACCAGATGACGTAAGGTTGGATGTTCAGGTGATGTAATGGATAATGGCTCGGAATTGTTAATCGAAAATCCGAATATCAATTCCCTTCGGGATCACTAAATTCATTTATGCGCAAATACAGTTCTTCTTCCCACGCTATGGTTTAATTAGTAAAACTTGTATCACTAAAACAATATTATCTATTACAAAATTATAATATGAAAATATTTTCTGGCTTTAAATAACCTGCAATGGGTTGATAATCCATAAAATGAATGAATTAATCAGTAAACAAAAATGCAATAAATGCCGGCTACAGTCTGCATAAAAACGTTCGTTTGTTCTTTGAATAAAATTTGGTCGAATATAAGTTTTATGCGACATCATAAGTTCCTAGATACGTATTAAAATATATTGTTTTTTCATTGGATTTTTCCTATTTTCTTTTTAGTCCTTGGTATGACGATAAACTACATCTAGCAGCAATGCCTCTGATTGAAAGATTGGAGATTTTGAGAAGCGTGAAATCACCTCTTAATTGCTGTTATTCCCAGGTTCATCTTCACCCTGAGTAGTAGTGTCTGTTAGGGTCCCAGCTATGGGCAAATAGTAATTCCCCAAATAAAAGCACTATAAAAATATTAAAATACATTTTTTATAAAAAAAATACCAACAATACATATTTATAGTAGAATTAACAATAATACACTTTTAAAGCAAAATAACCAACAATACAATTTTAAGGCTTCAACTTTATATATTTTGAACGCAATTGTATGTTTTTACCTCCAGGATAAAATCTTTAGTTAAAGGCATACAATTGAATTCAAAATATATTCATTTGGAGCCTTAAAATTGTGTTCAAAATATTTACATTTCGGCATTAAATAACCCATTGACGTTGAAAATGCCGCTAAACAAAAAGAAGAAACCAATCCTTTCTTATTTTAATGAAGTGCAACCGGCGTTTCAGACGAATGACTAAAGAGAGAATCCAACTTATGAAAATCGATTCGCTAGTCACTTGGTTCTATCTACAAGAGAAAGCAATCATAATAACTAAGTTCCATCTTGCCAAATCTCTGTGATTTCTTAGACAATTTCAACTAAAATTGAATTGGTCGACTTTGGCCGGATGCCACCTTTCAACATGAACCTGATTCTCGAGTTACTATGAAACAAGGGACAAGCATCAAAGGCTTCCAATAAAGCAACTAAGCCTCGAGAGCCTGCCACTCTATCTCAATATCACAAGTGCCATTGCAATCATTATTGGCACTGTGTCAAAATAGAGAAGAAATGTTCTAGACCAAATATTCAGTACATTTGCCAATTCTTATTTGCCTTTACAATTCAAGAGGAAAATGTTTGGTGCAAT
Source organism: Ascarosepion bandense (assembly GCA_037127315.1). Taxonomy (NCBI): domain Eukaryota; kingdom Metazoa; phylum Mollusca; class Cephalopoda; order Sepiida; family Sepiidae; genus Ascarosepion; species Ascarosepion bandense. Next base: position 5,234,807 of record JBBBDQ010000340.1, on the reverse strand, counting down.
GAATTAAGGCACCTCGCGTAAAAGATTAAATTCAGCAACTCTTCTTAGTCAGCCCCCCTCCGAGGTCTTGACAGCAACATTCTATGTATTGGTGATATCTTAATCATGACATAGCTCTTGATTGAAATGTCAGGATTGAGACAATAGGGGACATGAGCTTGGACAGTTTTTAAATACAAATTGATTTGAGCGAAGTTTATATATATATATATATATATATATATATATATATATATACACAAGTATAGGGTAGGTATGGATGGAATGATGTTCCATATCCAAAGAAACACTATTCTTTAAAAAGTGCTCAATACAAAGTAGAGCTAATAATATTTATTTAGAAATTATAACATGAATATTTTATAATATCACTACAAAAGTAGCCATTTTGCTTCGATACTACATGATAAAACGCAAGTAGTGTCAAAACAAAATAGCTACTTTTGTCGTGATATTATAACATATTTATGTTATAATTTCCGAAAAAAAAATATATATATATATTGTATTTCGGGAGCAAAACTATTTTATGCAAGTTTTATTAGAAATTATTATCAATGTGATGTGGTTAAGTATTCTTATGTAAGTATACAAACAATTTAACCACAGCTCCTTGTTAGTAGTTTCTAATGACATTTGCATATATATATATATATATATATAAGATAGTGCTCCTGCTTGTTGCAGGTCTGCTACTAACTAACAAAATCTAAGCGGAACGTAGAAATTTTAGCCATATGAAGAGACTGGCGATTTACAGTGTTTCTTGTTTTCCTCCACTCCGGTTCTTGGTTTACAAAGTGAAATTGCCTAAAAGAACTGATGCCACGATGTCATTGTAGGTGATCGTTACTTACATCGTTTTCATTAACAGCGGCGCCACTCCAATCACACTTAGATAGCATTCAAATAAACAAAAAATGTCTACCCTTCCTTAAAAAACCCATAAATCCCGATATAAGAACTACCCAGACAAAATAAATAAGGAACCCATCTTAAACTAAGCTACCTCTCTTAACCCAAGGCTATATCTCTATGGCTACAATACGGCCGACTAAATTAGAATAAATTCCCACCCCACATTTACTTAAACATCATATTAACATCTATAAACCGTTTCCACCGTTTACAAAGTGAAATTGCCTAAAAGAACTGATGCCATGGTGTCATCGTAGGCGATTCCGCAAAAGACATGCGTTTTTTTTTTATAAGATTCTTTTACCTTTTCTATGGCGACTCTCATTTTTTTTTTTTTTTTTTTTTACCGGCCAGTAGAAAATTTATCAAACTGTCGAAACTGATCTTTTCTTCCATGCTCTGCTTTTACAATGCTTTTACAAGAATGCGATCAAACCAAAACTGGAGTATTGATTCTACAGCTGCTCTGGAGCTACCTAATCCTTCCAAATCGTTTATACGGTCCTGTGAATGATTAAGCATTTTTCCAACTCTTGGTATTTACCAGAAACCTACCCACTGAGAGCGGATGTGCCACAAGGTCGGTTTTTAAAGTTAGAATTCCGAGACCTTAAATTTGGGCAAAAATTTTCTACAGACCTTGTATAAGACAGGGTCCGACTTTTGTTTAATTTCAATCTTAAACACGGTCGAAACGTCGCCATTTTCATCGCAGACATTCGAGTGAAATACATTTCTTTGTTCCATTAGTCCAGGTCTTCAAAAATCAGCCTTGCCAAGTACACTGCGTCGGCCAATCATCATACCTTTTATATTCTACTGAACAAATTCTTACCAAGGGCTGTTGCATTGTGGAACGCAATCCCGAGATATTGCTTCTCCAATTCTTACAGTATAAATACATCAAGTCGATGGTCAACTGTTAACTGTCATACATATGCACATAATATGCTCCCTCCTTGAATGCCTTTAAAACAAACTCATTTAGTTACTCTCTGCTTGAGTGTTTTTTTTTTGTCTTATACTGAGTGAGCAATAGTAAAAAAAAAAGTAACATTTTTGAGAAGAGGTATTGTAATTATTTACACTATTTACATTGTTCGAACTGTTGTCCTCATTTTTGTTGCCATATTCACCTTCAATATCTGCCTATATTTCTGAGATGAGATATTGTAATTATTTACACTATTCACATTATTCGGACGGTTGTCCTCATCTTTATTGCCATATTCACCTTCAATATCTGTCTATATTTCTGAGATAATGTATTGTAATTATTTACGCTATTTACATTGTTCGGACTGTTGTCTTCAACTTTGTTGCCATTTTCACGACATTGTATTTCAGACACATTGCCCAGTGGATAAAATTGACTTGATTGGATCCAGTGACTTGATTCAAAAAGTTGTGAGTTCGATACCTGGCTACAGCAGAAGTAAATCAAAATCTTGATTTAAGTTGAATTAAAGAGAGATCGCTGGTACTGAGTCATCTGGAAGATGAATGACTCATGAAATTAGAATAATGAACCTCGGTGAACTAAATATAGGTTTCCTTTCTAAATTCCAATCTCCTGAAGAAAGTCGGCACTTACAATGACTGAAATGTCGTGAACATTGTAACAGAGAAGGGGACAGCAGACCAAACGATGTAAATAGTGTAACTAAAAATGCCTTTAATTCTTGTCGCAGCCGCATTAGGAAGAACTTCATTGTTTGTAACGAAATTACTCCATGGTTTGTTGAAAATATTATAGCCGCAACATTGATGGAATCGTTTGAGATTAGTGCTTCGTAAACGACACAAGATACATCATCGTAAAAGAGCAATGACGACATAAATTATACGTGTGAGGTTTGTGTGGCTCTAAATATGTTTGGATGACCTATCATAGGCTGTGTTAGCCTTTTCAAATCCCTTGTCAGTTCTGAGCGTCAGAAGATATTACATTCCTCAGGGATGGGAAATCCGATTACCATTTCAGTCCATCCAATGGAAAGCAAAAGCGGATTATTTAGGAGGAGAATAATGGAGAATTACAATTTCCATTAGGTTTGCGAAGCAAGGAGATTTATAACCTTGAAGAGGCAGGACGTCGTAGAGTTGAGTCGAGTCGAGATTTGAAATTTGAGCAGCAGCATCACATTTGAATAGAAACTCTCTGATCAATCGTTTTTGTGTACCTAAACTCATACACACACACACACACACACACACACACACACACACATATATATATATATATATATATATATATATATATATATATAGCCAGCAAATTTTCTTTTAGACATATCAGATTAAATATATTGCAAACATTGTAAGAAATGAGCTTTAACTTTGAGAGTTGATTTTATTATTAATTTCTCGATGTTCCCAAGTACCTTCAGTCTCTTTCCGAGATTGTCTTCAAGAGTCTATGTTGTGGTAACAAAAAAAGAACCACTAAACTCTGTTGCTAGAAATTACAGTAAATTTTAATCTTGCTTTAATTGTTGACAAATTTCTTAGCGTTCATTAGAGCGTAAAAATTATCCACAATGAATTTTTTTTACATGTTGTAATATAAGGTTATAAGTCCCGTGCCGGTAGTACACCTAGAATAAATGGAATATCCTACAATATATAAGAATTGTCCAAACGTCCTCAAGCGACTCACCATCCTCCTCCAATTGTCATGGAAACAAGGTATTGTACCAAAAAAATGGTGCCTGTCGGATGGTATTTGGATACCTAAGGAAAGAAATGCAAAAGACATTGCAAATTTCCTCATCATCTCCCTCTAGAACGTAAAGGGGAAAATATTTTTGGAATCCTTGCGCGTCGTATGACGAATTCCCTGCTAGGTAACCATTACATAAATACCGTTGTCCAAACGGCTGAGATACCTGGCTTCCCCCGCATATTACGGGATGCAGTTAAGGAGGCGATGACTAAGGAACAATTGGTCCTATCTCCTTCCAGATAATCGTCGCTACGAATCATGTGTGTTGGTTAACGATCAAATGCAAACGCTTTTAATACAACGTTTAAAATCTAATTTGCAGTTGTAAAAATCACAAAAGACGGACATTTCTACACAAAAGACAATACCTTGTCCAGGGGCAAAAGCTGCTGGTGGCGCCAGGGGTCGCAGTACCGACTTAGCCACCAAAACTGTGTCAGCTCCCCTGTTTGGCGGCTGACGAGGGCAGGGTACAGCACTTCTATTCAATATGTTCATAGAACGCATATTACGGGATGCAGTTAAGGAGGCGATGACTAAGAAACAATTGATCCTACCTCCTTCCAGAGCGTTTATGGATAACATTACTATTCTGGTTCCGTCTAAGGTTGGTTCCAGTGAACTGCTGCAGCGATATTATAAGTTCTTTACGTGGCCGATAATGAAGGCTAAACCCAAGAAAATTGAGAGTTTATCATTAGTCAGAAGCTCTGTGAGATAGATTCCCTTCTCTATTGGAGGTGATATGATCCCGACAGTCAAAGTAAAACCGGGTGAAAAGCATCGGACGGCTGTATGAAATTCCATTGACTTATCAGCAATGGGGTAAAGAGGTGCAGAAAATGGCACTAGATGAACTTGACTCCTCCAACAAAGCCTTCAGCGATACGTCGAGTTTACTACCTCGGCAAACATAAGGCTTGGTGCTACCAACATGGTTTATTGCCCCGATTTCTGTGGCCATTTCAGGTGTATGATATTACTCTGTCTCGCATTCAGCAGACGCAACAGTGGATCAAGTACCTGCGCAAGTGGTTTGGAGTTTCCTACCTGCTTCTCCACAGTGGGACTCTTTGTCAACACCGAAAATCTGCAGCTTCCCATCTTCTCATTGGTGGAGGAGTTTAAGGTCGGGAAGGTGTGCCTTAACATGATGATGATGGACTCGGTTGATGATTTTGTCCGCAAGTTAAAGCCAGATATTAAAACTGACATCAAATGGTTGGCAGTAGAAGCTACCCAAGAAGCAGAATTCAATCTATGAATCAAGGAGATTATGAGTTGACTTGAACTGATCGAGCTGCCCTGGACAACACAAGTAGGTAGTTTTCTCTGAATAGGCTCTAAAGGGAAAACGAGACATATTCATTGAAGAAATCAGGAATTTCAAGGAAAAGCAGCGAATTGTTACTTTAGTTTCTCAGTCCAAATAATGTACTTGGACTACATGGAGTAATATTGATTCGATGAAGCTATTGCAATAGAATTATGATAATATCATTCCACTTGCGATCTACCTATGATTTCCTGGCAAATGCCACCAACCTCAACCTGTGGGAAACACTGACACCAATGTATGTGCATTGTGTCAAAATGGTCGAGGCACTATAAACCATGTGCTCTCTGCATACTCACAATCACTGCAGGTGTACAGGTGGCGTCATAACAAGCATTGTAAGTGGCCATAGACTTAGTACACAGTGTGAATCAGTCAACAAACAGCATGTAATGGCCAGAGAACCTAAGATTTGTTTTCACAAAGACGGCGAACGTCCTGTACCGAATATTTAAATAACTCTCGACATGGCACTACTGAGGGAAAGACGTGATTGGTGGGGGGTTAGCTCATCTGCAATTTTCGGTACACATTATTTAGATAAATGTATCCCTTGACATTGTAGTGTGATCTGATTCAAAGAAGTCTATCCTAGAAAGAATTAACGGTACTATGGGAGAACAAGGTGGCGGTGCATGAGCGAAAGAAAAACCTCTACGAATCGCTGCGATTCGACTCCGTGGAAAAGGGGTTGACCTGTCATGTTCTGCCTACTGAGGACGGGTGCCGTGGATTCCGTAGACGCTGAGTCGCAGTACCGACTTAGCCACCAAAACTGTGTCACCTCCCCTGGTTGGCGGCTGACGAGGGCAGTGTATAGCATGTACATTCACACGTTTATGTAGAAACAAATGTGTGTGTGTGTGTGTGTGTGTGTGTGTGTGTGTGTGTGTGTGTGTGTGTGTGTGTGTGAACACTGTCTACGTCATCAAACTTTCTGTATTTAAGAAACAGAAAGATTTTGTTAAAAATGAAAAAAGAGTACAGAGATGTTACAGATATAACCCTCCTATATTGCAGTGAATGGTAAACAATCTCATCACAGATGAAGAAGCGACTTGAAGCAAGAAAAATTAAACAACGGCGAAGTTTTAGGCAAAATGAAAACAAATAGTAACACTTATAGCTAATATGAAGAATAAACAGTTGAAATTTCTAGAAAACATAATAAAAAAGAAGGCTTGGAAAATCTGATTGGAAGGCAAGAGGGACAGAAGAAAACAACGCATAACGTACCGAGAGAGCTTGGGTAAATGGACGTCAGAACAAGATTTAGGAGAGATAACAAAAGGACAAAATTTTTAAGAGTTGCAAAGGACAGGAAATTGTAGAGAGCCATGATCGTCAAAGTCTTGAAGGTAGATGGAAGAAGAAGAAGAAAGAGTAAGAATGCCAATTTGTTGCTGTTTGCAGTTGGGAAAATATTCGTTGCCATGTCTAATTTGACGTGCTGCGCCTCTTGTATAAGCAAAAGAAGAAATTTTAATGGCAACCACGTTTGTTCCTGCAATTGTTTCCAGTGTTCTCTCCTGATAACAGTTTCGAGCGCCTTTATTAGATCAATAAAGGTGAACTACTGAACTTTGTTCTCAATATTTTTTCTGCATTTGTCTTAAGGCCATATTGGTTTGGCTTTGATTAATCATAATATGGTACGTCGGCCTGAGGGATTAGAGTTATTGTGAATAGTATGGTTGATCATTACTCATTAGCAAGATTGGGTTATTCAAGACGTGTGCTAGAGTGCTATAGGGTGGTTCGGTTTAAGGAAGGGGATTAATTTAGCTTAGGGAGACCAAAGGTCATAATCCAGCTCTGCTCATCAGGTATTCGATACAAAATTCGATATTAAATAACCCAATAAGGGCTGGCATATCATAAAATCGACGAAAACTAAATAATAAAACAATACTGAGTATCAAGAAAGTAAATTGTGAAAACAGTTGGTATAAAAAATAGGGCAGGTTGATTTTTCACTTCCTTTAGAAAATCAACATCGCACTCAATGTGAAAGTAGGGGTTTGATGTGATAAGTCACTCAGTTAAGTGCGATACGTGATACACGCTTGGGCGATCATGTCTCTTTCGAGACATGACTGACTAGGCAGATGATTTTCCAGCATTTGGCTGTCATTAATTTCTGCGTTAGACTGGTTGGCAACCAACGCTACAGAACCCAATTTGTCTTGCTATTTAAACCATAGCTGCAGGAAGAAGAGATGGATTAATACATTTATTAAGTGAATACAACGAATTCAACTGAAATTCGAACTCGGCTCTCCAATTTCTCGTTCCGAGCCATAATGCACAGCTTGATGTGATAACAAAATTATATTCATCGCTGTTACTTATTTTTTTGGCATTTAGTTTTTAAGATCGTCTGAAAAATGTCCACAAATACCTGACTTTCGCAAGATTTTGCCTCGAAACTTACTTCAAAATTTTACTGTTTCAATAATAAATTCAAATAAAGTTAATATCTTTCGTATAAGATAAATTGAATGGAAAGTATTTTGAAGCCAGAATTCTAATTATGAATCACCACAAGCAAAATATGCAATTTTATTTTTAATGTATTCAAAATGTAAAACCTGTGTAAAAAAAAAAAAAAAAATATTGTAAAGGATTACAAAAAAGGGCATTTTAATGAATAGGATTTGTTAAATCATAATTAATAAAAAGAGAATATAGATAAACGTTTATATAACACTATATTACCGCTAGGCACAAATTATTAGACAAAATGTTTTAAATTTGAATTGTTCATTGAAAATCCCACTGTATAACATACTACATCATAATATAGCTAAATTGTTCAGTATAATTTTCCTTTTAAGTAAATGAGGATCTTATTTAATGATTTAGCAATAATTTGTAAAGCTTAAGTAAATTATAAATTTTATAGGGCTGCATTATAAGGGTTTCACTGATCTTTCTCTTTTTTTATGTACTGTGTCCCTTCAGGACGTAGGCGATCATGGCCTTCCACTTCCCATTATCCCTTGTTGCTTTTAATATCCTTTCTCCTTTTATTCCACTCAGACCCCGTTCCATCATCCATCTGTTCAAGTCTATCAGGTATGTCGTGAACTGCTTTCCCTTACCCCTTTTTCTTTTATCCGCCCCGTGAAGATTAAGTTCTTCAAGCCTTCCTTTCTCATTACATGTCCTAAAAACTTCAGCTGTCTTTTCCTGATGTCAAGTATCAGTTTCCTTCTATCTTCTCCAAAACCTCGTCATTGATCATGTGCTCCATCCATGGTATCCTCATCATCCTTCTGTAGAACCAGATTGCGGTTGCTTCAAGTCTTTCCTTCATCTTTGATGAAATTGTCTAGCATTCGGTACTATATTAAAAAAAAGACATCACATAAGAATCCAGCACCCTCTTCTTCGTTTCCAGCGAAATTTTCCTTTCTCTTAACACGCTTCTCAGCTTCCGGAATGGATCTTTGGCCATGCTAATGCGCCTTCGGATCTCCATATGGCACTTTCCGTCTTCTGTTAGAATGGTTCTCAGGTATTTAAATTTCTGTACCTGCTTGATTCTTGTATCCCAACTTGTAGTTGGCATTTTGGCCTCCTTTTTTTTTACTGATTACTATGCATTCAGTTTCTTTGTAGTTTTAAATTCCACCACAAAAATTGTGTACCTAAACTTAGACTTTAATTTCCTTTTATCAAAAACTTTGGAAAAGAGTATTTTGTGTCATTATTTATCATGTAAAACCTTAACTTTCAAATTGAATGCATTACCACTGTTCTAAAATCGACCTGTCCTAATGAAAAGTTGCCGAAAGGTTCTTGAACCGACTGAAAAAATTCTACTCACCTTAAGAAAATCAGAAGGTCAGCTGGTCAGATTTTGGTGAATGGATCAGGCTTAGAAATTTTTTTATCAACTTTGTCAGCTCAAGGATTTTGATTGCAGTTAAAAATAATATGATGCTTTCGTATTTTTTAACGGTTCATTAAGTTTTATGCAAAGAATTATGATAACTTCATATTGGGAGTCCTGGGAAGTGTTGCGCCGACCAACAGAAAAAATAAATCTAGGGATCTTTCTATGGATAGAAAGATCGACATGCTTCTAAATCATTGGAGGAATATCTTCATCAAAACCTACTCCATTAGCACGTTTTAGCTGATTCCTTGCTCTTAAATTTTCCCTGTAAGTCACCCATCTTTTCAGTTCGGTTAACTCTTAAGCCACGGACGATCAACCTGTTTAAAAGCGAGAAACATCTTCTTCTATATGTTGTGTTTCTTCAGAACGTTGGCGATAACGGCTCACCACAACTTCTTAACCTTTCTAGCTTTTAGCAATATTTGTCTTTCTCTATCCCGCCCATTCCCTGTTCTGTCATTCAAACTCACTTACTCTCTGTTTCCCTTTGTCTTTCTATTTCCTTTGAGTGTGAAATTTTCTAAGCCTTCTTTCCTCATTATGTGACCTGGGAATATCAACTTTCTCTTACAGATTCTAAGTATAAGTGCTTTTTTCTTTCCATTTTCGGCGGACCTGTACGACATTACCACAACCAGTAAATATGTTGATTATCATTTTTTTTTTTTTTTTACTTTTTTTAGTGCAATATCAAAATTTAGAAAAAATTCATTATTTAAAATTTGTAGGAGGTGCCCAGTTTCTCATACAACCTTATAGTAAATCGATCCTCCATTTTGGAAACACTCGCGTTGGAGTCGCTTTGATGTCTCTGAGACCATGTATAGAGAAGCTTACAATTTGAAGATCAACAAACCCATGGAAAATCTTTAGTTATCCTTACTTCATATCTATGAAAAATAAGTTATTCTAAACATTAAAAATTTTTAAAAAATTGGACAGAGTTTCTTTAAAATAATTCCTGTTGTAATTCCTGTTGTAAAAAAATTTGCAATGAAAATTATGACATGTAAATTTGTAAAAAAACATTTAAAAAAAATTTGACGGAAAACTTTAAAAATAATTCCTATTCTAAAAAAATTAGTTTTTTTTGTTTTGTTTTTTCGTTTTTTTTTTTGGGGGGGGGGGGGTTTCATTAATTTCCTACAATATTTGAAAGGGGAAAGGGCAACAACTGAAAGCGAGTGTTTCCAAAACGGAGGATCGATTTACTATAACGTTGTTTCAGAAACTGAGCATCCCTAAAAATCTTTAAATATTGAATTTTTTCCAATTTTTTCTTGAAAATCGGAAACTTTATGTACTAATCGATAAGAATACACAGAAAAAAGTTAGAAAAATGATAATCAACAGATTGACAGGTGGTGGTAATGTCGTACAGGTCCGCACATTTATTAAAACTTACTCATTATACACATGCAATGTTTTTCTTAACATCCTTCTATAGGACCAGATTTCTCTTGTCTTAAGTCTTCTCGTCAGTGAAAAAAGTGTCTAGCATTTACAGTCGTATGGAAACATAAGTAAAGATTCTACTACTCAAAATGTAGGGGATCGGTATTCTGTTATCATTAAGTATAAACTGTTAGCGTAACTTGAGCTGTAACTTTGAGAGTTGATTTTATTATTAGTTTCCCGATGTTCTCAAGTACGTTCAGTCTCCTTCCGAGATCATCTTCAGGAACGTATTTTGTGTTACTTATTAATATAATAATATAATACTGCAGCTATGGGTTAAATAACAAGATAGATTGGGTTCTATTGCTTTGGTTGTCAATCAGTCTACTGCAGAAAGTAATGGCAACCTAATACTTCAAAGTGAAAAAAATCAACCCAAGTGAAATGGATGAAATTATGACGTGTATGTTTGAAACTGTTATTGAAAATTGTACCACAAACGAACCACACACACACATCAAACAAAAACGAAACACATATACGTACGTGTACAAATAGTCGCAAACATATACACTTATGCACACCAACGGAGAATCTGCAATGTGATCGAACCCGACTTGGCAGCTACGATACAGTCGCTTTCTCACAGTGTGGCTTCCCTGTGTCTTTTCTACAAATACTTTCACGGCTTCTGCTCCGATGAACTTAGCTCACTGGTGCCCCCTATATACGAATTTCCTCGAGCCACAAGATTAGCAACTAGGTCTCACCCTTTTACTGTGAAACCAATAAATTGTAAACGCAAATTCTACTCCAGCAGCTTCTTTTCTCGAACTTCCCGCCTTTGGAATTCTCTTCCGCATACTTGCTTTCCTGACAGTTACAATCTCCAAGAATTAAAATGTAAAGTCAATAGTCATCTCCTGTCTCACTAATTTACATCCTCTCTCTCATGCTTTTCTACATCCACCCCACCCTTATCAGTACTCTCTTCCCCCTCCTACTCTCTTCCTGACACCCCCTGCAACCTCTCACCCCCCAACATTCCTCCTATGTAACCCACTGCACAACAGTGGCAGTAATATAAAAAAAAAACATACACATGCAGTATCATACACACATTGATGAGCTTGTATGTATAATACGCTTATGTTTAACCGTCTTTAGATTTCTGCTACCTCGCATGTCAGTCCCTGCCTAGCCTCTTTCGCTTTATCGCCGGTCGGTCGGTCGGTCGGTCGGTCAAATCGGCTCTCAGTTTTTGTTTTATGTTTATTTCTTTAATTTTTTATACAGAAATGGAGGTGACTGTGTTTTGATCGTGTTTTTGCGGTCATAGTATTCAAATTCGATTGGGTGGATCAGAGGAAGATAACAGCAGGCCTTTTGTTGAATTCGAAAACCTCGTCTCTCATGTTAAAGATAGAGTCATTCATTGGTAATCAGGCTCGCGGGTCGGTAAAATTGCCTCGGCGGCCCAGATCCGGCCCGCAGGCCGTAGGTTGCTGATCCTTGCTATACTACATTCAAGTACAAAATGAATTAAATCTAGTGAAATGATGCTTTTGAGGTTAGTTTATTACTTTAACGTTTTATTATTTTCTTACCTGTTTGATGTCACAAATTAGTTAATTGCACCCATTCAGGTTTTTTTTAATTATTCTGAATTTTAACAACTTATTAATATGAGGAAAATGCTAAAAACAACAACAACAAAAATTTAAATTTTTATTTACATGTAACTTTAGAAGACTTAAATTTTAAATTTTAACTTTAAATTAAATTAATATCATATTACGCATTAAACAGGGAAGAGTCAAAGAAGGTTAATCAGAATTATTTCAAGAAATCAAACAGTTACAAAAATGAAAAATAAAATAAAATTCTTTAAAAAATATTTCACACCCTAAAATGACAGAAAAATTTAAAATTTTAGATTCTTTAAATATGTTTTTATTTAACAAAAAAGCAAACTATTCTTACGAATATCGACGGGTTTACTTTCAAAATTGCACTTATGTTTATTACGGTGATTTTCTAAGCGTAGATTAGATGTGGTACGAGGCCGAAGGTAAGGGACGCTCAGTGAGGATCAAAGTCACTACTAAATTGTAATGATTCTAGCGTAGGTACCTCCACTCAGATTTTCGATACCTCACTTTAAATTGAATTTTTAAAAATAAACATTTTAGGTTTATTTTTATTTTTTAAATTTCAAACTTTCCGACATTTTTCTTTAATCGATTGGAAACAGGAGCCAATTCTCGCTTTTAAAAAATCTTACAAAAATCTAGCGAGACAAGCTTGCTAATCATTACACAACATCGAGGTGCCCATGTTTATTATGAATGTAAGTATATGTAAGCGAAAATAATGTGTGTAAAGCGCTTCCAAACCATAGATGAAACTAAGTATGTGCATATGTCAATAATGACAGTGACGAAATACATTTCCGTTCAAAATACGTAACAAATATTGTACACATGTGTCAAGTAATGGAACGTATTTTTCTTTTTAAATAAAATGAGAGAATCAGTAAAAACATTCTTTTGCGCAGGTTTCATTAAAAATGACATAAAAGGTATTGTGGTTAAGTTTTTATATAATTTTTCATGTGATCTAATGAAATTTTACCATTATATTTCCGGAATATAATACACACCCATGACTCTACACGCATACATAAACACTAAACATATTCACTCACACGTAAAATAAAATTGATCCTCGATAATAGCTAGAAGTATAGCCGAAAGCTTTCGGAAAAACAAAAACTTTGGACAATTTTATATATAATTATATCAATTTATATAATTTCTGTTCTGAAAAAAAATCATAAGATCACAAGAAAAATGACATAAAAAACTTAGCCATAATACCTTATCTGTCATTTTTAATGAAACCTGCATATATATATTGTTCATACTGCACAATAATATGTGCATCAAATGAACTGTTCTGGTGTCCAATTTTTGTGCTCTCTTCCCCATGCTAGTATCTTCTTCTTATTGGCTGACCGAAGCAAAGGCTTCTTGGCTGCCTTGTAAAATTTTGCAAAGTAATAACAACAAAAGAACAATTCTATTTTCATTTTGAATTATCAAATTGGTAATAAATACTAAAAATAGTATGAAATACATCATTTATTTTTTAAAAACTGGGGTGGCCTAATAATATGGCCGGTAGTATAAAAATATATGAAAACATGTTGATTGTTTAATTACTTAGTTTTTGGTCATAATTAAATTAGACCAGTGCACATTTGTATTAAAAAGTGTATTAAAATATTATCTAAATTATTGTATTAAAATATTAAACATGGTAGAAATTTAGATCGCGTAATAACTTGTTTACAAATGAAGAATATCTGAAAGAATATATAGATAGATGAGTATAGAAAGATTAATATTATATTCTGGTAAGTTCGCACATTTAAATAATTTATCTAAGAATAAAGTTCATCTAACCACTGAACAATCCTTGTTAATTTTATAATCAAAATAATCAAGAACACTGTATAAGTTATCTCCCTTCCACTTGCCAACTTATTGCGTTACCCACAATTTTCAAAGGTTCAAAATTAACCGCTAATAAAATAATTGCTGATTGTTTATTTCTAAATCTCTAATGCGGGCAATTGTGATTTTCAGTGTATTAGGAAATAATCAAATAAGACAAATGCAAATCTATTATAATTACTCATTCTAACAAGTAATGCTATATCGGATTCAAAAATGGAATAATATATATATAATCATTTCACCCTCAAGCAAGGCAGAAACCGCCACAATTGCGCAATAGGTTACAGTTAGAGAAAAGATCGGGTGCAGGAGACTTTAAAGAAATAATAAAAGATTCATAGTATTCAAGATTATAAAAGATGGTAACTGACGTTACATTTAAACTTTTGGAGGTTGTAGCTATCGTGGAAGTAAGTAAGCGGAAGGGAGTTCCACGAGCTTGAAGTGCGAGAAAAGAAACTGTTGAAGTGGACATGGGAGTTAAATTTAACTATTTGAACGGTAAAAGGGTGGGACCTAAATGCCAATCTAGTAGCGCGCTTAAATTCATGTGGTAGGGGCACCAAGAAAAAAAAGCTCGTCAGATCAGTTGCTATGAAAATTATTGTTGTCATTATTACAAATTTTATTTCCTCGATGAAAATGAGTCAGTCAATTAATTGCCATACGTGACACACGCTTGGGCGACCATGTCTCGAAAGAGACATGACTGACTGGGCAGAAGATTATCCCGCACTAGGTTGCCATTTTATTCTGCGGTAGACTGGCTATAAGACCCAATCTGTCCGATTATTTGACCCATTACTGGAGGGAAGAGACGGATTAATACCTTTCCCAAGGGCATTTGTGCGTAAGTGAATGCAAGGAATTAAACTGGAATTTCGAACTCGGCACCCCGATTTCTTGTTCAGAGCCGATATCCACTGCACCACAACGCACATCCGATGAGATATTAAATTAAAATTTTAACATTCAAATATTGAATGCAATGGCGAGTTGCTTCCCTTTGTCTTGTTATTTATTTTTCTCTGGAATGAATTCCATCAAAATGTGAAGATTTTGCAGAATTAATTCCTGATTTATAACTTTTCCATCAGTAAATATGCTGCATGTGAGTATTTGTTAGAACTTGTGTCATCTTTATTTTTTTATTTTTTATTTTTTGCAGTAACATTCATCTTGTACAAGGCTCGGTGGCCACTCCAGGTAGGGGATTACATTAAACGGTAGTTTACATGGATTGGAGGAGAATATAACGATTAACTCTAGACTTGAACAGGTTAAGTTTGTCGTGATCGGGGAAACATCATTTTGGGATTCGGTTCCATCATTTGTTGCAATTAGATGGAGATTATGACGAGAAATATTGCGGTGTACATTGTCTCGGGGGAACCCAGTTTAAATTCCAGTTGAATTCGTTGCATTCATTTGCACTCTCAAATACCCATTGGGAAAGGTATTAATCCGGCTCTTCCCTCCAGTTATTGGTTGAATAACAGGACAGACTAGGTTCTGTAGCCTTCGTGGGCAACTAGTCTACCACAGAATGTAATTGCAACCTAATGCGGGAAAAAATCTTCTGCCCAGTCAGTTATGTTTCGAAAGGGACATGATTGCCGAAGCGTGTATCACTTATGGCACTTAACTGACTGACTGTCATCGACTGGAAGTGATTAGAATTGTACTTCTATTCGTCTATTAGTGTGTCTGCGTGAGTGTGTGCACGCGCGTCTAATTAATACAAATATAGATAGTAATGCCTTATTCTACTCTACACATTCGTCGATTAAAAGAATGGAGGCTTGTCATTTATTTCTTTTCTCGGACGAATCTTTCGAGTTATTCCCCTTGTTCTGCTGTAAATTTATTCGACTCCAATAATTAAATTGTTAATCTTAGTCGAGAAAGGGAAGGCATCGGTGGGTGAACTTTCTTAAATAAGCAGAAGATAATTTTCTCAATGCTTAAACGTCTGTCAGTAATTGTAGTAGGAAGAGTTACTAATATACCTGAGCTTGAAGAAAGAAAGCTGCGGATGGTGTAAATAGATAGTGGCTAGATAAGAGAAAATGAGTTCGAATTCCAGTCAGGTTCTTTGCATCACTTACGCGCAAATGCCTTAAAGAAAGGGGTATGAATATCTCTCATCCCACAGCTATAGGCTAAATAGTAGGAATTGTATCCGGAACAATTATTATGATTGTCAAAAAAAAAAAAAATGTAAATATAACATTCACTCACAGAAAAAGCGCTTTCGACTAATTTATGAGCCATTTCCGAGGATTGTAGCTATAAGACTACAACAAAAAGTACGTAAATGATTTTGTAGGCAGTCTAAAATCTGCTAAAAATGAAACATATTCATAGTCTTCAAATCAACAAAAATTTCTTGGCTCATTAAGACCAGAAAAGAATACACTTGTTCGCATACCGGTCGGAAAATAAACTATAACATTTAACAAACTTATCTTGAAAATTTTAACAAATTTACACCCGATATATATATTACGTGAGCGTTCAAAAACATCCCTGCAACGTGAGCATTATTTAAAAAAACAGAAAAAAACGGTAAAATCAGTTATTGCAAATCGCCTGAAGACACCAAATGGTAGAAAACTAGGTCACGTAATAACTAGTTTATAAATGAAGAATATATATATATATATATATATATATATATATATATATATATATTAGGGTTATGGTGTTTTTTAACCCTATATTCTTGTATCATAAATCGACTAACTTTTATTTAAAAGTAATGAAAAAGAGGTTGCTTTGATTTGTTTTAGTTCTTGAAAAGGTCACCCTAAATCGAAAATTTGATTTTAATATAAATGCAGTAAGGGCAAAGTCATTTAAAATATTTCAGAGGCGACATTTTTCAATTTACTAATGATGTAATTGGAAATCACTTATTATTTTAACGCGTGTAACAGTTTATAGCTATAGCATCTCATACAAAGTAACAAATAAACAAAAACAAATTCTAGAAGTTTCTATAAAGGTATAGAAGGTTCTATGAAGTTCTAGAAGCTTTTTGAAAATTATAGAAGTCTCCAGAAAATCATTATACTGCTGTAATTACATACCATTTTAGAACTTTCATGTTGAAGGTAACTTCTTTTTTATTTTTTTTATTTTTTAATTTGTTTATTTTTTTTTTTTATTTATTTAATTATTTATTTTGATCGGCTGAATAAAACACTTTTTCATTATGTTTCAAGTAAGGTTTATCAAATTATGATGCAGGAAATCAATTATTTTTTAAAACAAGTCATAACCCTGAAAAAAATCAGTGATGTCTATTGGAATTCATATAAACACTAAATCTAAGGTTTATCATATATATATATATATATATAAAATAAAACAACGATTTCAATATTTAAATCCGTTGAATAGCCATTTCTACGAGGAAATCCTAGCTTCTTCAGCAACGGCGAAACGAAAATTTTATTTACTCAAATTCAAATGTATTAAAAGATTTTATACCGGTAGAAGTACACCATCCACAAGAAAATAAAAAAAAATACCATCCTTCCACAAGAAAATAAAATTATATTTGGGTCTGTAAATAGAATATAATATTTGCATCGGGCCCTCCACTTTGATCAATTTTAATATTAATGAAATTAATATTAATTAGGATCGGGTTTTTGGGATTTACCTATCTGATCATCCTTTTGGATTTTAATTAGAGATTAAAATAGAGATCAATATTACTAATTGACTATTAGTTTTACTTTACAGTAAAAATTGAAATTTATTTTCAAAAAACTTTATTACGAAATACTGTTAGAGACTACGAATTTTCAATTCTAAGTTTAAATAAGCATTAGATTTAGATTATTATAAAGTTATTCAAATATGAAACGAGGAAGAGAGATAGACACACATATTTACAAATATATAGATACCCTCATATGGACAAACAGATACACACGTACATATACTTGTACATATACATACAAACACACACACACACACACACACACGCAAATTCACATGCAAATAAGATAAAATACGTATGCAACTTGAAAAAAACCACAAAGCATCATATGATATAAAACCTACTTATAGACAACTATAGGCATAAAGACACACAAATAAACACAAGAACACTCACACAGAAACATACACACACATACGTACGTACATGCATAAACAATATATATATATATATATATATATATATATATATATATATATATATATATATATAACACATTACTCAATCTTTATTCATTAACATAATCTCCTACACTGATTCCAACGCTTCTCTGACAATTCGATGATTTTTGTAGAACGATTTGTCTTTGGCCTCAAAATACGCCTCAGTTTCCGATATCACTTCTTCACTGGAGCCAAATCTCTTTACCTGGAGCATTCTTTTGATGTCTGCAAACAGCTAGTAGGCGCTGAAGAAGCAATTCGAAGTGCAATTCATGTAGTTTTGCCAACGTTGCGATTGATTTGTGATACGGTGTGTTGTCTTGATGAAATATTACTTTTTCTTTTTCATTTGTGGCCTTTTTTTGGCGATTTCTTCCTGCAAACGCACCAAAATGCTATATAATATTCGCTATTGATGGTTCTTCCTTTTTCAAGGTAATCGATGAACAAAATACCTTGCGCATCCAAAAATATAGCGGCCAAAACCTGCTGATGTTTGCGTCTTTGGTCGCTTTTGACGGATTTTATCAGCTGCTGTCCACTTTACTGACTGTCGATTTGACTCCGGAGTGAAATGGTGGATCCATGTTTTACCCATTGTCGCATATCTACGCCAAAAAATCTTATTGTTGCGTTAAACAGTTGCAAACAACGCGCTTTGAATCGTCGACGCGTTTTTGTTTTTTAATACTACGATTTTCGAGTGTAGGGATAATGAAATGACATATTGGGAACTGGCTAAACAATTATTATGTACTGGACAGTCCTTAGAATTACTTCAACTGCATTCGTTTGCATTAGTTTTGTTATATTTGGTATTATCTACCTCAACATTGCAATGCCTCCCGTTTTTTTTTATTTTTGTCCTTGTTGAGGACCATTTTATAGTGTTTTTTAATTACTTTTTCGAGGTTATCCGTGTAACAATAGCTGAACTTAAAAGTATTATTATTGAATATTTTACTAGTTTGGGAAAGTGTTTATTGATAAGGTTTAAGAATTTTTGTCCCAATTTAAGTGTATCTGTCAGATTGTAAGAGGGAATAAACCAGATGACATTCTAGACCTTTTGTTCTTATTATGGTCATTATTAATGAGATTTCTTAATTTGAATTTTTTGCTTGATGAGGCTGGCCCAGACACGCACGGGATCGGTATATAATGAAAACCAAATTTCAGACCGCAACGACACGGTGTAGATTTATATATATTTATATATATCGAATAAATACAAGATTACAAGCAAATCAAAGTTAGGTGACGGAAAATATCAGCTGGCTGGTATTTCAGTAGCACGCTAATATTTGTGCTCTATTATCACTACGGGATGATGGTTTGCGCAAATTGCCGCTCACTGAATCCGGACTGATCGTTTCTTGCCAAATCTCTGGTGGCATTTCAGCTTGTCTGCTTCAATTCATCGCCTGCCCCGTCTCCTTTCTAGCAACAGGCCCCAACCAATTTCTTTCTACCTTCTCATTCCAAACACGGGGCCCGAACTAATTTCGTCCTGCACCCTGGTTTTATTTAATAAACACAAAAACCAGGGTAGTAAAGCGTAGTTACTGGGGGTTCAGTTCTCCTTCACTGTATAACTTCTACCAGATCGAAATGAAAACAATATCAGTTGTCCATTTCGACTGAGTCTCTAGGAAGGGGGAATGAACACACCCTCTGTTAATAGCCTGTCGGTGTCCAACATTCGGCTGCTTAGAACAGGAAATTTTCAAGGCCTAATTTTGACATAGGGTTACATATCGTCAAAACCCATTGACAAATATTTTGATTAACTAGCTTTGATAAATTCGCTTATATCTCCCAACAAAAGCAATTTGCACTCTGCCATCTGAATCTACATTTTCCACTTTCTATAATTTTGGCTACTTTTCCCGACAAAAACAATTTTGTACTCATTGTAACTTGGAATCTTTATTTTTCACTTTTTATTACCTCGGCTACTTTTCCAGAGAAAAATAATTGCATTCTCCAATTTTAGAGAAATATTTTCTCACCTTGAAAATCACTTTTAGGTGCCTCCACTATATAGAGGCAAGCGAATATGTATCAATCGGGATCTATGTATTTTTCTAAGCCAGCATGTGTTCATTGATTAACTTTTTGTTAATTAGATTAGGGTTAATTCTATGGTTTAAGAAGGCAAGTTTTTTCTAAGAGGCGTGTTATATCTGTCTTTTATTCTTCCATTGTAAGATTTGAATATAATGAAGATATTTCAGGTAATAATTGGGCTCTTGTTATTGTTTTTAAATTTCTAATAATACATGGATAAAGTAGTGTGTTTGCTCTATTTACAATTGTTTAAAGACATGTGATTGTTAACTTTTAGCTTCCACATGTTAGCGGTCGATCCAAAGTAAAATTTAGCATCATCATCATCCGAATTAATGCAAGCCCGATAAAAAATATTTTCGGACATACATTGGCCATCCACTGAGTAGGTCTTAAGTTTTCGGCAGTTGTTATTATTTTTTGAACGGTCATTATTAGTAGTAGGATTATTGATATTATTCAGGTAGGCCACATATTTATTTGATATCATATTATTATGTTGTGAAATATATTTATCTATGTTCCTAACGCACCTATGACTAACTTTCGCATTGTTTTTGTTGATTTTTTTTTTTAGTGTGAGTAAATGGTAGGAATGTTTATGAATTAAATTTAGGAAGAATTTACCAATGTTTGTTTGAACATCACGACTGGAGGATGGGCTAAACCAAATAATGTTACGTTTACGTGATTTCTGCTTATTACTTTGCTTTTAACGGAGTATTCTAAATTAGTGTTGAGTTTACTTTTTTCTAAAACATTAATGTATTTAATCTCGGAATTGCGAAAAATTTCCTTATCGCGAGAGTTTGTTTACAAATAAAATTGGATAGACTTACGTAGATTGTTGGTGATTCTATGAGGGTGATTTGGTTTCCTATTGATGTATATATGATTATGTGATTCCTTAGTGTACGGTTTGTACAGACCATTGCTCAGGTCGAAGATAACATCCAAGAAATTGACGACTTTAGTGTTAGTGATGGCGGTAATATCAAGATTGTGGTCTTTGAAAAATTTGATTAAATCCTTTCTAAGTCTGTCTGTTTTTTGTGGACTAGTTTTACAGAGTATTATCAATTCGTCGTCTCGGTAAAGTCCAGTGTTACATAAATCGAAGATGTGCCTAAGATTCCAGAGTAAAAAATACGTAGTAAAGAGCGATAAAATACTGAATTAAAGTCAGACATCTATAGATAGATCCGTGGAACCCAGTTAAAAATTATAGAAAAAATTAATAGAATTTATGTAATATAATTAAAGTTAAAAATAAACTCATTTTTGTACAAAAGTGGCTCTAGTTTGAATTTCCCTATTCGCATATATTAACCAATCAGCGATGTTGTTGAAAATACGCTGAAACGTTCGAAAAATCAAATAATTATGTTTATCGTTCGCAACAAAATTTGAAGAATCACTTCAGAAAATAATCGACAGTATTTTCCTTTTGAAAATAGATATTTAAAAATTGGGGAAAATATTTATTAACCAATAAAAATTTGAGTTTAATAAAATCTAATTTTTAGATCGCTGGAGTTTATTTTTCTGCATATATACGATCGTATTTTCAGTTTTTCCGTAAATCCTTTGATTAGGGTTGGTTATTCGTTGTTGTGAACAAGCTGAATTCTCAAAAACTTTCATATAATTTATTACTGAATATTTTGCATATTTCATTCAACTAACTTCTCAAAAAGCCGAGCGATTTTAAAGTAAATTAAGTACTCTTGAAACATACGGACTGAACTTTGAAAACAAATCGTTAATAGAAGTTATAATACACCTTTTTCGTCTGTTGATATACTGACTACTAAAAAATTACACGCATTCATAAAACAACATGAATATGGGACATTCTCCTTATCAAACATTCCGTTTCTTCTATCGCACTAACGAAATTGATTCGGTTATATTGTAAATACAGAAAACAAAATATTTTTGTGTGAAGTTCTTTCGTAAGGTTATTTGGAATTCCTGGTTTTAATTTGAAAGAAACAAATGCTCAATAATAACATTTATATAGATTTGTAGAGCTGTGTCTGAGATTATTTCTTTCGGTTTTTCACACGCTGTTTTTCCCTATGCATCAAACGTCAAAACTGAAATTTAAAGCTGTGCTTCTCTGTATTTTTAACGTTTAGATGTAAACTGAAACCGGCATTTGTTCTATTCGTCCTCATCCTTTTATATATTTCATCAATAAAATCGTTATTAGTTTAAAAATGTTTTTTTCTCGGGACAAAATGCGTTACTGATGTCTATTTTATTTTGCGATTAACTTACACCTCACCCTCTCTCTCTCTCTCTCTCTCTCTCTATATATATATATATATATATATATATATATATATATTACAAAAAGTGAAAGAATACGCAGATTAAAAACATTCAAGCATTTACTTTTATAAAGAGTAGAGATTAATATTGTAATTTTGTTATTACAATGGTTTATAAAAGCATAATATCACTACACAAAAATGTTCATGTTTCAGAACAAAACTTTCCTCTTCAGGTGATATGTTAAAATAATGTGAAAACAATTTGTTTAAGAAAATATAAGATGAATTTCTGGTTATTTAGAAAATTAGGGCGTAGTAATTGGAGGAAATGCAAAAGGTGTGTCTAAACAGTCCAATCAGCATTTAGAAGATATAAACCTTTGGGTTAGAAAAGGGGCAGGATGGCATAGATGTCACCTTTTAATTTTGTCTGGGTAAGATGCATAGTGGGACCTTAGATTTTTAAAGAGTAGACAGTAATTTTAATCAGGGGGTTGGATTTTAGTTTGTTTGTTTTTTATTGAGCAATAGATTTTTTTACTATTATCTATGAGTATAAGTCAGAATTTGGATTAAATAATTGTGGTATACTTTGTTATATTGTATTAAGAACAGTAATTTAGTATTGTTTCGGTCATTTTGTTTTATTAAAATAATATTCATTTATTTTATCATATCACTTGAAGAGGAACAGTTTTGTTCTGAATTATGATTATTATTATAATGATTATTATTAACCAGTTATATAATAACTGGTTAATAATAATCATATATATATATATATATATGATTATTATTAACCAGTTATTGGACAGAATTAAATTAGAACAGTATTCAGTCAGTTAAGTGCCATACTTGATGCACACTTTTAGTCGATCATGTATCTTTCGAGACATGACTGACTGGGCAGAAGATTATCCCGCAGTAGGTTGCCATTGCTTTCTGCAGTAAACTGGTTGCCGACCAAGGCTATAGAACCCAATCTGTCCTGCTATTTAACCCATAACTGGAAGGAAGAGACGGATTAATACCTTTCCCAAGGGTATTTGCGCGTAAGTGAATACAATGGATTCAACTGGAATTCGAACTCGGCTCACCCGGTTTCTCGTTCCGAACCTATATCCACTGTACCACAACGCACATCACTTGTATTAAAAAGTGTTCAATACATTTATAATGTAGAGCTTTTAAATATATTCATTTGGAAGTTAGTTCATTACGCAACCTTGGTTTCAACCTTTCGGTATCTTCAGGCATTTTGCATCAACTGATACTACAATGATTTTTAAACTCACTACAGGAACTTTCAGAACGCACTTCGGGAGTTCAAAATAAGGGAGGAGTTTTTCAAAAATTATAAACACTTTCATTCGGATTTGTATGATCCTAAAATATATTTTCTGATATGTTTACTTCCTGACACTGCTTCGAAAAATCCGAAGTAATGTCCGGATGTAAACATATATATATATATATATATATATATATATGTGTGTGTGTGTGTGTGTGTGTGTGTGTGTGTGTGTGTGTGTGTGTGTGTGTGTTGATAATGCCTTTGGTTTATGTAAAGAGATATAAAGGGATAATTACAAAAATGATAGATATAGTCGACTTTAGATAGGAAAAGATTGAACGAAACAAAAAGAGAAAAAGTGAACCAACCCGTCAAAAAAATAAAAAAAATAATGGCGGATTTTGTACCGAATTCTGAAAAGTGCGTGAAAAATAGAAATGCTTTGGAGTGAAGAAGTTGAAAAATGTGAAGTTCATTTTTGGAAACGTTTTAAAAAAATATTGGCGCTCAGTAGGAAGTAGGAAGGGTAAGAAGATAAAGGGGGTAAGAAGCAATGGGTTGTTCGGTTAGTGACGGAGCGGGGACTGGGGTGCGTCAGAGAAATATCAAGAAAATACGCTGAATAAAGACAAGAAGGGCGCTTTATTTTATTTTATTTTATTGCGTGAATATGTCTGTCTGGAGGAGTAGATGACATGATGCCTGTGAGTGCACGTTGAAGATCTATGAGAACAAAATTCAGTGCATTTCGGAGTTTATTTTAGGGAATCACAACTTCAGAGGAGCCGATAACTGTTCATGGCAAAAAGCGCTATCTATGTATGTATCTATCTATCTATCTATCTATCTATCTATCTATCTATCTATATATATATATATATATATATATATATTAATCATATCACCCCGAGCAAGGCGGTAACGCCACTGATGTGCAGGGGGCTACATAGGAGTGAAAAGATTGGAAAAGAGAAAACCGGAAACCGCATCCTAAACAGGAAACAAGGGATGAGCATCTTCACCTGTTCAATAGACGTGGGTGGAGTGTGAACCGGGCGATAGTTTAGTCTATCTACTTCAATTATATATATATATATATATATATATATATATATAGTACTGTGCAAAAGTATTAGGCAAAAAAACATTTTATATTTTTATGAGGCATCAAAATAAAGTTTAAAATCACTCCTGTCCTAACACTTTTGCACACTATAGGTAGTGTGCCAAGGTATTAGGACAGGGGTGATTTTTCTAAAAACCTCAATGAAATTAAAATACAGGGTGAAAAGCCAAGTAAATTGATTATAAATATTGATTATTTAAAAAAAGAAGTTATATTTAAAAAGAAGTTATATTTAATTTTTCCTATTTTCTGTTAAACAAGTTATTTTGAAACTACTCTACTGAACATCTCTGGGATATTTTGGATAAAAAAATTTGATAAATCTAATGTTACTTTGCAAGACACATTTTGTGATCAAATACAAGCTGCGTAGCCAGAGATACCATTAGATACACTGAAGAATGAAGGCTGTGATCAAAGCAAAAGGCTATTATACTAAATATTAAATTTGTTTTGTAACAAGTATTTTTTCTTGTTGAAGCATTTGTTGAATAAATCAAATAAAATTACTTTAATTAAATTGTTTATCTTCTGTCAATATGCCTCATAAAAGACAAAGTAGTTCTTTCCCTAATACTTTTGCACAGTAATGTATATATATATATATACACACACACACACACACACACAGCAAAACCGATCTGCCAGCGGAAGACTACATATATATATTATTCCGGAAGTAGTAGGAGGATTTGAACAATTATTAAGTAAATCACTCGACCTCAACAGAAATCAGAAAGCACTGGACGGCCGTTGCGTCCTAAATTTGGGAGTCATCAGCAGTACGCAACCACTACCAGAAATCGAACCCAGACAGTTTTGGTTATTAAGCTGATGTTATGCCAACTGTACCACGGGCCCTAGTGACGAAAAGGTAACGAATTAAGCTCGATGAAGTGCGCCGCTCCTCACGAATTCCGTGGTGGAACTTATCCAAGCTGCTTTGCCCATAGGATAGTGCCTCCCCAAGCAACGACTTCCGCAACCAAGCCGCTAAATCCAGAGCGTGTTTCGTGGTTGAAGCACAGATATATTATTCTGGAAGCAGTAGGAGGATTTGAACAATTATTAAGTAAATCATCGAGCTTTATATTCAACCTTCTGTTGAGGTCGAATATAAAGCTCGATGATTTACTTATATATATATATATATATATATATATATATATATATATATATATCCAAGTGTATAAAGAACAAAGAAAATATTAACAACGTTCAAAACATTAATTTAAAACAGTGCTAAATATAGAAATAGAGCTATGAAGATTTATTCTAAATTATAATTTAGAACGTGTACAAATTACAGATGTGCAGATGTGCGTTGTGGTGCAGTGAATATCGACTCGGAACGAGAAATCAGGGAGACGAGTTCGAATTCCAGTTGAATTCCTTGCATTCACTTACACCTTGGGAAAGGTATTAATACGTCTCTTCCCTCCAGTTATGGGTTAAATAATAGAACAGATTGGGCTCTATAGCCTGGGCTAGCAACCAGTCTACCGCAGAAAGCAATGTCACCCTACTGCAGGATAAACTTCTGCCCAGTCAGTCATGTCTCGAAAGAGACATGATCGACCAAAAGCGTGCATTTATTTTCTTTCTCCTTTCTAGTGGCCGTGACAGATATGACTGTGAAGGCCTAGCCGACCCCTGAAGAATCGGGAACAAGAGTCATGGAGAAGTATGGCTGGTGAACACGGAAATATATATTTAATAATAAACACACAGGTTGATCAATTCATTCATATTTCCTCGGTTAATCAACCTTTTGACGGTTATTCATAGCCACAAAACAGTTTTAGATTTCAAGAAGTGTTTTAGATATGATTTATTTAGACAAGTTTTTTAATTAACTAATAGGTAGAGGGAGAAGAGATGGATTCACACCTTTTCCAAGGGTATTTGCGCGGAAGAGGAAATAAAGAAGCCAACTGAAATTAGAACACGACTCTGTGATTAACAATTCCGAACCATTATCCATTAAACCACTTTAACATCCAAGTTTACAACACCTAGTATTGCCAGGCAATCACCCATTTAGGTACTGACCAGGCTAAAGTTGCTTAACTTTGTTGATCGTATTGAGGCCGGCGTTTCAATGTGATATGTTTATAAGGCTAATAATAAATAGAGAAGAAGATGAAGGAAGTACTAATAAGAAGAAGAAGAAAAAAATGAAGTAGCCTTCAGAAATATGATGGGTGCTCTGCATGGAGATTTGTGTGCAGAGAGGTGGTATGATCATTCACCACCGTCATTAGCTGAGAATGAGAAAGTGAAGCTTATGTGGAATTCAACCATCTTGATTGACGAACGATTGGAGAAAAATCGTCTTGACATATGCACAAGACCAACCAGGTCCTTACTAAACGTTGTTGTACCTTCGGTAAAAACATGGTGAGAGTGAAACAGTCGACAGTACCAACACCTGGTAAGGCAAACACAAAGCACCATTTCAAGACACTGTTGTGGATGGTGTACTCGGGTCTGTCTCCAAGAATATCTCTGCCTCGGAAGACATCATTGGGAGTGCGCAGCTCATATGCCAGGGAAAATGTTAGCATCTAAGCTGCCATGATATTACCATCATCAGTCAGTTATGCCATACGTAATACACGTTTTGGGCAATCATGTCTCGAAAGAGACATGACTGACTGGACAGAAGATTTTCCCACAGGAGGTTGCCATCCAAGGCTAAAGAACCCAATCTGTCCTGTTATTTGACTCATAGCAGGAGGGAAAGATTTAAATAATATTACATTATTACATTAAGTATAATTAGTGGGTGATCTGTTTATTACTGACAATATAAAACATCACCCACTTTATGCCCAGTAGAAGCCTTAACCATGTTTTCAACTATTACATTCAGTCAGTCAGTTAAGTGCCATACGTGATACATGCTTGGGCGATCAAGTCTCGAAAGAGACATGACTGACTGGGTAGAATATTTTCCCGCAGTAGGTTGCCATTGCTTTCTGTGGTAGACTAGTTGCCAACCAAGGCTATAGAACCCAATCTGTCATGTCATTTAACCCATAGCTGAAGGGAAAAGAGACGGATTAAAACCTTTCCAAGGGTAACCATCATCACTTGGTGGAAATATTTAAGATTTAGAAAGGATTTTAACTACTGAGTCACCAAAGTGAAATATCTATTACTTATTCATATGTCTTGCTTATAGAGGCTTCAGTTAGAACCAATGACTTTTTCAACTATACTTTTTCCATATTAGAACAAATAAAATGGAAGCCAAAACAGAAAAGAGATCCAAATAATGAACGTCTCTTGAGCAACAATAAAGATAGAAACATCTGCACATTATATGGCGAGGGGTACAATAGTAGAAATGATTAGATAGGAATAATCAGCTAATGGGAATCATGCAAACGATTTGGGATTTAATCCTGCAAGCCAAGAATAATGTTTCTGCTATTTTACAAAAAAGAAAACAAAAATTCGTCATGATCACCCAGTCGATGCTAGATGATCGCTTTTAATGATCGCAAAAAAAGACATGAAAACATCTCTAATCGGAGATATCGCTGTGCCATAGAATAAAAATTGGCATAATGTCGAGTTCTTGACAGAAAATTGAAACCACAGGACACGAAGATGAGAATTGTACCCATCATTATTAGAAAGCTTGAAACAATATCGGAAACCATTGCAAAGGGTCTTGAAGAACTAAATATTTACTGACATAATTTACAAATTAAAATCTTTATTATAGAATTCTCTGACATTCGTATTTCGTCTATTACAGCCTCTAAAAATCGCCATAAATTGACCAATCAAAACCAAGTGCAAACAGGTATGGGAGTAAAAAGTACAGATGGTTTTACTAGGGTGCTTAGCTTAGTACAATGAATGATTACACAAGTTGAAGTTTCGTTAAAATAAATTTTCATTATTATTTTTTTTAATACTAAAATATTTAATATTTAGCATACAAAATCTTTCCATTATTTTAAAAACAATATAATGATGAAAATAAAAAAAAATTATTTAATGAAAAAGCAATATTGTTTTTTGCTTATAATTTCCTTTAGTTTATATATATACAAGAATTCAGTTTCAGTTCGTCCTGCGTTTGCGAGAACTATAAACAAAGTTAAATGCTTCAAAACTTTGGAATTTTTCCCGAGAAAGAAATATTTACACTTGGCCAGTTGTATGTTACATGTTCAAGAGTAAGAAATTCTAAGGATTTATTCTTTGCTGTTAAAAAGGAAAAAATAAATTTTCTTAAAAAATATTGTTTACCATGAAGTCGTATAAAATTAAATTAAATTAAAGATAATTATTAAACCGCGAAAAGGGTTTTTTGTCAAAATATTTATCCAAACAAATCAGCTTATTCATTTTCATCGATTGGTTTGCGAAATTGATCGAAGCTTCAACTTTTGTTAATCTTGATAAAATGTTAGCAATAACTTCAACAATGCTAAATACTGGGAGAATTTCAACACGCATCAGCATGTTCCAATAAAAATCTTAGTTACTAAAAATTCCAGAATACTGAGGAAGGGTCTGTGTTATTTAGGAGATTTATCACTTAAATTCCATTGAAACTTCGCAAATGCTTTTAGTGTTGAGATTTATGTTATAATAACAAGAGAAGAAGAATCTCTTATGTTCGTCATATTAACAATTAGTAATGGCAGGAATTTAGATTCCAAGTAATCGTTGGCAGTAAACCATTTAACCAGCAAAATAATCTACAAATATTGACCATAGTCACACAGAAAGAAGGGTTTTGAAAGAAAAGTATAGTCATGGTGTGTCGTGGCTTGTACCATGTGACATCCGGTCGCCCAGATGTATAAAAGACAATGTGCGTTTAGCACGGGAAGTTGTTATGTGTATCGGACTTCGTGAAGTAACACCTACTAATGCGAGAGACTGTAAATATTGTATATGCCTCTTGGTTGTACCACTCTGGTAATAAAGTAGTTTATCTACATTTCACTGTGTATCTCTTCATTCCACGATACAACAAGCTATTTTAAAATTTTCATAGGTTTTAAGTTTTAAAACGTTTTGTGATACTATCATAAATAATTTCCGATGATAGACGCTGTTTCAAAAATTTCATTTTATCCGACAATTTTTTGTTGCTTTCATTATACATATTTAGGAAGTTTAGTCTGGTACAAGGCTACGTAAATGGAGTACTAAGTGAGAATCACCTTACATTAATTATCAAATGGAAATATTCTTCCCAGTCTCCGACTATTTTGTTTATAGGAGAAACTGATAGTTAGCAAGTTGTTTTGTCGGTTGTGGTACTGAAGAAAATAAACAAGGAAAAATTCAGAACGATGACAGCAGCAACTCATGCCTTCTGCCTGTAATTTAGTCTTGCACCTCCAACACCTATTCTTGTTCTCATTCTATATCCACGCTCATTTCCGTCTCAAAAGAAACAAAATATCGATAATTTTCTGCTCCATCTTTTTGTGATATTCCTGAAGGAAGAGTCAAGACGTTGGCATGCTGACAGCAAAACAGTAATTCGGTTTTGTATTTTATATAGTTTTTTATTAATAAATATTTATTAAATGCACTTTCACTATGAGATAGATACAGACAAGCATCATAGCCCGGCGTTGCCCGTGAAACTAAGAACATTTTAGTAGTAGGAGAAGATGCCAATGAGAGGAGTAGATGGAAATCATTTATAGAAAGTTGGAAAGGAGAGCTGAGGCTGTTAGTAACCATTTTCAGCATTAAGAAGAAGGCATTCAATGCATGTTGCTGTAGTATTCCAATGGAGTATAAAGTGTAGTTTTAGTGCCGGTCATACTTTTGTCTCCTTTAAGGGGTGGTTTACCTGGAAAGGAATAGAAAACATTTGCAGGAAGTAGAGTTAGTAATATAAGAAAACTGCTCAATTATGCAATGTTTAGGATACTCACACAAACATCAAATCTCGTGATGCAATAATGTTTATAATATTAAATGGATAAATTTCTTTAAAACTTGGTTATATAAAAAATAATTATATAAAAAAATTGTTGTTTAAAAATTGATCAAAAATTCAATTAAAAAAATCTATTTTCTTTTGTTTTGCGTAAACGTGATTTGATGTTTTGTGTGACATTGTAAACAACATTGAGTTTGTTTTTGTTTCAAAATTACGGGGGAAAATATGTACATTTTTGTTGACTAAATTAATTTAACATAAAAATATTTTATTTTTTTTACTGAAATTAGAAATATAAAAACTATTACGCTCTTAGTTCAGAAATTTTCGAAGAATCTTTAAAAATGTAGACATTTAATTTTAAAGGAAAATGTTACATTAATGCCACACAAATTAGACAGTTGATTTCTTGCATGAAATATTTAGCAAAACAATATTCACATTCTTTTGTTGACCAAATGAATTTTGAAAACGTCGGAATAAAAATTAAATATAATTGCTCACTTTTATTTTAATAACAAAATATTTTATTTGCGTTTGACACGTGTGACTTGATTTGTATGACGTAATATAGCAACCATCTTAGATCTTAGATGTTTTACGGAGCAAATGTAAACAATCAGCTCCATTGGCCAAAAAGTGCGAAAGAGAAAATTGCTGAACTTAAGCTCAAAAAGTATGTGCTGACCTGGCTTCCTTGTAGATATGTGTCCCTAGAAAGTTTGAATGGCGTAGCTTAAAAATATAGATATGCATAGGGAACAGTCACACACAGACTCACAGATTGTCTTTTATATATATATGTATAGATGACAAGAATGTTTGATGTTTGGCTGCCTTGTGGCTAAGATAGTCGTGCATTTCCCCTCCGTTGCCTGATGGTCGATGTTCTGAACCAGATAAAAATTCAGTAATTCAAAAATTGTTTCTCAAGAAAAAGTAGTTTCTACTTCTTCGGACATTGGCTCAACACAATCTTCCATACCAATTTGGCGGTATAGCGTTGTGAGTAGAAGGAAACGAAAAAGTCAACAAAAAAGAAGAAGAAGGGGCGGAAGAAGAAAATGACATAAAATAGAACAGAAGGAAAAAAGAGAAGAAAAAGAAGAGAACATAAAATACGGAATGAAGAAGAGGAGAAAAAGAAAGATAAAATAAAAATAAAGGAAAAGGGAAGAAAAAGAATTCGTGAATAAATAAGGGAGAAGGAAAAGGAAGATGAATGAAAATTATGTAAAATAGGACGGAAAGTGTAAAGGAAGTCATATGAAACATGAACAAAAAAAAGACGAATGAGAAGACAAAAAAAAAAAAGGAAAGCAGATGCAATAAAAATGGGGAGGCGAATGAAAGTAGGAAAAACTGAAAATGTGAGAGAAAAAGCTAAAGAAATCCGAAAGAACAAGGAAAGGTAAAACGGTGATAAAGTCGAAAAAAAAAGAATTTAAAAAGAAGCCAAAAATATAAGAGAAGGAAATATGAAAAAAAGAAAAAGAAAAAAGGAAAAAGACAAGGTTAAGAAAATAAGAACCTAAGGTTGAGATGAGGTCCGATTTTAATTAAATGCAGACCCCACATGCTGTCGGTTAGATGATATGGTTAGCCGGTGGCCGATGGGGTCTGAGATGCCACCCACGTGATTGGCTCATTTATCAATGAAACTGCAGCTGGTTACGATGCAGCTACCAATTCTGAAATGGAATGGTGCTTGAAATTGGCACTTGAACTGACCTGGAATATTCCAAAAAGATAAGAAAAAAATTAAAAAAAAAAGAATGTGTAGAGAAATAAAAAAAAAAGATTTTTTGCCGAAAAAGAGACAGAGAAGTAAGAGAGGGTGAGGGTAAGCGTACAAGAGAGAGTGATAGACAGAGAAAGAAAATAACAACAAACAAGAGAAATGAAGAGACAGTAAGAAAAATATTGAAAAAAATAATGGAAGAGAGAAAAGTACGAAAAAGAAAGAAAGAAAGAAAGAAAGAAAGAAAGAAAGAAAGAAAGAGCAAATAAAATAAAAAATCGGATTAATGAGAAGAAAAAGAAAAAATAACTTAAAGTTAGTGGCCGTTTCTTGGGTGGATTTCAAAACTTGTTAAAGGTTCCCTGGTTTAGCAGACAATTATTTTTTTAAATTGATCTTATGTAGATTCCTCATTCTTTCCTGCACTTGTGCCAAACTAAGCTAATTTTAGGAAATGTCCATTCGTCATTCTATGCCCAGTTTATTTCTGTTTTCTTTTAATTTGACTGTTTAATAAAATTTCATTGAAAACAAAATAACCTTTGAATGAATGGCTGTCATATTTGATGAAGTATAAAAGAAGTAAATTTCGGTAAACATACGAAAAAAGGAGGATATATAATGAAAACGACACACACATATACGCATATATATATATACATATATATATATATATATATATATATCTGTGTGTGTGCGTGCGTGTGTGTGTGTGTGTGTGTGTGTGTGTACAAGTGGTAAGAATGTGAAAATGAGACCGTAGGTATGTATGGGCGTGTGTGCGCGCATGTGCGTATGCGTGTGTGTGTGTCTGTGTTTGTCTGAAATCTGACCGTTATCAGTATTCGCCCGGATTCGCATGGATGACGTCAGCTGCGAGAAGAAAATGCTTTGGGTGTTATATATATATATATATATATATATATATAATATATTCACACACATTGGGTTATATGTGAGTTGTGGATAGATAGATAGATAGATAGATAGATAGATAGATAGATAGATAGATAGATAGATAGATAGATAGGTACGGAGTAACTGGGATAGATAGATAGATAGATAGATAGATAGATAGATAGATAGATAGATAGATAGATAGATAGATAAAGAAATGAATATGCATATATAGAGGTACCCATAAACCTTTTCTAATTGTCTCTTTTTGACGCTATATTTTATCAACTCTTTCTTCGTGGGTGACCAAATATTTGAAGGGAGCAGGTGTTTACACACACACACACGAACACGTTCACACACACACACACACACACACACACACACACATATATATATATATACATATATGTGTGTGTGTGTGTGTGTGTGTGTGTGTGTGTGCTTGCATGTGTGTAATTAAAAGTTTCTGGCTAATTCTTGTCCCAACCATCTTCCCAAAGTTTGATAAAATGACCTAACATCGGAATTATACATTTAGATTTGGTTGCAGAAATTTTTTCTGGTTTCTCAGGAGAATTTCTACATAAACTGTTCAATTTTTTATGACCCTTTTGACCTATCATAAGCCATTATCAAAGAAGTGATTGATTGTTCATAAGAAAAAAACATGAATACGAAAGCTTATCAACCTAAAAGATTATCAGACTGAACACGTTCTTTCCTCTAAAACATCTGAAGTTTGGTCATTTGGATAGATTTTTAGATGAAGGGTGAAACCGACTACGTTTCAGCACCCCCTCATATTTTTCTGTGAATATCTTTTTAAAATACCTGCTCGGGATGCTTTTTCAAAGTGAAAATGATACGTAAGCTGGTCTCGTAATGATTAGCAATTTAACCACAGATATATACAAATAAGTAAATGCATATACACACATACACAGACATAGCTGCTCACACAAGACTTGTAAAGGTTAAGAGTTTAGTAATATGTGAAGCATCCTCTCGGGAGCTTGTTTCACAAAGTAGCCGTTCTTGTGAAAATGATGCCAGAATGGAACTCTCTCCTTACTAATGAAATACAGAGAAAATGCGGGTAATTCATCCCAGTGTACGTAACATGGAAGTTTGTAGCTGTGAATCCTAAAACTAGTGGAACTAAGGAACGGAACTCATTAGAATATTTTCCCTTGAAATAGCGACACAAAATCAACGTATCGTTTGTTGGAATACGTTTGTAGAGTGGAAAATAATTCATCAACCACAAGGCCGCGAAGATGGTACTAGACACTGTTAAGATTGGAAAGTGAGAACTTGATAGCTCCAGTTACGATATAGCCGTAGAACTCTATTTTTTGTTTTGTTTTATCTGACTCTTGTAAGACTAGAACATAGCCGTAAGAATCAGGTGTTTGCTGGAATGGTAAAAGAAAACGGACATTTTATCGGCTTCTTTAAAGATGAGTTTTATATACATCTTCTACATCGGGTAGATGTGCGTTGTGGTGCAGTGGACATCAACTAGAAACGAGAAATCGGGGAGCTGAGTTCGAATTCCAGCTGAATCCCTGCATTCAAATGCACAAATACCCTTGGGAAAGGTATTAATCTGTCTCTTACCTTGAATTATGGGTTCAATAATAGAACATATTTGGTTCTATAGCTTCGGCTGGCAACCAGTCTACCGCAGAAAGCAATGGCAACCTACTGCGGGATAATCTTCTGCTCAGTCAGTTATGTTTCTCGAAAGAGACATGATCGACTAAAAGCGTGCATCAAGTAAGGCACTTAACTCACTGACTGAATATAATAGTTGAAAACATGATTACGGATTCTACTGGGCATAAAGTGGGGATCAGTTTTATATTGTTATGAAGTAATAAACTGATCCCCCACTAATTATAACTTAATAATATAATACATCTCTTCCCACTCTAGCTATGAGTCAAATAACGGGACAGATTGGGTTCTATAGCCTTGGCTGGCAACTAGTCTACCGCAGAAAGCAATGGCAACCTACTACGGGATAATCTTCTGCCCAGTCAGTCATGTCTCAAGACATGATCGCCCAAAGTGTGCATCACGTATGGCACTTAAATGACTGAGTTAGGTTTCGGATTAAATCTGAGTTCCAAAAAGCCTTCAAGGCAAGGAAGCCCCCACCAAGAGAACAGCCACCGATCATGATAGGCATATCAGTTAAAAAAGAAGTTGCAATTTTTAACTAATTGTTCATTTGGGGGATTGTCGCAAACCACCATTTTATAAACTGTCTTCCTAACCGCCATTTAGAGTTGTACACACACGCACACACGCGTGCGCGCGTGCACGCGTGCACACGTTTGTATGCAGATGAATACACACGAACATACACGTATGAATATATCTGAGCGATCGAGTAGTCTCATCTACGCTTATTTTCACGCATGCGTAGTTGATTCATGTTTAAGTGGTAAAAATTAAGATCTCAAATTCAAATTTGGCGAAATAGATAGCAACCAGGAAGAAAACAGAGAGAGATAAACGGGGGAGAAAGAGGAGCAATCGAATTGGCTGTCAATGAAAGCATGAAGAGTATCAAGCTGTGGCTAAATGTTTTTCTTGTAAATGATCTTTCTTCATTCGGGGGCTTCCTTCGTCTTTTCTAGGACACCCTGGAAAACTAGTCACTCAGCTGTGTCCGTCAGTAAAGAAGAGGTGGGCTTCGTGTGACATGGACTTTCATTGATACGAGATCATTTGACGGGATTTGGCAGCGTGAGGGTTGAAGGAGATTTGATTCATTGAAAATGGAAAGAAAAGAAGATAAATAGGATAGAAAGAAAATGATCAAACAGGGAAGAGATAGAACAAAACTTTCTTTTTTTAGCAAATAGTTCTATCAAAATAAAATGTGTGGTTGTTGTAATACATAACGACTCGAAATGACAAATCTAGTCGAGTTCACTGTATTTACTTACTCACAAAAAGCCTTGATAATTGTACGAATCTATTTCTTCTTCATAGCTAGAGGTTAAATAGTAGAACAGGCTGTACTCTTTTGCCTAGTTGGTAACCAGTCTAGAAGAAGTCAGTCAGTACTATACGAGATACACGCTTTGGGCGATCATGTCCCGAAAGAGACATGACTGACTAGGCAGAAGATTATCCCACAGTAGGTTGCCATTGCTTTCTACGATAGACTGGTTGCCGATCCAGGCTATAGAACCCAATCTGTCCTATTATTTGACTCATAGCTAGAGTGGGAAGAGATGTCTTATATTATTAAGTAGTTATTAGTGGGGGATCAGTTTATTACTTCATAACAGTATAAAACTAACCCATACTTTATTCTCAGTAGAAGCCTTAATCTTGTTTTCAACTATCATATTCAGTCAGTCAGTTAAGTGTCATACGTGATACACACTTTGGGCGATCATGTCCTGAAAGATACATGACTAACTGGGCAGAAGTTTATCCTGCAGTAGATTGCCATTGCTTTCTGCGGTAGACTGGTTGGCAGCCAAAGCTATAGAACCCAATCTGTCCTGTTATTTAACCCATAACTGGAGAGAAAAGACGGATTATTACCTTTCCCAATGGTATTTGTGCATAAGTGAATGCAAGGAATTTAATCGGAATTGTCGTTCCGAGTAGATATCCACTGCACCACAACGCACATCCCAGAAGAAGAGCAGCTCTAAATTCAAAACTAGTTGGGCGAGCGTGGTCTCGACAACTTCAGCCCATAAAAAAACTGCTCATCGAAAATTCAGTAGCAATGCGTAACGAGCTGAGAACTGCGACACCATAGTCCTAAGGGAGTCTAGGAGACATGAGTGAGTTACTTTTAACACGGAGTCAGAACAGCCTATGAAGAACTAACTCACCAAACGTTACATCATCACAGGGGAGACCCTGAAGTTTCAACAAACATGGTCAATGGTTGTTCTCCAAAGGCTATCTTGCCGTGAATATCGTTTTAAATGAATGTTTTGAAAGTTGCAATTATTTTCTTCGTTCCTTATTCATTTCGATATATATATATATATATAAGTGAAAACAAGTTAGGTATTTCAATTTTTATTTTCGACTATCTGCTCTTTTTATGTGAGCATTATTAAAGCATCACAGAAAAGAAGTAAAAGGGAAAAAAACATTTTATTGTAACAACCCTACAACTTAAAAACGCTGTGATCAATATGAAAAAAATATTAACAGTTCATAAAATTGAAAAATATATCATTAATAAATCAATGAAATTTATACATGTGAATATATTCAAATAAAAATTCAAATATGATTTTACCGGAAAAGAAAATTAAAAAAAAACGCCAAGAAAAATAAATGAAAATAGTGAATAGTTAAAATGTTGTATCATCTATTCTTATGTGTTCGATGAAAGTGTTTTATCTTTAGATTGCTATTACGTCATGATAAAGACAACTTCCTTTCGTATTCACTTCAATTTTAGATTCCGAATGTTTGTTGTTCTAAACCGCTAATCAAATAATTTTTGAGAGCACAGTTTCCTCTGATGCTTAAGACATAGCTGGGATAATACAAATGATTTCATGCCTTTCTAAAGAGCATTTGAACAAAAAGAACGCAACACATTGGAACGGAACTTAAACACTACACACTGATTCCCCTTTTTCTGTCAATAACCTTTACGCTACTCGTGCTTTTCGAAATATAACAAACCAGTGTATAAAACGCACCCATTTTTTGAAGAGAAAGTTTTGTGGAATGAAACCTACGGTCGTATTTGAGTGTTTCTATTGAATGAAAATTCAGATTGAATCTTTCGTTTTCATATAAATACAAAAAACCTGAAAACATTAAAATAAGAAAATTCCGTAATTCGTTTTGCGACCGGTGCTCCAGCTATTTATCTTGAACTCCTTGATACAATTCAAAGAAGTATCAGCAATATTATTGGTTCCGATCTGGCAACAAAATCGGTCACTTTCTCACTACCGTAAGGTTTCCTCTCTGTGTCTTTTCTATAAATACTTTCATGGTAATTGTTCAGAAGAGCTGTTAGCTTTGGTACCTAGACTTTATGACTTTAAGCGCAGCAAACTAGCGTCGGGATCTCACTAGTTTACTGTTGAGATGAGACCGTATAGTTTATGGTAACAGTTTCTTTTCTTGCACTTCTCGCCTGTAGAACTCCCATCAGGCTCAATACTTTAATCTTCAAAAATTTAAATGCAAGGTAATCGCTATTTACTGTCCTCCTGATTACTCTTCCTTTGTTTTCACTAATGTTTCTGTCTCTAATTTTTCCACACCCTTCTGTCTTAGTGGTTTTACTCGATTGCATGGTGTGTTCTCCATTAACAAAACAAAACTTAATTTGAATGTGAAGTGTCGGAAGCTGTTTAATGCTTCTTTTGTTCGGCCTTGTGTCGGACTTAACCGAACTCCCTACAGCTTACAAGTTTTATACAGAATAATATTCATCAGAAGGTTGGTTGTCGGTAGGTTGGAATTTGTAGAATTAGTGCAGAAGAGTGGAATAATAAAATATACACTTTGCATTTTAAAATAGAAATTTATTAAAAGAAAGACTTAAGTTGTAGAAATTAATGTTCATTGAGAAAGTTATGAGTAGAGTTCATGTTCAATGATAAAGTTGAGGTATTAAGTGTTTGTACAAAATGTTTGTAGCAGTAATTGTTGAGAAAGATAAGGAGAAAAAGAACAAGGTGCGACCTGACCTTATCTCCGGGTTGATTTGAAGTTGCCGTTACATCTTAGTTGTGTGTCTGCAACAAACCTCCTCTAATTGACCGTTACTGTATAGAGACCATCCTTAAATATTCAATCCAGTCACATGAGGTGGCTCAAAGAACGATTTTTCTTTAGCTGTGGAAAAACCGTTTCTCTGAGGTAGTTTGAATCTTGCGATTTGACGACCAATAAGGATCCAGAGTTCCGCTACAAATGTAACCGCTTATAAGAGTCTCTTTTTTTTTCGGCATCATTAAGGTTGAAAGAGATTGATCAAGAAAGCAGGAAACGTTTTGTTTTCCGAGGCGATTGACTGACGATACTTGCATTAAGCACTTTGATTGGTTAAGCGCCTTGCTCATTTAAAATCAATACTATTATCATTATAAAAAACATTAAAATGCCCCCAAACAATTAAAATCTATTTAAATATATTTGCCTATAGCTTTTGCATATATATATATATATATTGGTAATTCCTTCATATTATACCAATAAATTTTGTGCAAATAAATTGCGTCTTATACACCGAAAAATAGTAGTACTAGTTTTTGTCCTATGAATATTTTCTCAACACCGTGTTAAGAAACTCTTTCAGCGTTCGTGTATTAAATCAAAACATACGGAAGAATATCGCAAAGAAGGTGGAATTCGGATTACCCACTTCGGGAGGGGTCTCTCTTTACATGGACGTCGCTTTAATCCTTCCGTACACGGCATAATAAAACGTTTAGGCTTTTGCTGAAGAATAGAGCTTACTGCTCAGAAAGAACCACAAAAACAAAGAAATGTGAAATTTAATAAGAATTTATGAATTTCCGGGTCAGTGTTGAAAATAGGTGTAACGTCTATTGTTATTGAATGGACATTTATGTTAGTTATGGGACAGTGCTCAGTACTCTAGTGCAGAAAAATAGGATTTGTGACTTTTCCAAGGCAAAAAAAAAAGTTCTCTGCCAGAAATCTTATAATAATAATAATAATAATAATAATAATAATAATAATAAAGCTCTTGAACTGATGAAACAGCGCTGGTAAGACAAACCTCTGCATGGCCAATATCCAGAACGTGCCAATAAATCCAATGTTGACAAAGTTAATACTCATCGATGGTTACGTGCATCCGGATTAAAGTCTGAAACTGAAGGCTTTATTCTTGCAGCACAAGACCAAAGTCTTTTCACTAGAAAATTTCAGGTAAATATTATGCATAATAATATGGATCCAAAATGCAGGTTTTGTGATAAACACCAAGAAACAATAGACCACCTAATCTCAGGCTGTTCTGTGCTTGCCCCAAATGAATATAAAAATCGCCACGATAGAGTTGGGCAATATTTACATTGGGCAATGTGCAAACATTATGGAAAAGCTGTAAACAAACACTGGTATGAACATCACCCAGTAGCGGTTACAAAAATAGAAGATGTAACCATTCTATGTGATTACACCATCTACACAGACAGAAAAATTGAAGCAAACAGGCCAGACATTATTGTTAAAAACCAGAAGGAGAAAACTTGTCTATTATTTGATATGGCTTGTCCAGCGGATTGTAACATAGCAATCAAGGAATTTGAAAAACTGTCAAAATATAAAGACCTGGAAATTGAAATAGAAAAAATGTGGAAATTGAAAACAAGAGTTGTGCCAGTGATAGTAGGTGCACTTGGAATGATAAAAAATGGAACAAAACAACACATTGAAAGAATCCCTGGAAACCCCAGCTTAAGAGATATACAAAAAATTGTCTTATTAAGTACAGCCCACACACTAAGAAAAACTTTATCTATGTAATGCTAGGAATGATAGGGAAGATAGAAAAACATGAAATGGAGTCATAACAACACGCCACGACCTGCCTTAGGTCTCCCCGCAGACTTGGTTGGTAGTGAGACCAAAGCAGAAATCGAAATATGATGAAAAATGACATGATAATAATAATTAACCGATCAGTTCTAGCCCTGAAAGATCTTCAAGAACGTAATCGCTACCTTATCAACATGATCATACCATTTGATTAAAACTTTTCGGCAATGAATTTGGCAAAGTTCTAAATATAATATGAAACAGTAAATCAGTAGCAACAACAGCAATAATAATAATAATAATAATAATAATAATAATGACTACTATTGCTATTGATACTACTACTACTAATAATAATAATAATGACTATTACCATTGATACTACTACTAGTAATAATAATAATAATAATGACAACTATTACTATTAATACTACTACTATTATTTATACTACTACTAATAATAATAATATTAAAGCAAGACAGAAAACAAATGATGATGATGATGATGATGATGATGATGATTTATGTTTAATTTTCTGGAATGAGGAGTTACTATTCCATTATTTACAGCCGGACTATTGTCCTCATTTTGTTGTTATTATCATCAAAATGCTGGATATAGATATAACGTAAATCAGACATGCCAATTGAATTCGGTTTGGGCAGGTGCTGTTTGTTGCTGACGGTTGATATATTAACAAATGAAGGAGTATAAATTTTAAGTTTGACACCTCGAAAACCGTGTGGCATTATAAGCGAGGCAAGCGACATCATGGCAGATAAATATTTTAATCAATCCAGCTTTTGACTTTATTTTCGAAACG
The DNA here is from genome assembly GCA_037127315.1 of Ascarosepion bandense. NCBI lineage: Eukaryota > Metazoa > Mollusca > Cephalopoda > Sepiida > Sepiidae > Ascarosepion > Ascarosepion bandense. The sequence continues at coordinate 5,193,133 of JBBBDQ010000340.1, read as the reverse complement.
TTTTCAGATTTTATTTTACCATTTTGTTGTTGTTGTTGTTGTTGTTGTTGTTTTCTTGTTGTTGCTTTTTTCTTCTTGTGATTTTGTCAATTTGTCAGCCAGTCTTCGTGAAGAGCGATAAAATCAGAAAAAGGAGCATAATAGGCACGCTGTTGTGGCAATCATGGCCGATTCACCACCCCGACGGAATATACAACGCCAGACACCCCCACGTTCTTTTTCATCTCAATTTACTTACCGTAGTATTCAGATAAAATATAAATTTTATTGTAACCTAATTATATACAATAAGGGATCATATGCAATATAGGTGAACAATTCATCTAGAAAGATTGAAAATAAATAGAATATATCTAAATACAAATTAGAGGCACGTCGTAATAGAGCATTCTATCCTAAATAAATAAACAATGTCTTACGGCAATTTTAACATCAACTTGAGATTCTTGTTAAAATTTGAATAATTTTGATACATTCAACATTATGGATAAAAAATAGTGAATTGTATACGGTGTATTTTCGTGACTTCGAGACTGATCCAAACAAATTCACGGATTTGGACGAAAAAAAAAATGGCGTCAAAATACTTGAAAGCTTTTCATTCTTTAATAGTCAGTTGTGTTAATTTAATTTATAAGTAACATGCAGCATATTCGCTTATTGATGGCGACAAAGTCTCCAGTTACCAGAATAATGGAACATCTTATTAATAACTAGTAGAAATCTTGTGTTTTATATTATGGAATAAGTTTCACGACAATCATAACCTCTTTCATTATTCTAAGAAGTTGATCCTTTACAGTTTTTCAAACGCTATCGACACTCTGTCTTTAAAAGAGTGATATCAGATAAAAAAGATTATTGTTGTCATTTATTTAGGCTGAAACTAGCCAATCTCCATTTCCAACCTTGACAGAGTTTTAAAAAAAATTCACTTTACAATGCTTTCTCCGGAAACGAAAGGTTGTTACTTTGTCGCTAAGACGAGCTACATTTCTTAGTCCACCAGTCCAGAACTTCACAGCTAGAATTTGTCATATTTCGTACACGGGATCGAAAATTTCACCCTATTCGTATTCCATCGCTAAAAAAAGAAGTTCGATTTAGACAACTTCTTCCAGGTGATTGTTACTTTGTAGAACAGACTTCCGAAGAATTGCTTCTCCAATCACTACGATGTCTTTAAACTTTGGCCCTTCTCTTATCTAACCGATATATCCTCATGATATATATTTATTATTCCCTACTTTTTGCGTTTACAGCAACATTTAGTAGTCCCTACCTTGAGTGGCTCTTAAACATTAGATTGAGTGAATAATAGAATTTTAAAAAGATATTTGTTTTTGCCAACGATTGATCACTGATGAAGAGTTGGCCGAAAGGGTTTTTAAATATTTGCCCTTTTTTAGAATTAACATGCTTTCATTAGTGCTATTTAAAGCTTGAATAAAATGTTGTAGTCATTATATTGCATATACTATTTAAGATTATCTATTTACAGAGCCAAATATGTATTTTCTTTTCAAATATATTTGGCTCTGTAAATAGATAATTTTATTTTATTTACATCAAACCTCCTGACTGGATCAGTTTTAATATTAATAAAATTAATAATAATAGGATCTTCCTTGGGATTTTACCTATATGCTACTTTCTGTTTGAATATATATATATATATATATATATATATATATATATATATATATATAATCTTTTCTGACTTTATTAATTAGGTTCAACAAAACTGTGGCATTCTTTCAAATAAGATAGATAAGTTAAATTTTCAAAAATTTATTTTATGCATTTTATTATTCAACATGCCAATTCCAAATTTCAGCTCAAGGCTTTCTCAGATTTTGCTGGTTCTAAAGTTTGTAAATACAGAATTCTTTATTTGGACACACAGAATTCTTTATTTAAAAGTTGTGTTAGTTTTTATTCTTAACATTTCGAATGTTTAAGAAGCAAAAGGAACTAAAAAATAAAATACAAACGAAACATTTGTTTGGGTGTGATTTGGGTTGGCTAAAACGAGCAGAAGTGACATCAGCGCTCACCAGATGGCGTTCCGTGATCATAATAAACAAATGTCAGCGATTTTCTGTCTTTTTTTTTTTTTTTGGTATCTGCTTTCATATTCATTTTATTTATTTTTCAATCTGATGAAATTAAGAATGAATATGATGTAGATAATAGAAAGCAAAGAGAAGATGAGAAATTAACATTTGCAGGGGAAGAAAACAGATAAAGAAAAATAAAACCATTAATAATAATATTAACATGGCTTATGGTCATAAAACACTGGAAGTGTTAACATGCATATATTTTGTCTCGGTGAATTAAAAGTGAAAATGCGACACCCAAATACGAAGGCGCATTTGGGATAGAAAAAATATTTTCCAAAATCTAAGCAAATTATTACAAAAAATAAAAAAAATAAAAAATAAAAAACAGAAAATTGAACTACTATGGCAGTGAATATTAGACAGACTCCTTACACTGTATTTACATTATTCGAACTATTGCCCATATCTTTGTTGCCATTTTGTACGATGTTTCGGCCCTTGTACGCTCTGGCCTTCCTCAGGTGCTAGGGGTTTTGAACCGAAAGCTTTATTACAATCACTGAAGTAATAAAGAGTTCGGTTCGAAATTCCTAGCACCTGAAGAAAGCCGGAGCGTACGACGGCCGAAACGTCGTACAAATAGCAACAACGATGAGGACAATAGTCAGAATAATCTAAATACTATAAATACTACCTCATCTCAGAAATATATACAAGTCTCCCTACAGATGAAGAGATTTGAATAAAAGAAAACTGTTTCTGCAGATAATGAGGATTGATATGCGAAGTTTTAAAGGAAATGGAAACAAAAAGTCACCTTTGATTAATATCAGAAATAGACAGTTCTAGATCACAAAATGAGGAGAGAGCACAGAATTTAACACTCAGAAGCTATATTGAAGACAAGGATGAGTCAGCTAAGAAGACTTAGAAGTCACATTTAGATAGTTGAGGACTTTGTCAATCGGACTAAGTTATCCGACCTGAACATCTTTTTTAGGGAGCGACACTGAAAAACTTACACACTGACTACATCTAAATCTGTTACATTTTGCAAGTTTGGCTTTATTATATGTAGTTACTATGCACTTACTAGACTGGACGTCATGGTGAGTATATTGAACTTCATATATTATTACCCGAGCGTTACTTTGTTTCGTGATGCTTTCTTACGCAATATAATAATAATAATAATAATAATAATAATAATAATAATAAAGCTTCTTTCTAAGCATAAGATGCATCATCCAAAGGCTGATGTAGACCGTCTATACATACCCCGTAAAGAAGGTGGAAGAGGTCTTATTCAGCTGGAATTGTCATACAAGACAACAACTATTGGCTTACTAACATACATAGAAACAACAAAGGATTGGATGATACAATTAGTAAAGCAACATGAAGAAAGAAAGAAAAAATATTCAATAATAAAAGAAGGCAGTAAATACAAACAAGATTTACAGTTAGTAGATTCTGTAGAAAAGCAGAACGGAAGCCAAGAGCCGACTATTGCGGCAAAGAATATGAAAATAAAAGCCAAAGATAAAGCTCTTGAACAGATGAAACAGCGCTGGCAAGACAAACCTCTGCATGGCCAATATCCAGTACGTGCCAATAAATCCAATGTTGACAAAGTTAATACTCATCGATGGTTACGTGCATCTGGATTAAAGTCCGAAACTGAAGGCTTTATTCTTGCAGCACAAGACCAAAGTCTTCTCACGAGAAACTTTCAGGCAAATATTATGCATAATAATATGGATCCAAAATGCAGGTTTTGTGATAAACACCAAGAAACAATAGACCACCTAATCTCAGGCTGTTCTGTGCTTGCCCCAAATGAATATAAAAATCGCCACGATAGAGTTGGGCAATATTTACATTGGGCAATATGCAAACATTATGGAAAATCTGTAGGCAAACACTGGTATGAACATCACCCAGCACCGGTTACAGAAATAGAAGATGTAACCATTCTATGTGATTACACCATCTACACAGACAGAAAAATTGAAGCAAACAGGCCAGACATTATTGTTAAAAACCAGAAGGAGAAAACTTGTCTATTAATTGATATGGCTTGTCCAGCGGATTGTAACATAGCAATCAAGGAATTTGAAAAACTGTCAAAATATAAAGACCTGGAAATTGAAATAGAAAAAATGTGGAAATTGAAAACAAGAGTTGTGCCAGTGATAGTAGGTGCACTTGGAATGATAAAAAATGGAACAAAACAACACATTGAAAGAATCCCTGGAAACCCCAGCTTAAGAGATATACAAAAAATTGTCTTATTAAGTACAGCCCACACACTAAGGAAAACGTTATCTATGTAATGCTGGAGATGATAGGGAAGATAGAAAAACATGAAATGGAGCCATAACAACACGCCACGACCTGCCTTAGGTCTCCCCGCAGACTTGGTTGGTAGTGAGACCAAAGCAGAAATCGAAATATGATGAAAAATGACATAATAATAATAATGTAGTCCTATCAACTAAAGAATAAATAAAGCAAAAAATACAACTGAAGGCTCAAAGAATAAGACGCTATGAGAAAAGAGCAAGATTTTACAGACAAAACAAGATTTTTCAAACCGATACAAAGAGATTTTTCAGGGAAATAGGTAAAAAAAGAATTGAAGTGACAGTCCCCCCCAGAATGGAAGAAGTCACACAGTTCTGGGAAAAGATATGGATTTGCCCTAAAGAACATAGCAAGGAAGTACATTGGATTGCACAAGAGATAGAACGAATGAAAAATAAACCAGAACAGACATGGGCTGGAATTACAGAAGAGGATGTTAAATTTGCACTAAAAAAAAGCACACAATTGGAAATTCTCAGGTACAGATAAAATTCCTAACTTTTGGCTATATTATTTAAATACAGCACATAAAAAACTAGCCAAAGAACTTCAAGAAATGGTTGACGATCCCACTAAAATTCCTGCATGGATGACCAAAGGAATTACATTTCTTCTACCCAAGAATGGCGACACAAACAACCCGAAAAACTACAGACCAATTACATGTCTTCCGACAAAATATAAACTATTAACATCTATTTTAACAAAACAGACATATTCTTAGAAAGAAATGACATGATACCGCTTGAACAAAAAAGGGTGCAAACGTGGCTGTTATGGATGTAAAGACCAATTGCTAATTAACAAAATGATCCTGGAAAACTGCTACAGTACAAAGAAAAATCTTAGTACTGCCTGGATAGATTATCGAAAGGCATTCGATAGTGTGCCACATCCCTGGATTTTAAAGACTTTAAATATATACAAGATATCACCGGTCATCATCAATTTCATCAAACAGTGCATGTCTATATGGAAAACAACCCTTTACCTCAATCATGTAAATGGAACCTATAAGTCTGATGAAATAAACATCAAAAGAGGTATATTTCAAGGTGATTCTTTGTCTCCCTTACTATTCTGCATATCATTAATAGCACTAACCAGTCAACTTGATAAGACAGAATGTGGTTATAAAATAGGCTAAAAGAAAATAAGATATCTATGTTACATGGATGACTTAAAGTTGTGTGCTAAGAATGATAATGAGCTGGAAGGTCTCCTGCAAACTGTAAAATGCTTCAGCGAAGACATTGGAATGAAATTCAATTTGAATAAATGTGATAAAGCTACAGTTTTACGTGGATCAATACAAGAAACATCCTCAATTAGGTTAGACCCTGCTGTAACAATAAAAGAATTGAAGCAAGAAGAGGCTTATAAATACCTAAGTGTAAATGAGAGTGAAAAAATTCACTATAAAAAAATGAAAGAAAGAGTGCCTAAAGAATACTATAGAAGGCTACGAATGATATTAAAAACTGAATTGAATTCTCAGAACAGAGTTATGGCCATTAATAGCCTTGCAATCCCAGTTGTCCAATATAGCTTCAACATCTTAAACTGGACTCTAAACGACATCAGGCGAATGGATTCTAAAACAAGAAAGCTTCTTTCTAAGCATAAGATGCATCATCCAAAGGCTGATGTAGACCGTCTATACATACCCCGTAAAGAAGGTGGAAGAGGTTTTATTCAGCTGGAATTGTCATACAAGGCAACAACTATTGGTTTACTAACATACATAGAAACAACAAAGGATTGGATGATACAATTAGTAAGGCAACATGAAGAACGAAAGAAAGAAAAAATATTCAATAATAAAAGAAGGCAGTAAATACAAACAAGATTTACAGTTAGTAGATTCTGTAGAAAAGCAAAACAGAAGCCAAGAACCAACTATTGCGGCAAAAAATATGAAAATGAAAGCCAAAGATAAAGCTCTTGAACAGATGAAACAGCGCTGGCATGACAAACCTCTGCATGGCCAATATCCAGAACGTGCCAATAAATCCAATGTTGACAAAGTTAATACTCATCGATGGTTACGTGCATCTGGATTAAAGTCTGAAACTGAAGGCTTTATTCTTGCAGCACAAGACCAAAGTCTTTTCACGAGAAACTTTCAGGCAAATATTATGCATAATAATATGGATCCAAAATGCAGGTTTTGTGATAAACACCAAGAAACAATAGACCACCTAATCTCAGGCTGTTCTGTGTTTGCTCCAAATGAATATAAAAATCGCCACGATAGAGTTGGGCAATATTTACATTGGGCAATGTGCAAACATTATGGAAAATCTGTAAACAAACACTAGTATGAACATCACCCAGCACCGGTTACAGAAATAGAAGATGTAACCATTCTATGTGATTACACCATCTACACAAACAGAAAAATTGAAGCAAACAGGCCAGACATTATTGTTAAAAACCAGAAGGAGAAAACTTGTCTATTAATTGATATGGCTTGTCCAGTGGATTGTAACATAGCAATCAAGGAATTTGAAAAACTGTCAAAATATAAAGACCTGGAAATTGAAATAGAAAAAATGTGGAAATTGAAAACAAGAGTTGTGCCAGTGATAGTAGGTGCACTTGGAATGATAAAAAATGGAACAAAACAACACATTGAAAGAATCCCTGGAAACCCCAGCTTAAGAGATATACAAAAAATTGTCTTATTAAGTACAGCCCACACACTAAGAAAAACTTGATCTATGTAATGCTAGGGATGATAGGGAAGATAGAAACACATGAAATGGAGTCATAACAACACGCCACGACCTGCCTTATGTCTCCCCGCAGACTTGGTTGGTAGTGAGACCAAAGCAGAAATCGAAATATGATGAAAAATGACATAATAATAATAATAATAATAATAATAATAATAATAATAATAATGAGAAGAAAAAGAAGAAAAAGAAGAATGAAATAAGAAAATGTATTCAGTAATAAAAAAAGCAAACAAATTCAAAACGTAATTTCAAATCGAGGAAGAAGTGCAAATATACCATGATGTACCTACTGCAGCGGAAAAGAACCTAAAAAGAAAGCAAAAATAAATCTAACGTACCAAATGCAGAAACGATGGCAACATAAGCTTTTCATGGTCAATACTCAGCCCTTACCAAACAAACTGATGAATACAAACTCCGCACCGATCTGTTGTTACGTAGTGCAGGGTTAAAAACTGAAATCGAAGGTTTTTATTCTTGCGCACAATACCAATGCTTTCTAACTGAAATTACCAAGCACGCATACTGAAAAATTGTTTTAACCCGGAATTCAGATTCTGTGTTAACCAAAAACCATTAAAGCATTGATCATCTTGTATCAGGTTGCAGAGTCATAACACCCACTGAATATAAAACTCAGCATGATAGAATAGGCCAATATCGGCACCGGAAAATATGTAACTTTTACGGAAAGCAAACTTTAATAAACTGGTATGAAACCTCTCCCAGATCCGGTTACATAGATAAGACCTATAACAATTTTATTTCCCAATTTTATGGGACTACAATACACACAGACAGAACAATCAAAGCTAATAACACTCAGACACAGGGATCAAAGATCACAAAAACAGAATGGTCTTTCTTGATATAGCAGTCACTGCTGATTGTAATGTATCTGTGAAGATCTTTTGAAAAACTTTGAAGATATAAGAATCTTGAAGTAGAAATCTCTAAAATGTGGCACATGAGGACATCAATATTTACAGTCGTAGTTGATTGAAAAAGGTTCAGATAGAATCAATGATGGGATTCTTGCCTTAAGGAAATATAAAAAATTGTAATCATAAGTACAACTCGCACCTTACGAAAAGTTTTATCTATGTAAAATATGCGTGATTCATAAAATTCTTTATTTTTATTCCGTTTTTTTTGGTGGGGGGGGGGGGTCTTTGTGAATATCATTCGTGTAAAAGCTTCTGTACAATAAAGAGGGAAGCTGATGATCGTTCGCCTGAAATAGACCTATACTGCCGATTTACCATGAAATAACGTGACTGCTTTAATTTTTTCTTATATATATATATATATATATATATATATATAGGGTGTGATGTGTAAATTGTAGCCATTTTATATTTTTGATTTCGCTCATGCGTGTCATTTTTGATTTTGTCGACTGCACAGCATATTGGGTCAGTTGGGCACCATCTGAGAGAAAATAAAAGCACCATCATGCAATTCACTCTGCCAGAAATTCAGAAATGGCATGCTGTACTTCTTGTCATTCGCACTGAAAGCTCCAGTATGAACATTTCAGATTATTTGGGTGTTAATCTGAGGACAGTGTAAAGTATTCGGAAAGAGTTGGATGAGTCTAATGGTGATTACGATTGTATCACACTTTTATCGTTTTGAATTTGTTGGCGAGGGCATCAAATCAACACGAATGCCTTCATCAAGTGTCCTGAGAAGATGATGCAGTCCCGGGTAAAGAGGGTGGCTACTGGAAGATTCTGTGTCTTGCAATAGGACTCTGCACCATGCCACACAAGCAGAAAAACCCAGTCATGACTGTCAAACAATTTCTGCGAACACATCACCCCTTATATCTGGCCACCTAACTGCAAGTCCCACAGATTATCATGTGTGAAGCACATTTGATCGACAGATAAACAAAACTTCTTGTAACACCAAAGATGAACTGAAGGCAAGGATTATGACAGCATTCACCAACTTAAAAACGGAGATTGAAGTACTGCATGGGATTCCGAAACCGTATGGAAGACATGATTGAAAGCAATGGCGATATTATTGAATAAATTTACTCTTTAATATTTCAAAATATTTTTGCGTAAATATATCTTTTTGTGTAAATATTTCTTTTGAGGTAAATATATCTTTTTGGGTAAATATTTCTTTTAAAATGAGATGTAAAATGAGATGTAAATGTTATTTTCATTTTTTACACCATTTAGATAACAATTTATCCATCGCACTCTGCATATGTAAAATTACGTAAACTATTTATATTATAATAGTAGTGAGCAAATGTATTTATAGTTTTCCTTATCACACACACACACACACACACACACACACACACACACACATATATATATATATATATATACTTCGACCATTCTCTTCAATTAGTGATGTTGTGTGTCTATTTTTTCTCCATCTCTTTCGTCTCTATTCTTCTACATATTTCTCAGAAAAATAATCTTGGAGAACCTGTCACATCTTGGCACTTCCTTCTCTCCACTTTGCTTTAGTGGTCAGAAGGTTTTCATGCCGACCAAAGTGATGTCTGATAGATTACCTAACATTTTCATTTATTAAATGGCCCTTGTTGCATATGCCAAGGTGTTTTCGGAAAGCACTTTACTTCCATTGCTTGGATTTTTCTCAAGACGATCGCATTATCTTTAGAGAGGAGATGGCTTTTTCTTGCTTTCTAATATGAGGGGAAAAAGTCTAGCATGACATCTGAGTTCCCAGTAAGGCAACCAAGAGTAAGGAAAGCTGTAAAAATGGATGTAAAATATATAAGGGAAAGAAGAAAAATCGTTGTCAAAATCTCACAGAGAATAAGAACAAAAGTCTTAGTATTAGAAATCCAACAAGAAATAGAAAAGAGAGTTTGAATAGAGTAGGAAAAAAAGAGAAACTGAGAGGAGAGGGAGAGTGATCATAATAGAGAGAGGCAGCAAAAGAAGAGCAAGGCTTGTCGCTCGGGTTTGAGTTGAGCGTTTGTCTTATCTTTGTATTGTTCCGTGAAATAGAGTCTTTTTTTTACCCAAACAGGGCGACTCTAAGGTTACAAGATCTTCTTTATAGTCAGGTTTCTAAACGTTGCTTATAAAAAAAAATGTCCCAACTCTTCATTATTTTTCTATTTTTTTGCCGGAGTTTATTTTCCAAAGCAAACAAACAAAAATTCTTTTATGGCATGTCGATCTTTGGATTTTTTTATTTCTTTTACTCACACGTGTCTATTCGCCATTTCGTGCCTTTTTGCTCCATGACTCTTATATATAAATATATATATATATATATATATATATATATATATATATATATATATATATATCAGATTTTATTAAAAAAGTTACTTAGATCTATATCATGAAAGACAAAAAATTTCTTCTCATAGGACAAACTGAAGTAAATTTTAAAACATTCTGAAATCATAATTTTGTTATCAAGAGTAAAATATATTTTCTTTTTTATTAACTTCCTAATCTTTCCTTCATCTTTGATGAGATTGTCCGGCATTCACTGCCATATAGAAGGACAGACATCACATAGAAATCTACTAATCTCTTCTTCGCTTGAAGATTTAAATTAATTAAATTAGACCAGGAAAGAGCTGTATTAGAAAGTGCTCAATAGATGCTTAAAGAAAAATGAAATTTTAACAAGTACAGATTTTAGATATTTAAGTTTGGAGATATCAGCCGATTGCGCTACCAAGGTTTCCATTTTTTCGGTTTCGTCTGAACAAATTGTCCGACGAAACCGAATGCGTCGAAACATATATATATATATATATATATATATATATATATATTAGATGTAGTAAAAACTAAGTTAGCAGTCCGCTCTTTGTACAGATTTACTTTAATGAAAGTGCTCGATACTTAATAGAGCATTATATAAGGTAATATTTTTATTTTGAGTTTATAATAAAAACATAGAATATATATATATATATGGCGGTATTTTTAATAAAATTTTATAATAAAACATAGTTTACTGCATGCATATATATCTTGTTAGGTTAAACGTTATGTTTCAGTAGATACATATTTTTTATTAGATGTCCTGTTTTTGGAACAGTGTGAATTACATCTACCGGCTTGTGTATTCAAAAGTCTTAATAATGAAAATCTACCATCCTTCTTCATTAAAACATATATATATATATATATATATATATATATATATATATATATATATATTGTTACAGTGATGAATTTATATACCATAATAATAATAATGTCTAAAAAGTTGTAGTAAGGGATTCTATTAAGTTCTATTTGTTATTACAAAAAAGTTTTACTTCATGAAGTAGTCGTAAAAATAAGGAAATTAGAAATAGAATGTTTGGAAGATGCCAGAATGTTCCAGTAAAATTGAGGAAATTCTAAATGTTCTAGAAATATGCAAATTAGCTATTAGCCCCTATAAAAATAGGTTTGGGGAAGAGAGTAGTTAGTTGTTATCAGGATTTGCTGACATTATCAATTCCGGCCTGATTCGTGGATCTGTGCATCCAGCCGAAAGAATCTCTAAGAAAAGTTGCCGACCAACTAAAACCTGAAGAAGAACCTCATGAAACTAAATGGGTAAATAGATGTTTTTGACACTTTCATTGACGAAACTAATAATTATTCTTTATATACACATTTTAGGATTTCCTAAAAGTATAGCACTTAAACGTTTTCACTATCTTAACTGGGTAAAGATATTTGGCACCTTCCTTCTCCTTCGTAACACTTACCCGTCCCTCTGCCAGTAGTAAACTCTCTTTTCTGTTGTGAATGCAAAAAATTGTAAATTTTGTATATATATCATTTTATATTTATCGTAAATTAAATATTTCTGTGTGATTTTTAACTCTGAGTTTTGGTCAATCATTTTCTTTTTTTGTTACACTTAACACGTAACAATATATATATAGATCTATATATATAGTTCTAGATATATAGATATATATAGATCCCGCTTTCTCAACACTGACACCGGTAGAATTTATAAAATTTTATACATTCTGCTGGTGTTGAGAAAGCGTGTTGTAAATGCCTGTATAAATGGATATTCCCCAAATGTAAAATATTGAATTTACTTACGAAATAAATATCTGCTCTATAAATTAAATTTACATCAAGCTCTCTGTTGGATCAGTTTTAATAACTAACCTTATATAAATAGGATCCATTAGGATTATTTAACAAATCTTCCTTTTGAGTTATATATATATATATATATATATATATACCCTCATTGAGCACTCTGGAAGAATGGTGGCTACTCTGGCATGTACGCTTCACTCATTCCGTAATGTTTTAAAGCACTCTGGCTATTGGGCGTGTTAATGATAATGTATACGCTAAAAAGTCTGCCTTTTTCTACCGAGCGCCCCTAGCCCAGCGGTAGAATCGCCGACTGACGCCAATTCGGTCGGGTTTCAGTCCTGGGTTAAAAGCAATCGGAGTCTAACCGTACTGATGAGCTGTGAGACATCGAAACAGATCTGTCTTCGGATGACTATATATATATATATATATATATATAAAATAAATTTTCAATATTCAAAAATGTTGAATGAACATTTCAACATGAAATCCCTAAGAGAGATTTCACATCTCCTCAGAAACCGTAATATTTAAAAATGGAAATAAAAATAAGAATAAGAAGAGAACAAAAAATAAAAAAAGAAATAAAAAATAAAAAATAAAATAAAGAAATGATGGTTAAGATTTGAGAAATTTACGTCACAAAAAATTTTTGCTCTGGACATGTCCAAGGCTTTCAACAGGGTTTGGCACTCTGGCCTACTATGCAAACTACGGGGTTACGGTATTACCGGTCGCCTGCTTGACCTAATCCAATCTTTCTTAAATAACTGCAAAATGAAGGTCATTTTGAATGGGCGTGCCTCTTCGTCCTACAGCACGAATGCTGGTGTCCCACAGGGCTCTATCCTGGGCCAGACGCTCTTCCTTATTTTCATCAACGACCTCCCAGATGAGATCAAGTCCCAAGTAGGCATCTACGCAGATGACACTACAATATACTCCCACACCGGTAAGAAACCTGTCGTGGCGGACAAACATAATCTCGCTGCTGACCTTGAACGGGATCTACACTCTGTGGTGAACAGGGGCAAGAAGTGGCTTGTCAACTTCAATTCATCTAAGACCAAGCTGTTGTCTGTCAACCATTACAGGCAACCTCTCCTGCCTCCCGTAAGCATGGACCAAGCGATTCTCCCGTAGAGCAATACACTACGCCTCCTTGGACTTACCCTGTCCTCAGACCTCAAATGGAACCACTATATTGAATCCATAGCAAAATCTACTGCTAAGAACGTTGGGTCACTATGTCGATCCAGGATGTTTTTTCCGCCTGAATCCATCCTGCATATATACAAGTCAACCAGCCGTCCGTGCATGGAGTACTGCTGCCATTTATGGTCAGGCGCCCCTGCCGTTCTCCTCAGTGTTCTTGACAGGCTTCAAAGGAGAGTCTGTAATGTGATAGGTACTGATCTGGCGGCTCGACTGCAGCCACTTCCCCATCGTCGAAATGTAGCCTCCCTTTGTCTGTTCTATAAATACTTTCATGGCTTCTGCTCGGACAAACTTAAGTCACTGGTGCCTCCTCAACAGGTGCAGCCAGGCTTGCAACTAGGTCCCACCCATTCACAGTCAGGTTAGCCAAATGCAGACGACAATTCTACTCCTGCAGCTTCTTCTCTCGCACTTCCCGCCTGTGGAACTCGCTCCCGTATTCTTGCTTTCCTGACGGCTACAACCTCCAGACATTTAAATGCAAAGTCAATACTCATCTACTAACCACTGGACTCTAGCTCTCTCCCCACCCCCGTATAACCTTCTCTTTCTCTCCACCTATGTATCTGTCATCGCACCTGCTTTCTCAGCTTTCTATTGCTCCTTTCTAACTAGTTTGTACTCCTCACTCTTTGCTAATTAATCTTTTTACAGTTATGTAGCCCCCTGCACATCAGTGGCATTTCCGCCTTGCTCGGGGTGAAATGATTAAAAAAAATAAATTAATTAAAAATAAGAATAAAGATTGAAGAAAATTATAAATTAAAAAATTATTTTTAAAAATTAATTTTTTAAAAATTTTGTTTATATAAGAATTTATAAAAATTATGGTGTGAAAAAGATATATACTAGCAGAGGAAATCGGGGGTTAAATTAGTAATTTTTTTAAAGGAGACAAACAAAAGAGACCAGAAGAGGAAGGTAGAGGGGATAAATACTATTTAAAGTTAAATTAATTTATCAAAAACCATTAAATTTATATATAACATCCTAAAAACTAAAAATTAGAATTTAAAATTTAAGTGTTCACAAAACACGCTTTATGACGGCACTTACTAATGGATTCCTTTCTAAAATTCAGAAGTAGGTGCTGGTAAGGGTACTTTAATATTAGAATTTTTTCTAGCAGACACAAACAGCACCTATCACGGAAATTCCTCGGAATACGGGCTGAACCTATTAGTTTCCAGCTAATTACAGGGTCCAGCCCTTCTTCCTTCATTTTCCAGAATCTCCTTGAAAGGGCTGTCTGGTATTTTTGACCTGAGTTCGAAAAAGAATAACTGTGGTTGTAAAATCTCTGCTTAAAAGGTCCCGCGGACATACCAATATAAGCCCGGTAATTATTTTTGTTGTTTAATGGAGAAATGTGGGCTATATTAGCTCTGAAATTCAATTACATTTAGCTCTCCCCCTGTATCATTTTTTAATATTAATTAGGATCAGGTTTTTGGGATTCACCTTCCTACTTTTCCGTTTGGATTAAAGTATTTTAATAATAATAATAATATATATATGAAATGAATTGTTTGAACATTATTTTTTATCGATACTCGGATTTAAGTAGATATTCTGTTTTTAATGAAACAGTATTATATATTTATTTCTACCGGCATGATTATTTACGATAAATTTTTATTACGAAAATGTGTACCATTCGGCAGGATTCGAACCTGCGACTCCCATCTATATAGGGGAAGCTACCATTTGGTTTGGTTTGGTTTGGTTACGTATTAGACCTCTCGACCACTAATAGCCTCCAGTCTAAAGAAGGTTTTTATCAAGCCTATATAACACAATTTTCGATCCATCGTAAACAAACATATCTGCTCTGAAATGTATCGTAATGTCAACAAATGTAAACATGTTACGGAAATCAACGAATTTTAACGAAACTTGGTTATAAGCAACCGACAATTTGAAATGAAGTGTTTGAACATTATTTTTATCGATACTCGTATTTAATAGGTATTATGTTTTTAATGAAACAGTATTATATATTTATTTCTACCGGCATGATTATTTACGATAAATTTTTATTACGAAAATGTGTGCCATTCGGCAGGATTCGAACCTGCGACCTCCATCTATATAGGGGAAGCTACCATTTGATCTGGATCAAATGGTAGATTCCCCTATATAGATGGATCGAATAGAGGCTATTCGTGGTCGAGACGTCTAAGACGTTTCCAGATCCAATTGTCGGTTGCTTATAACCAAGTTTCGTTAAAATATATATATATATATATATATATATATATATATATAGTCATCTGTTTCGCTGTATCACAGCTCGTTAGTATGGTTAGACATCCGATTTCTTTTAGCCAGGATTGAAACCCGACCGAATTGACGTCAGTCGGCGATTCTACCTCTACGGGCGCTCGGTAGAAGAAGGCAGACTTTTAGCGTGTGATATACCATGTAAACATACGCCAATAGCTAAGAGTGTTCTAATTTATTACTGAATGAACGATATATACGTAGTGTTTATTACAAATTATATCATTATGTATATGTCGGCATTATTTATTTTTTATTTTACATAAATCGTTTTGGTATTATCGATAATTGTCCTAATCACAATTAATTATCCGGAGTTTTATTTTGTATAAGTATTCAAATTCATTTTTTTTTATTCAGATTAGTAATCAATCATCATTATTGGTATTCAGTATTAATATTGTTTTAATAACAATCTTTAATCTCCATTCCTTTTGGAATTCAAATTTCTGTAGCGTTTTTGCTCAATATATTTCTGCACTTTCTGAATTACATGCATTTGCTTTGTTTAATACATGAAGTTGTTTAAACTCAAGTAAACTCATTGTCACATTTGCGTTGTGATGTAGTGAATATCGGCTAGGAACAAGATATCGGAGGGCCAAGTTCGAATACCAGTTAAATTCGTTGCATTTATTTACGCACAAACACAGTTGGAAATGGTAATAATCCGTCTCTTTCCTCAGCTATGAGCCAATAACAGCATAGATTGATTTCTGTAGCCTTGGTTGGCAACTAGTTTACCGTAAAAATGTAATGGCAACCAACTGCAGAAAAATCTTCTTCCCAGTAAGTCATGTCTCTTTTGAGACATGATCGTCCAACCTTGTATCACGTATGACACTTAACTGGCTAACTGAATTTAATAGTTGGAAATATAAGTAAATATTATAATGGGCACAAAGTGGGGATCTGTTTGTTTTTGTTATGAATTAATAAACTGACCCCCTCCTATTACTATTTAATGATATGATCTGCCTTTACTCTCTCCAGCTATGGGTTAAATAGTAGGATAGATTGGGTTCTATAGCCTTAGTTGGCAACTACTCTACCGCAGAAAGTAATGGCAACCAACTGCGGAAAAATCTTCTGATCAATCAAGCATGTATCACGTGTGGCACTTAACTAACTGACTGAAACTCATTCTTAGTAAGTTTCTTGCCTGTCTCCTGGCGTCAGTAAGGGCATCTTTTCTTTCCTTTTTTTTTTCATATATTTAAATATAATAAACTCTTAATTTTTTAAACTTTAATTATAATGTATAATTCTAGAAAGAGAAAATTTGATTGAAATGTATTGTAAAATTTCCAAATCTTCATTAGAACCTAAAAATATATGAACTCAGATAGATTCTACTCGATAGATAAGTTTTAACATAATAGTTTATTCCTTGTTTACTGTTTAGAATTTGGTCTCCTGTTCCTTCTGAAGTCTTCCCATCCTCTTTCACCCCAAGTAGCCTCTTGTGTCTTAGTAGCTTTATCGCCTTGCTTGGGGTGGATTGATTAAAAAAACAGAATGGTCTCAATATATTGACAAAAGAAATCTTCAGTTAAAACTGACACTAGCATGATATAGCTTCATGAAGATATCAAACCTGAAGCCTTTAAACAAATTATTTTACTCCTGATAATAAGTTGTTTGGGATACTAAGCTATGTATTTGTTTTAAATTTCCACAATTAAATGAAGCAATACAGACTGGCCGAAAATATCGGGATATGAAGAAACAAACTCTGTATTTGTTTGGAGTTTCTTAAATTTATATTTTCAAATCCGGTTAAGAAAAAATGCTATAAAAGTAAAATTAGTCCTTTTAAAATCCACTACATCCACGTCGTATAATTATATTATCTCCATCTATCAGCAACTCTCTTTTTTATTAAGTTTGTTTTGGTTATTGTCGTTCGTCATTTTCTACTAAAAGCAACGATATTTTCGTTATCTTTGCCGTCAGCCCAATCATTCTAAAATTCGTTTCATGCTTCGTTCGTCAACGTAAATCTAATGAGACCCATCTTCGTGTTGTGCTGTAAACGAATAACGTTGCCGCATCTGGTCATATGTTAAGTAGGGAAACACAAATTCCCTCCCATTCCCAACAGGATTTCTTTTTCTATTTCTTTTTTCTTTTTTCTGTGTTTGTGGGAGTTATATGTCCTTGTGACTGTAGTTTTCGAATTGGAAAAAAAAAATAGGTAGAAAGGCTTGTTATAAAAAAATATAGTCAAAATTGAAAATGTATTTTAGTAAGAAAAAGTCGACTAGGAACGAAGAAAAATGTGATCGTAAGAAAAAAGAAATTCGAATAAAAAAAAGACCGAAAGCCATACATATATACATACTTATATATATATGCATAAGCTGATATGTCATGATATTGAAGTTATAATTAGTTTTCTCTCGACTACAATTATCTCAGTTCATATTCATAATACCACACATCGGTAAAAGTTAATATACTTCTATGTAGAAGTGCATAATCAAACCTTCTTTATTATAGACATTAAAGCGTAAATGACACAATAACCTTTCTACTGTGATTTAACTTTAAGGAATTTCAATGTGAGCAGAAAAGGAATTCCGCCTCGGGCAAGGTTTTGTGGGCGGGGCATTTAGGTGAATTAGTATCATAAAGTAGCCTACAAAATTAGTTGCGCCATTTTTCCCTTCTATCATTTCATTTGTGTCATTTTTTTATCTAAATTCTCTTCATAGTTTAGCATGACACACGGATCATTTAGCTTGATCCGCGCACTTCGACTTGGTGTAAATGGCTAGCAAGCTTATTTCGCCATATTAATTTCGACTGAGTAGTGAGTTCGATCCTCACTGAACGCTTCATACTTTCGGTCTTGTTTCAATTCTAATCTTGCACATTACGAGTCAATAACTGTCTGGGGATTTTTTTTCAAAGCGCCAATAATTTTCATCCAATGACATTTTATCCTAAGAATTACTTTCTAAAAAAAGTTGTTTTTTTTTCTTTTTTTGACTATGACTTTTTCCAACTTTTGTTCTTGTAGTTTATTTTATTCTTGCTGTGTTTTTTTCTGTCGGCAATCAAAACAAAGCCGTAATGATAATCTTTCTTTATATTTTGAAGATGTGGTTCAAGTGTTGGGATGTTGTTTAAAAAGTCGGCAAATCAACGACTGCCCCAAGCACCACAAGCACTAGTTACGCTGCTAATTGCAATGCAACACACATTTCGATGGTAATTTGCTTATTAAGTTTATTTGGCAATAAGATTAATAAGTTTTACTTTGTTTATTTTCTCTGGTATCTGATGTCGCTTTTTGGTTTTCCTGTTCAATCTCTTCAATAAGTGAAAAGTTTTAATAATTTCTCAGGCACGCTTCATAGTTAAAAGTACATCAATGTAAATCAGGTTCAGACTGGAACATCATATAGGAACAAGTTATGTGAAGAAGCCGTTTGTGACTTTTATATAAGCTAAAATGGATTATCTGTGAAAAATAAATTAATTTTTGGTATTTTCGAAAATTCTCTTGTGAGCAAACGACTTTGTTGTGGTTACCATTCAGTCATTTAAGTGCCATAAGCGATGCACGTTTTGGGCGATCATGTGTCGAAAGAGTCATGACTGACTGGGCCGAAGATTATCCTGCAGTAGGTTGCCATTGCTCTCTGCGGTAGACCGGTTGCCAGTTAAAGCTATAGAACCCCAATCTGTCCTATTATTTGACTCGTAGCTAGAGGGGGAAGCGATCTATTATATTATTATGTAATAATTAACGGAGGGTCAGTTTATTACTTCATAACAATATAAAACTGATCCCCCACTTTATGCCCAGTAGAAGCCTTAATCATGTTTTCAACTATTATATTCAGTCAGTCAGTTAAGTGCCATGCGTGATACACGTTTTGGGCGATCATGTCTTGAAAGAGTCATGACTGACTGGGCCGAAGATTATCCTGCCGTAGGTTGCCATTGCTTTCTGCGGTAGACTGGTTGTCATCCAAGCCTATAGAACCCAATCTGTCCTATTATTTAACCTTTAACTTTCTCAGGTGTATTTAATCACACATAAAAATAAATGCATAAAATTGGAAAGGTTTGAAATCAGCTGATAAATGCTATAACTTCCGCTAAAAGGATTGTTTCATCGCGAACCGAGTTTGGGGTAAGACGTGAATTTTATCAACCAGGGTAGAGAATAGTCATCCAAAAAAAAATCCAACAATAAGTAGAGAGCACACTCTTCAGCCTGATTGATCCAAATCCTGAATTTGTTCATATCAGACTCAACAACTGTCAATCATTTCTTCTGAGTTTATTGATTATTTTCAATGATTTATTCTTTTTGTTAGTAAATTTTGTTTCGTTTTGTTGAGCGACAAATATATTTTATTGTTGTTTTCTTAATTCGACTGAGACTGCATACATTCATATTCTCTGGTGAAAGTCTTCTCACAAAAATGATCTTACTAAACAAATCAATAACTGAAGAATCAACATACAACATTTCACACTCCCACCCATAACTTGTATCTTTCGGTTTTGTGGCCTTATTAAACTCAGGTGTTTTATTTTTCTAGAATGAAATACAAAGAAAAAGTTTTAAAAGGGTTTGAAAATTATGTAGTTGTGATAAAATGACAATAATGAAAATTTTTTTCCAAATAATTTGTAGAATAAAATAGATTTAAGTATTGTCATGAGTTTTCAAATAAAAATCATTTTTCAGCAAAAATAGAACCGATTGTTTCCATTGTAATTTATTTGAAACTGAGTATCGTTCCTCAGCTTGGACTTTTGGCTTGAGTTGAATATTTGAGACAAAATACATTTAAAAAAACAAGAAGAAAACTTTACGTTAAGAATTTGACATCAACTAATGTTTTGCAAAAGACTAACATTGTATCTCAACGTAAATGTTCTTGGCTAGTTTGTATCTCTGACAAAAAGTAAATATATATGCTGGTCACACGACAACAACATTATCGAGGAGGTTTGCACTACATATATCTGATTCAAGGTCTATTGCACAACATCTAAAGGAAGATTCCTGTCCACTTTCACAATTTAAATAAATATTAATAAAAATACAAGTATACACAACCATGCAAATATAACACAAAAATTCGAAGCCTTTTATACAAAAAACAGGCACTAAATAAAATTAATTATGAGTATAGCAACAATGTTCTAAAATGTTTATAACACCAAAGTTTTAAAAGATATATATTGTAATTTGTACAATTACAGTTATAACACAATGTTCTAAAATATGTAAATTGTAATTTTGTTTTTTCTTTTTCTTTTTTTTTTTTTAACAAATGTAAATTAAGTTACCTCCTTAACATAATAAATTTTGAATTAACAGTGCTTTCCACGTTCATGTTCAGTAATTCGTAACGGTCAAGTACATTAATTTTTGTCAAAGCAATTCTCCCATGGAGAAGATCTTGGACAGAGATTGAAATACTTGGAAAAATAAATTGAATGAAAAAATCTTCAGCGCTTTCGTTGATGATTATAATTACAACACGAGAAGATTAATCGGTGACTATGTGAGGATTTAAAAAAAAATAAAATAAAATAGATACAATATATCTAAATTGTTTAATCAAACATTTTTGAGTTATGATAAACTACCTAAATATACATATTATATATAGGTTTATGCATGTATATATACTTAAGAAGCAATCCCAGAGTATAGTAAAGTTGACTATTATTGTGTAATGCATCCTTATTAAGACACGAACCAAAGTTAAAATGTTTAATTACTTAAAGGACTTTTGATGTAGTGTGATGATTAAAGATCAAGTTTTAGATAGGTGAGTGTGATGGGTTCAATCCTCACTCGCAGTGATTTGACTGTGACCTTGTACGAGACAAATAAAATATTATTGTTCTTGTTCTTCTTCTTCTATATGCCGTATACCGTCAGGACATAGGCGATCATGGCCCTCCACATCTTCCTCCCAAACACTACTCTGCCATTCATTTGCTCAAGCCCATAAATCTAGAATATAAATGTATAGACACTACCGTGGCCACAATGTGAGGGTTCTGTTTATATAATGTTTACAATATAGAATTGATCCTCCACCTTATATCCACATAATTTCTTACTCAATTATCAAGTTGTGATTAGGTATGAATCCTCCTCTTCTCAATACTAATTACTTATTTATAACTCTTCTTCTGCGTGCCATGTCCCTTCAGGGCGTAGGTGATCATGCTTTCTACATCTCCCTATCTCTAGTGATTCTTAGCACGCTTTCTCCTGTTACCACACTCAAACCCCACTCTACCATCCACTTGCTCAAGCCCGTCATGTATGTTGCACGTTGATTTACCCATGTTTCTCTTTCCTACTATCTAACCTGTGAGTATCAGATTCTCCAAGCCCTCCTTCCTTATTACATGTCTCAGATAATTTAACTGTCTTTTTTTATGTTAAGGATTAGTTTTCTTTTCGTTTTCATCTCCTCCAAAACCTCATCGTTGCTCACATGTTCGGTCCATGGTATCCTCAGCATCCTTCTGTAGAACCACATTTCGGTTGTTTCAAGTCCCTCCTTCTTCTTTGAGGAGATTGTTCAGCATTGACTGCCATATTAAAGAACAGACATCACATAAGAGTCCAGTATTCTCTTCTTTGTTTCCAATTAAATTTTCCTGTCTCAATATTCCACTCAGCTTCTGGAATGCATCCTTGGCCATGCCAATTCGCCTACGGATCTCAGACAATTCGCCATTGGAGGTCTGTCAAATGATGCACAATATTGTACAAATAAGTTCGATTCTTAAAAAAGACTCAAGAATTGTTGTCTTGTGTCATACAACAGTAAACACACACAGAATAAGAAAATTAAAAAAAAAGACCCTGAAGTCTATGATTGTTGCGAGAATGCTGTCAGCTGAAAAGTACAAGAATGTGCCATTATTTGTATCCGTGCGCACGCACCGGTAGGCACGAGTGCTTCTGTCCCTTATCTGCGACACAAAGCTCTTCAGAAACAGAAAGGCTCGGTCTCGATTTGAACGAAGACCAGTTTTGGATTGCACAGGGAACCACACCCGAAAGTAAAAGAGAAAGAGGAAAAAAAAAATTGAAATGAGCACAAAAAAGTATTCACACACAGCAGATGCAAATCAGAAAATCTTTACATGCAGACACACGCACATAGAGACACACAGACACACATACATACACAAATACACAAGCACATACACAAGTACATACACACTTTCACACATACACACACACACACATATATATATATGTGTGTGTATGTGAAAAGGAAAAACTATATATAAATTTGTTTAATATTATTCTGATATAAATAGTTTAATTTTCACATATGAAGGGTGCGATGGATAAATTGTCATCTAAATGATGTAAAAATGAAAATAACAATTGAAAAGATATATTTACCAAAACTGCACAAAAATATCTTGAAATACTAAAGAGTAAATTTATTCAATAAAATCCCCATTCGTTTCAACCATGACCTACAGACAACTTCGACATCTCATGCAACTCTTCTGGGCGGTCTCCTTGTTTAAGTTTTGTTGATCTGTTGCTCAACTGCACTCCACACGTAATAATCAAGGGTGTTGCAGTTTGAGGAATTAGGTGGCTGGATGTAAGGGTGGATGTCGTCACAGAAACTGTCTAAATATAAAACATATATTAACCCCATAATATACAAGAACCCTTAACGAAAACTCTGGTCAGTAAAAAAAAAATTCCTTTTAAATCACATTGTCTTAGACATCTCACTATTCGGGAGGCTTTACGTACCTAGTATTTTTCTCCCGCTACTAATCTCACGTCATTCAATAGCATAAATGGAGTTTTTGAAGGTTTTTCTAAAAAGTAGAAATGATGGTCATGCCAATTCCAGCCTCGCGTGGCACGTGACTACTGGAATCAAAAACTCCTCTTCAAAACCACACAGAGCTAAACTACTGTGTAATTGTCAACATATGAAAAAATAAAAGACAAATCACCCTTGGAAATGGCTATAGAAGTGGCTGAAAGCTCTAGGGACAATAAAAGTTATAGACTTTTTATAATCTTTGACTCCTATTAGTTAGGATACTGGAAAACCCAATAAAAAATTAATTAAATATTTTTTATTGGCGGTATTTAATGAAAGATGCTTGAATGAAAGGTTGCAACCCAAATATATATATATATATATATATATATATATATATGACGGAAATTAACGAAGATTAACGAAACTTGGTTATAAACAACTGATAATTTGAAATGATTTGTTTGAACATTATTTTTTGTCGATACACGTATTTAACTGTTTAATTAAAAACAGAATATCTACTTAAATACGAGTACCGATAAAAAATAATGTTCAAAACAAATCATTTCATATATATATATATATATATATATATATATATATATATATTGATTGTTTAATTACTTTGTTTCTGGTCATAATAAGGTTAGATCAGTGCATATTTGTATTAAAAAGTGTTCAATACAATTATATTGTAGAACTTTTGAATATTTTCCATTTGTAAACGAGTTATTACGTGACCTAGGTTTCTACCATGAGTGGTGTCTTCAGACGATTTGTGTGGAAATTAAAATCAAAACATGGAAAAAAACCCAGACATAACGTGGAGTATAGTAAAAACAACCAAGCCTTACAATGGTGGCAAAATATGTAGACTGTGCCAAGAAGAAAAGTTAGAGATTATGCTATTCCCAAACAAAAACGAACTATTAAATGAAACAACGGAAATTATGACTAAGTATAAACATACTAAAATAGCTCTTCGGTTCATACAATTATGGATAAAAACGCCATAATTTCTTAATATTTTAAAAACTGCGCGTTCAAAAATTCCCTGCCACGTGAGCGTTAAAAAAAAACACCGTTATGTGAGCGTTCTTAAAAAACGGTAAAATCAGTTATTGTAAATCGTTTGTAGACCCCACTCATGGTAGAAACCTAGGTCGCGTAATAACTCGTTTACAAATGGAATATATATATATATATATATATATATATATATGTGTGTGTGTGTGTGTGTGTGTGTGTAAATTAACATATATATCACACAGATACACACGTAAAAAAGATTTTAATAGCAACATATTAACTGTCATGTCTACATACACAATTTTACTGGAATCACCAGATACATACACACCAGCATACCCCCCACATATATATATATATATATATATATATATAATAACAAGACCGACTCTGTAAGTATCTAAATCCTAAAATTATACGAAAATAAACTTTGAGGACAACAAATAACAGACAGAATCTAACTCCGTTATTGTCCGTCGCTATAAGGCGTTGGACAAGAGGGGGAAAAAAAAGAAGAAAACTGCGGAATATAGACAATACATACAATACCCCGCAGTAAAGAAAAAAACCCCAAACGGAATCAACCACAAAGAAAGAAAAAGTGCTCGATACAGAACTAACCAAAGCGGAATAACAAAGAGGAAGCAATGTAGACCAAAGACACGTAAAAAAATCACAAGATCGCCAAAACCTACCGCGGTTTCACACAACGGCTCGTCAGCATAAATGGAGTTTTTGAAGGTTTTTCTAAAAAGTAGAAATGATGGTCATGCTAATTCCAGCCTACCTACCGCGGTTTCACACAACGGCCCTGACGAGCCGTTGTGTGAAACCGCGGTAGGTTTTGGCGATCTTGTGATTTTTTTTACGTATATATATATATATATATATATATATACTATATTGCCAAGTAGATAATTCTAAATGAAAATAGAATGGTTCATTTTTTAATACTGCGCAAGAACATGTGCATCAAATGAACTGTTCTGGTGTCCAGTTTTTGTACTCTCTTCCCTATGGTAGTCTCTTCTTATTATCGGCTGGCCAAAGCAAAGACTTCCTGGCTGCCTTATAAAATTTTGTAAGAGAATAATAATAATAAAAGAACCATTCTATTTTCATTTAGAATTATCTGCTTGGCAATAAATACTAAAAATTGTATGAATTACATCATTTTTTTTTAAACTGGGGTGGCCTAATAATTATGGCTGGCAGTGTATATCGGTACCTCGAAAGAAAAGCGCTACTTGAAATTTAAAATCCATTTGAGTAAATGAAAAAAATATCTTTAATTTTTTATTTTTGTTTTAATTTCAAACTAGTATATTAAATATATTCTCTTTATTAAAAAAATTTCAAAAATTAATTATAATCTTCTGAAACGTTGAAGAAGATTAGCTAAACTAAAGTTTAATTAAATTGATTTGAAACGAGTATTAATTGCTTTTAATATGAAATATCGCAGAAAAACATTTTTCACACAAATGTGGATGTTTTTGTGCGGTATTGACAACGCTTTCAATAAACTTGTGTTTAGAAAAAAATGTTTACGGGGTACATAGCTGCAACAATTATTTGAAAAATATGACATGAACGCTTTTTTTATATATAATTTTTTAACTACCC
Organism: Ascarosepion bandense; assembly: GCA_037127315.1. Lineage (NCBI taxonomy): Eukaryota > Metazoa > Mollusca > Cephalopoda > Sepiida > Sepiidae > Ascarosepion > Ascarosepion bandense. The sequence continues at coordinate 5,166,914 of JBBBDQ010000340.1, read as the reverse complement.
AGTAATCTTAAGAATGTAGAAATATATTTTAATATTCTAATATACTAGAAAATATTAGTAATTTGATTTTATAGTCTTATATATGAAAACGTTTATTGAGGGAATGTGTTTAAATTTATTATAATTACCACTTTTATTTTCTAATAATGACCCGTACCGATGTGCACATTTACAAACATCGTCCCGTTTGTACACACATAAAAAATCATCCAAAGTTATTTTTTAAATACTGGGTTTGGTCTCTATTTATGATTAGTAAATATAGTTCTTACTTAATATCATATCACGTAACCAATACAAATTAATACATAATTTAAAAAAATTTAAAACTTTATAAATAAAAAAAATTTAAATTAAGAAAGTGTACACAATTCATGTAACTCGTCAATTATTCTTCAATTTTTTTCTTAAAACAACTGTTTCCATAATACTTATTTAAATGCTCTAAATTCGGCTGTAAAGACTACTGGCGACTCTGTAAAAGAGTACTTAACAAGAGCAAGTCCACAATACCCCCGCTAATCAACAAATTTGAGGTCCTCACCTCCCCAGCAGATAAGGCTGAATGTTTTGCCCGCAGATTCTCGAACAATTCGAGTCTGGACTCATCTGGAGTTTTTACACCCGACTTCTCACCTAGAACCGAGGCACAACTGAATGATGTCCACATTACACCTTCGCTTGTCTCTAAGATAATCTTAAAACATGACCCTCACAAAGCGAGCGGTGGTGACGGAATCCCAACCATAGTCTTAAAGAAATGTGCCCCTGAACTCTCCTCTATCCTTTCTAAGCTCTACAACCTCTGCCTATCTGCTTCCTGCTTTTCTGCCTGTTGGAAATCATCCTCTATAGTTCCTATATTTAAAAACACTGGAGAACCCTCTGACCCTGCAAATTACCGCCCTATCAGTCTTCTTCCGATCTTTGGCAAAGTGTTCGAAGCCATTATCAACGCCGAGGTGGTTCAGCATCTCACAGCACACAGGCTCCTCTCGGACAAGCAATATGGTTTCCGCTTCACCAGGTCTACTGCTGATATGCTAACGACCATCACCGAGTACATATACCAGGCACTCGACAGGAATGGCGAAGCTCGAACCGTTGCATTGGATATATCTAAGGCGTTCGACAGAGTTTGGCATGCTGGCCTTCTATGTAAACTGCGGAGCTATGGTATAACTGGACATTTGTTTGAACTAATCCAGTCATTCCTCTCTAACCGCACAATGAAAGTGGTATTAAACGGACATGCCTCTCAGAACTACCATACAAACGCAGGTGTCCCCCAAGGCTCCATCTTAGGTCCTACACTCTTCCTGATATATATTAATGATCTCCCTGATTCCATAAGAACCCAAATAGGTTTGTACGCCGATGACACCACAGTTTACTCTCGCCTCCAACAAAAATCTGGTGTAGGCGTCAAAGCTAAACTCGCAGCCGAGATTGAAAAAGACCTCCAATCCATATTGGACTGGGGTAAGAAATGGCTAGTAAATTTTAATGCTTCTAAAACGAAGCTACTCTCAATTAACCATCATCGACAATCTCACCTACCTCCCATTAGCATGGACCAGGCTTGCCTCCCAGAGAGTAAAACACTACGCCTCCTTGGTCCTACACTTTCAGCGGACCTCAAATGGAATGACTATATCGAATCCATTGCTAAATCCGCTGCTATGAAAGTCGGTTCTCTGTGTAGGGCTCGGAAGTTTTTTCCGTCTAAATCTATCCTGCACATTTACAAATCTACCATCCGCCTGTGCATTGAATACTGCTGCCATATCTGGTCGGGTGCCCCTGCTGTTCTCCTCGGGCTTCTCGATAAGGTTCAGAGGAGGGTCTGTAATGTGATAGATACCGACTTGGCAGACCGCCTGCAGTCTCTCTCCCACCGGCGAGACGTGGCTTCCCTGTGTCTCTTCTATAAATACTTTCACGGCTTCTGCTCCGATGAACTTAGATCACTGGTGCCCCCTAAATACGAATTTGCACGAGATACTAGATTAGCAACTAGATCCCACCCTTTTACAGTGAAACCGATAAAATGCAGCCGTAACTTCTACTCCAACAGTTTCTTTCCTCGCACTTCCCGACTGTGGAATTCTCTTCCAAACGATTGCTTCCCCGACGGCTACAATCTCCAGGAGTTTAAATGTAAGGTCAATAGACACCTCCTAACACACTAACCTGCTCCCATTCTATCAAGCACTCTTCCCATCTGCCCGACCCTCATGCTCGCTATCCTTACTCATCTGTCACCTTTCTCCTGACATTCCCTATGTCTATCCACTCCTTCTCGTTACCTTCCCCTATGTAGCCCCATGCGCAATAGTGGCAGTGGAATGCCTTGCTTGGGGTGAGATGATTAAAAAAAAAAAAACATTTTTCAAAAATAAAATACACTTTGCTGAAACTTTATTTGAGGAATATTAGCTGATTTAAAGCTTAATTAATTTGATTTGAGACAAATATTACTTTTTTTCAGTTTAAAATATCACAGAAATGCATTCTTAATACGGCAGTAGCTGTTTATTTGAGGTGTTGACAGGCTGACAGATTGAATGATAGTAGTAAGTTTATCCAATGTTTTTCTTCGGTGGACATATCTATAAAAATTGCTTGAAGAAAATAACATGAGCGCGTTTTTGCATAATCCTTAATTAACCAGGAATCTTTATGTTGAGGATATTCGTCGCCAATTTGTTGTGGTGAAAATTTGCCGCAAAGTTGTAGTGACCAGTTTGTAAGTTGAAAACAGTGTATTAGTATAACAAGAACATATGTACAACGTAAGTGTTAGTAATAAGTAACTAAAAAAAATATTTACGCTGCTAATTGCCTATTAGATGGCATTAAATGCGTACTAGCAGTCGTTAACTGTTGTAACTAACTGCTGCCGGGAAGTCATGCAGGTAATTATATATAATAAGAGGAAGAGTCTATTCCTCATAGAAGGGCACCATAACACTGGAAATTGTAGGAAAATATTCTTTTTAGTCTAATATTTTTTTATAGAATTTTAGGTACTTTTGCTTTAAATTTTACAATTAGTTATCGCTTTCATTTTCTAATAATGTCTTGTACTGACATCCGTTTTTTCAAAAACATTGGCATATTTATGCACAAGAAAATGTTCAAAATACTTTTTAAAATATTGCTCGTCTAAATCAATTTGTTTTTACGGCAAAAAAGACGCTATTTCCTATATTAATCTTAGACGCTGATGCAAAAAAAAAGGAAAGATTTTCAAGTAAACTTTCGAACGTTCTAAAAAAGATAAAAAAATATATATATATATAATTTAATAATCAAAAAGTCCTTTGGACTTTCCTATTAATAATAACATAAAGATTTTGACAATAAAACTTTTTAAAGTTTGGGGAATTTTTTTCATCACTGTATGAAAATGTTTTAGTGAATCAGTGGTGGTACCTACCTAAGTTAAATGCAAATTCTTTTATTTTACAACTAATTTTAAGATTATCAAAACTATTTATTATTCACTGTTGAAAATGCTTTAATTCGCTGACTGTCAAAGTTCAATTACGAAATTTAACTTCAAACAGTAACTTTATCAGAGTTAACTTAAGCAATTAAAAGTTTTTATGAATTGATTTTTAGCTTTAACTGAAGTTTTCATATTGTTCTCCTCTAAAAGTATCACTGCAAATAAAATTGTTTTTGGGCGGCCGCAGATAAAAATGTATCGGAACGCGTAGTCGACACGAGAAATATTTCTCATTAAAACAGTTTTGTATAGACTGGAATAAATTCTAACCGAAAAGTGTAATAATATTTGGTGAGTGCTGTGGATGAGGAAAATATTGCTTGATCAGCAAATAAATATGTTTTTCGAAAGCTTAGAAGGTTTCACTATGCATTCAGGTATCTACACCTCACGTATAGATTGTATGTTATTGGTTTAAAACAGAATTTCAAATTTTAATTAATCTTATTTACTCACCACTGAATTTGTTAAAAAGAACAAAAATACATAGCATTTGAAATTGAAATTTATTAAAGCTTCATTAGCGAATGAGATATGGAGAAAAAGAAGAAAGACATTATGCTTTTTTTTACTTTTGTGTTGCTTGATTATCATTGATTAATCATGTTTCACGTGGATTTGACTTGTTAAATTAACGTTAGTATCATTTTTGGTGCTCGCAAATTCGAGGAGATCCGAGGCATCCATGCGAAGTTCACGGATTTCAAACGCAACTGAAAAAAAAAAAAACGGAAATATTGCTTTATGTACGTAAATGTATAATTCTTCTTTGTGTATGTAGAATTTAGATAATAATGTATATTAGTGTGTTAGTGTGTGTGTGTGTGTGTGTGTGTGTGTGTGTGTGTGTGTGTGTGTGTGTGTCTAATAGACATTATGTTTGTTTTTTGTTTTTTTTTCGCATGTTGATCTGGGTACGTTTTTACGTATATATCGTTTGTTTTAGATAAGTATACGTTAGATTCTTTAAAAATGAAGTCAATAAAGGTTGGTAATGTAATATCATTTTTTCTTGGACGTTTGCATATAGTTGCTAATATTGTCATTAGTAATCCCTCGAAATACTTTCGACGTAAAGAATTATGGTCTTTTTTAGGGAGAGTCACATTTATAAAACCAATATAGCTTATATATATATATATATATATATATATATATATATATATAGTGAAACCTGTCATATGCAACCACCCCTACTGCCATCAAAACTCGTCACATACGGCAGGTGGTTGCTCACTAAAGTCTCATAGTCATGACCTATTTACGCCATGAACGTATATTCCACTCATCAGAATGTACATATTAGAATTTTACCATGTAATCTGGTAAGAAATAAATAAGAACATAAGAAAATGGCTTAACTTTAAAGAAATTTATTCACCATAATTCATTTTAAAATGTAAATAAAAAACGTATTTACAACAGTCAACAAGTGACCAAAATATTTATTCACAAAAAATATTTTTTAAGTGGACTTTAAAAAATATATAGTTTCAGTTTTTTTTCTTAGAAGTGAGTGATAGCAAAAGATAATCTGTGATAATACATAGAAAAAATACAAAAAACTGACAGCAATCGTGGGTGGGGGTAGAGAAACAGAGTGATAGAGATAGATATACCCAGATAGAAATAGAGTAGATAGATACACAAAAAATAAAGGAACGAAAGAGATAAACATTTGAGAAAATGACATAATTGTGATTTTCCCAATGCCTGAATATATCCAAGTCAGTACAGAGAGTGCGATAAATCCCTTGAATATGTCAAATGCAATATATGTTGTACAAAACAGCCGATCTTTGACTGTGAGGTGAACTCGGGTAATGTACATTTCAACAAAAAATAACAGTTTGATCCAATACTACAATAACAAAACAATGAGTATTAAAAAAAGAAAGAAAATCATAATATTGATAAATATTTTGTCATCCTATCTAAGCTTTCGGCTTACATAAGGCATTATCAAAGATGCCAATTACATTACAATATATTAAACAATTAACGGACAAACAATAATAACAGCCTGTTTTTGTTTACATAGAAGATTTCCAAGCAACGACAAACTCGTGCATACAAGATGCTGGAAGCGAAAATCCCACCACATCTCATAATATCACATATGACCACGTAAGAGTGAAAACGAAAAATATTAAGTATGTGAAGAAAAATATTCTTAAGTGCCTATAATTGATAACAGAAACCATTTGTTTATTCCAATGGCTTCCCATACATAATACTTCTTGATAAAACAATAGACGAGTTGCTTAAAACTGGATTATTTTTGTAAATTATGTTCATAGCTGTAGTGTAATACTTTCGAAATGCGAGCAGAATTTCGGTGGCAGTCAATGTCTAAAGTGATTTGATCAAATCTTTCATTTCGGTGTTTTGATCTGTAGAGTAATTATAACAATTTTTCTTTTCTGCTTTTCTCATTAGCAATTTGTTTTAGTCGTGACTTGTGATAGCCGCAATTGTCGTAATGCTGGATGAGATTATTAACATTATTTTTAATAATCTTTTATCTGCTGAAAAATGTGGGCTTTGTGTAAAAATTAGGACTTCGGATTTGACTTTACCGTGTGATGGCTATAGGCAGAATGGAGGTAGAGATAAGAGTAAGTTTGCAAAATAGCGTGGAAGAAATTTACTCCAGTGTTTATTTTTGGAGAAATTGGATCTAAATTTTATGTTTGATCAAAAATTGTTCTTTGGTGCAAAAACTTCACAAAATTGTAGCAATTCCAACAGAACTTTCATGTGTAACTTTACAAATGAAGAAAAAGTCCATAATAAATTGCAGCCAAAGTAGTGGTTCATGGTCGTCAGTCAATTAATTACCATACGCGATGCACGCTTGTGCGATCATGTCCAGAAAGAGACATGACAGAAGATTTTTAGTAGGTTACTATTAGTTTCTGCGGCAGTCTGGTTGCCGACCAAAGCTACAGAACCCAGTTTCTCTTACTATTTAACCCATAGCTGAAGGAAGAAGAAACGTATTAATACCTTTCCCAAGGGTATTTGCGCCTAAGTGAATGCAACAAATTCGACTGAAATTAGAACTCAGCTCTCCAATTTGTCGTTCCGAGACGATATCCACTGCACCACAACGCACATTTCATGACCGTCATATGATTTATTCTCATATTTTTAAATGTAACTTTTTAAAACTAAAAACAAACGAACGTTTAAGTTTGTGGTGAAGCTTTATTCAAAGTAATTTGACTCCTGCTCATAAGTTATGTTTGATCATTTCTTTTATAGTCGGGTAGCGCGAGAAGGAAACAACTATGGTTGCCTTCTACTACATGCACCAATATATCTACAACATTTCATACACAATCTAAATATTTTATACAGATTTTAAGATTTTCTTCTGTAGAACCGCATTTTTGGTGTTTAGAGTGTCTCCTTAATCTTTGAAGAGATTGTCCAGCATTAACTGCCGTATAGGAGGACAAATATCACGTAACAATCCAATACTCTTCTTTTTTTTTTCTTTCTAATGAAATTTTCCTGTCCTCATCCCCAATACTCGGTCCTGGGCATGATGGTAAACTGCATCCAGCAACAAGGCCGCTAATTGGGAGGTTGTGAGGAGCATGGAGCCACCTCTTAATAGCTGTTGTTCCAAGGTCCACCCTGACCCTGACCTGTTAGAGTCCCAGCTGTGGGCAAATAGTCAACCCCACCCCGCAAAAAAACTAAGGTCAAAACACTATGAAAGTATAAAAATAGACTTTTATAGAAAAATATGCATTTTTGAAGGAAAAGTATTCCCAACAATATTGTCTTGAAGAAAGAAAAAAATTATTACCATGAAACATTTTTGAAGGAAAAAAAATATTATCATTTGTGAATACAAAACTAGAAGATATCTTCAGTTTCTAAAATAAAAAAAAATTATCAAAATCTGATTAAATCAACCTCACTATAACTGAACAGTAAAAAATTACCTTAAAACAAAACCTTTTTGACATTAAATAACCCACAGAGCGTGATATGCTGTTAAACAAAACTCAAACTTTAACCCCAATACTCTGCTTAGCTTTTGAAATGCGTCTTTAACCATCGCAATACGTTTTCGGATCTCAGTGTTGCACTTTCCGTCCTCTGTTAGAACACTGCCCAGATATTTAAATTTCTACATCTGCTTGATTTTAGGATCCCCAAATTGTAATTGGCATTTTGGGCTCATCTTTTTGCTGATAAACATGCATTCAGTTTTCTTATAGTTTATGTTTAGTTCTTTATTCTGTAGGAGGTTTTATAGTTTCCTTTCCGTGTCTGCTATCATCATTTTGCCGTGCTGATCGGAAAATTATTTAGGAAAGTTACGACAAACCGCCGGCGCCATTTCTTTTTTTTTCCGACACTAAATATGGTGTTGCAATTTTTTTTTTATTTCCTCTGGGAGTCCTCCTTCTCCACCAGCTTCTTTATTTTGTACCCGCACCCGGTTTTGTTTTTTGATAGGGAAGTTGCTTTATGATGATGACAAGTTTAATTTTGCAATAAGAACGACGGTGGGCCGGTTGGTTGGTTCTGTGAATGGCCGTGAGGTGGGAGTTCAACCATATTTCTGGTATTTTTTCTAACCAACACCAGCACGAAAGTCCGAGTTCAGTAGTATAAAAACACATACACACGCGTAAAAATATGCTCACACACGCACAATTATTTACTAAGCTTATCTCAATAAATAAACAAAGCTTAATGAGTCGTGGGGGGGGGGTGGTAATTAAGACATTTTTTTTTTTAATCATATCATTCCGAGCAAGGCGGAAACGCCACTGATGTGCCGGGAGCTACGTAAGAGTGAAAAGATTAGAAGAGAGAAAGCCGGAAACCACATCCTAAACAGGGAACAAGGGATGAGCCTCTACACCTGTTCAATAGACATGGGTGGAGTGTGAACCGGGCGATAGTTTCGTCTATCTACTCCAATTGAAAAACAAAAAGAAGAAAAGTGAAAATTTTGTCCTTTTTATTAAAAAAAAAAAGTCCTGTTAAATTCCTTGTTCGTCTTTTGCCTGGTCATTGTCTAGTTGACTCCACCACCCCTCAGCCAAAAGATATAATAATTCTTTTTTCTACTAGCGTTAGTACACGTACGTTTGGGTTAGGATCAGCTTTGAAATATTATTAAAAGTAAGTTATAATTTTGCTTTGATTTTATTTTGTTTTATTTTTTGTGGCTAATTTTAAAATAGTTTCACGGTTATTCGAACGAGTGTTTTTTAAGCTGATCCTAACCCAAAAGCACGTGTACTAACGCCAGTAGAAAAAAAGAATTAGTTTATCTTTTGGCTGAGGGGTGGTGGAGTCAACTAGACAATGACCAGGCAAAAGACGAACAAGGAATTTAACAGGACTTTTCTTTTATGAAATTAATAAACCTGTGTATTTCTGTCTGACAAGGTTGTTAACTGTTGCATTTTATGGTAAGATCATTCTTGCTATACTTAACCAATCTGAGTTTCTTACAAGGTTATAGTAAAGGAGAACACGGTGAGGATCGAAATTATTTGTAGAAAGATATATCAAGTAGGTCATTTTTAAGCTTAGACAAATATTTTCAAGGGTCGTGAATCTAGGATGAAACCCACTACCATAAGAAAGGTCAACAAAACAATATTCTGACCATTGTTTCGATGTCATGATCAGCTTTTAGCCTACGTCTGAATTATGCAGCAATAAGCCACAATCCTATTAACTTATAGAAAATTTTGAATTGAACCATTTATTTAATCTAAGGGAGTAAATCTTTCTAGTTCCAATGAACAAGTTTTGGAATATCTCGTTTAATTCTTATTTTAATACCGCTCGGTTTTGTCTTACTCAGTTTATGTCCAAGTACTTTGTGATGCAGTGAATATCGAATCGGAACGAGAAATCGGGGAGCCGAGTTCGAATTCCAGTTGAATTTCTTACATTCACTTACGCGCAAATACCATTGAGAAATGTATTAATCCATATATTCTCTACAGTTCTGGGTTAAATAACAGGACAGCCTTGGCTGGCAACCAATCTACCGCAGAAAATAATGACAAACTACTACGGGATAATCTGCCCAGTCAGTCATATCTCTTTCGAGACATGATCACCCAAGCGTGTATCAGGTATCGCACTTAACTGGCTAGACACAAGGCCCGGTGTAGGGAGTGAACGTACTCGTGCAAAGGCCGAAACGTTGTGATAATAATACCCAAAATTAGGACAATAATCTTCATGTATATAATGTAATTAATGATAACTTCTCATACCAGAAATTTAGTCAGGAACTAAAAAACTCTTGTTGCAACCTATTTGCACCGCTTTACACATGACATCTTTCTGTGGCGATGATCTCTTCCATAACAATAACACAGCACCCCATCGACGTGCACAAGCGATACAAAATGTCTGTCAGTAACACTCCACTGCCTTCCAGGTACTTCATTAGACTGCAAGTTTAAACCCCATTAGCATATTTTTTTATAATCATTTCACCCCAAGCAAGGCAGAAATGCCACTAGTGTGCATGGGGTTACAGTGAAAGAAAAAAACAAGGTACAGAGGATGTCGAAGAAAAGATAACAGTAATTGGAAATCAAGTAGATAAAAGATGGTAATTGAGGTTGCATTTAAACTTTTGGAGATTGTAGCTATTGGGATTTTGAAGAAAAGATAAGAGATGTATGGGAATCAAGTAAATAAAAGATGGCAGTTGACGTTGCATTTAAACTTTTTAAAATTGTAGCTTTCAGGCAATCAAGCAAATGGAAGTCAGTTCTACAAGTGCAAGAAAAGAAACTATTAAAGTAGAAGAGGAGCTTACATTTAACTATTTCTACTCTAATCATTAAATTCCCCGCAGTTACACTCCCAAAATATCATCATCATCATCAGTCCCTCCACTGCTATATCTGTTTCTTGGGCAGCTTCCTCATGACCCTTTCAATGGTGGCGCCCATCTCCTCTCCAAGCTCAACTCAAATCTGGAACGTGCCTTGATAGATAAGCTCTCGTCAGAAGTCTAACGCATAGAAGAGAGTATATGACATGTCGTATAGTCGGTGTTATTCGGATGAAAGGAGTAGCTACACATTATTACGTAGATTGTTGTTTGTTTAGCGGCAAATCAACTCCTTATGGGTCATTTATTACAGAAATTTAATTTTCTTGGGAGTATTAATTTCTTTTTCAAAAATTTATTACTGCTTTTTTTTACTATAAAATGTATTTTAAATTTTGATAAGTGTTTTTAACACCAGTTGTGGAGTGAACTATTTGTTCATACTTGGGACCCCCTAACAGGTGCAACCACCCCAGGTCAGGTTAGCCCTGAGAACAACAACAATTAAGAGGTGTTTGCACTCTTCTGAAAAACTCCTGATCAAAGAACTTGCTGCCAGATGCAATTTATCGTCATGCGGAGGACTAATTATTAAGTAGGTATTTTTTTTTTTATTATTGTTTTGGCACTTCAGTTTGTGTGTAGATAGGAGCGTGTTTGTGGGTTTAGTGTTGGGTATCGGCACAGTTAAAAAAGGAAAAAAATACTTCAAATCAAATTCGCGCTTTTTTTAAGTGTTCTTTTATTATATTTATTTTAAGTCTTTTCCTAAAACGGTATTAAATCAAACTATAGAATGCGCTGTAATTAATTCAAAATATAAAAATATAAAATAGAGACCGAACCGATATCCCTCTCTCTCTCTCTCTCTCTCTCTCTGTTATATATATATATTTATATATATATATATATATATATATATATATATATATATATATATAAGGACATTGTGGCTGTTTAGGTTTTGCTGGGTAGGGCAATCAAAAGGACACGATAGAAATCGAAGCATAAATGGGCTGTAAAAATAGTCGGAATAACGACCAATAAAAGCTGGAAGTCTTTTACAGGCCGATTAGAGAAGGTGCTATAAATTTGCGAGGCGGAGGGTTCAGTACGAGGTTGTTGGGAATTTACTGCTTTATTTTTAAAGAGATTCCAACAGAAAAGGCAAACTTTTTTCCATCTCCTGCCAGTGTCTCACCCCGTCTCTCTATTTCCCTTCCTTCTTCCTTCTAATTAAAAACAACAACAAATAAACGCAGAGAGAGAGAGAGAGAGAGAAAGGGAGAGAGAGAGAGAGAGAAAACAGCTAAGATAGAGATGACAATCAATCGGTGATGAAATAGAATAAAAACGATGGAGTTAAAATGAATTCAGGATTTCTTCTTCTTTTATGTGGCGTGTCCTTTCAGGACGTAGACGACAATGGCTTTCCATATCTCCCTATCCATGGTGGCTTTTAGCACGCTTTCTCCTGTTGCACCATGCAACCCTTGTTCCGTCATCCACCTGATATGTTATCCGCTGCTTTCCCCTGTCTCTTTTTCCCTCTATCTGGCCTTTTAGTATCAGGTTCTCCAAGCCCTCCTTCCTCATTGCATGTCCCAGGAACTTTAGTTGTCTCATCCTAATGTTCAGTATTAATTTCCTTTTCGTTTTCATCTTTTCCAAAACCTCATCATTGCTCACATGCTCGGTCCATGATATAAGACCGCTGAAAAGATATATGACAAATAGACTTTCTTTGACGCAAAGTAACAAGATGGACACCCAGAGAAGATCGAGCTCATTCTTCTTTTTCTTTTTCTCCTTTATGTGCCGTGTCCTTTCAGGATGTAGGCGATCATTGATTTCCACTTACCCCTATCGATTGTCGTTCTTAACGCTTTTTCTGGTATCTCTCCCAAACCGTCCTCCGCCATCTACTTGCTCAAGCCCATCAAGTATGTCTCATGTTGCTTTCCCTGTCTCACTTTTCCCTCTATCCATTCTCTGAATATTAGATTCACCAAAGGATAAAAAATCAACGGGATTCAGGAAGATAGAAGATGGCATTTGAAGTTGTATTTAAATTTTCGTAGATAGTAAATATTAGGGAAGCAAATACACGGAAGGGAGTTTCCGCAGGTGGGTAAGTGCGAGAAAAGAAACTGTTGGAGAAGAAGTGATAGTTACTGAAATAGGAGTATCCACTAAAAAAAAAAAAAACGTTTGAAATACTAAAAATGTATATACTTAGAACTACTGTGGTATATGCAAATATCTTAACTATGAAATAATTTTCATTATTGTAAAAAAAATTGTCATCATTTATTCGGAAAAAGAAATTGTCATCACTTATTAGGGAAAAATACTGGAATGCTTTTTCGTTATCTTTTCCACGGTTATGAATTCAGAGAAACTTGTTTCTACCCAAATCTCTAGATTTCAGTAAACGCTGCTGTTTGTTCCATAGATTGGGTCGGGTAGCAGAAGGGACCTATGGCTTTTCAAGTGCGAAAGTGAACACCGTTGACTTACCGAAATTTGAACTCGGATCGCCTAGCTCCACTTTCATGGCGATAATCTTTACATGAGAACACTATTTTTGTGCGTGTGTGTGTAGATAGAGTGTGTGAGAGAGAAAGCGAGAACAAGACGGACAGACAGACAGACAAGGGGTGAGAGAAACAGGAATGGATGATTCTCCGGCGATTCTACGTTCTTAACTTCTTCAAATCTAGGGTTTAACCGTTACCTATAATTATAACTTCTTACTTCCTCTTCTTGTGCACTTTAGTAACTTTATTCCCTAACGCACTATCTTGAGTAGCTCTTAGGCATTGTATTGGATGAACAATGGTATACAAAAATTCTTTGTTTAGTGGCCAAAAAAAGAATCACCAGAAAAACTCCTGAGAAAAACCATAAACAGAGAAACAAAGAAAATAAAACTTATGAAAAAAAACAGAATGTTTTATTCGGAGAAAAAGAATCTTATTGACTGGCTATTATGCGATATTCTTTCTTTCAAACCTTTTCTAAATTAATAGTAAAAAAAAAGGTGAAGATTATGTTTCTGTCTTTTGGGCAAATGTGATCCTACAAATAATACACATTAACAAGTCAGCAAAGATCCGCGGGCCATAATTGACACTCGGAACCCGTTGAACAAAACTAAATACTTATCCACCGTCATCCAATCCCATCCCCGTTAACTACACGACCCAGCGAGAGATGAGACTCCTATCAAGTCGACGAGCAGATAAGAACGAGCGCTGCGTACTTCCGAATTACTTGTGTTCGCCACCGACGCATGCACCTGTCTCTAGTGATCGCCGCTGAAGTGGATGTGACGTGTGGATCAAATCTCCCACTGTCAACCCCGACAACCCCATGCTGTTTGCTCCAAATCGTCAGATCCCACCAATTTGATAATGTCAGAAGAAGGCGACGACATGAACAAAAGAGACGCACAAATATGCTAAGTATCTTGGATCACGGTTTCGAATTTGGGGGAAGTATCTGAAAATGGATTGCTTTTACATAATAATGAATTCTGTCTGGTGTGTGTGTGTGTGGCGGAGAAATGTTTACGAAAACTGCTCGGACCAGACGTGCAGTCATTAATTTTTTGCTATCTTAACTAAGAAATAATTTTCATTATTGTAAATATTGTTTTTTTCTACACATTTTTGTTTTCTTTTACTCTTATTTTGATCTTGTCTTTTTAAGCTCATGACCATTCAGATTATTTTTGTTGTAAATTTCCATCATATTTAGAGAAAAAAACTGCCATCACTTATTGGGGAAAAATTGTCATCACTTATTGGGAAAAAGAAATTGCCATCACATATTTTGGGAAAATAGATTGGCATCCCTTATTGAAGAAAAAAAAATTGCCATCACTTATTGTTAAAAAAATGCCACCAGTTATTGGGAAAAGAAATTGCCATCAATTATTGGGGGGAAAAGAAATTGCCATCAATTATTGGGGGGAAAGAAATTGCCATCAATTATTGGGGGGAAAGAAATTGCCATCAATTATTGGGGGGAAAGAAATTGGCATTACTTATTGAAGAAAATGTCATCACTTATTGGGGGAAAATAGTTAAATTTCTTTTAAGAAATGACCGATTCGAAACTTGCAGACCATGATATAGAAAAAAACTTTAAAAGATTTAATAAAATTCATTAAATGGCTTTACGTATATTTGTCGTGTTTTAGTCGGAAGTATATAAGCAAACACTACATATCAAAATTTTGTGGTCATTCTCAGGATTTAATGATAAGTAACTTTCAATTCCTTTTTGGTCTCATTAACTTCTAATAAGCTCGGATGATGAAACTATTTAACCAATTAGTACATAGTGTCCAATTCTTTTAAAGAGGAGTCACCCAAGATTTAAAATCCACGAGTTTTAGGATTATCAACAGCCATCAAAGTAGATTAAGCAAAAAAAGATAAAAGTGTAAGGAAACTTTATGCAGTAATGGGTTAATCTTATTTAATATTGGTAAAAAGCTCTTCAGAAAGAGAAGGTTTTGAAAAAGACATGTAACATTCAATTTTTAGGTGTTTCTACGAAATCCAGAAGATGGCCTTAAACTTTTGTCTTTTTAGTGTAGACACAAAGAATTTGTCTGTACTTCCTATATCCACTGGCTCAATGGATATAGGCGTTGGTCAGTTCCATTGACTTGACCCAAAGAGTTGTGAGTTCAATACCCGGTGAACAAATAACGTAGAGAGTTCAGTTAAAGGAAGATAACCACATGTCATTTGGAAGTAGCATCGCACATAGAATGAGAATGATATTCCCCAGTGATCGAAATAAAGTGTTCGGTTCAAAATTCCTAGCACCTGAAGAAAGCCGGACCGTACCCCGGCCGAAACGTCGTAAACATGGGAATAAAGATGAGGACAACAGTCCGAATAGGGTAAATAATGCACATAAAAGATCTAATACAGATTAACTGAATATTGAATATAATTTTCTCATTAATACTTCTCTTAATTCCTCACAAATGAAAATCAGCGAGATGTGCGATAGAAGGAATTGTTAACATAGGACTTACAGTTGTATCTAGTCATTTCAACTATTAAATGATGAAATCATGCCGTCAATCTAGCACTGCATTCAAATTAATCAAGTCTACAAACCATTGAGGAAAGTTCATTTGATGAATTATCATGAAAGTATTACAGCGGTGGAAAGTGACCAAAGACGAAAGGCCAGGTCATTGCAAATTCTTCCTGCTTCCATTCACCTTCCCTACTGTTTTGCATTCCATTCTTCTCACACTCAAGTTTAGCGAAGTTTTGACCTATAGTTGGTGAGAGGAAAGACGAGTTCATGCCTTTCCCAAGAGGATTAGTTTGAAAATGATCACATGATGAGTATGGTGTCAAGAAAATATTTTAGTTTAGGATCAAGAACATTTTGTTTTAGTTTTGGATCAATATGTTTTTTTAATTTAGGGTCAAAAATAGTTAATTGCAGTAATTTTCTCAAAACGTCATGTCTCCTCTAACAAAAATACATGACTGCAACGTCGCAATAATGTTCCGATATATATTGTGATTGGCGGTTCATTTCTTTTTTTCTTTTCAACCTGCAGAATATTTCACTCTTTTGATATAAAATGATTTCTGTGTAAAGTGACTGGCTCCGAGTTGAAGAAAAGACGAATGTAAAGTTTAGCGAGCCTATATGAAAATATATTTTGATCCAATAGGAAAAAGGGTGTGGCATACGAACTGAGAAAAAGTAGCGAGCTGACTGATGTCAAATTACTCTTTGCCAGAGAAAGTTAAATCAAGCAGGAAAGACAGGAGAGAGAGAGAGAGAGAGAGAGAGAGAGAGAAAGGCAGAGTCCCACACATTTAGATAACGCCAGTGTTAAATTACATGCTGATACATTCTCAGCGTTTATTGAGATACGAGAAATTTAAAAAGAACTCAATTCAACTCCTAAGCCATGTACCTAAAAAATATATCTTTTTACTCATGTTGAATACAACTTTATAACTGCGAGAAACAAACTCTCACAATTTATTTTAGGCATTTTGGAATATTGTTTCTTCTTCGATGATTTAATATGAATATTTTCTCTTCTTGACGATCGAAACTACTAAACTTTAATATTTGGTTACATGTTCTTAAAAAGGCTACTGAAACTTCAAATGTGTAAATTTGTAAATAAATTCCTTATCTTGTTTTATTAAAAATAACATACATACTTCAAGTGAATAATCGTTTTGAAGTATTTGTTTAATAAATTCAAGTTGTTTGATGGGTTTATATAAAAAGAAAACACAATAAAAATAATTATAATTCTAAAAATAATGAGAATATATATAAAGTCCTAATCAAGGTTGTGCAGAAGTCATTTGTTTAATAAATTCAAGTAAATACAAATGAAGTCCTAATCAAGAAAAGACACATTGTCCCAGATTATTATATGCTTTACTGTTTAGACCAACAGGCACTTTTAGTTGTCATAGTTTAACGTTTCGGCCGTTGTAATCTGCGGTTTCTCAGGATTACGAAGACAAGGCTGGAGATTACAACGGTCGAAACTTTGTGACTATAACAATCAAGAAGTGAATGCAAAACATACTAATACTAATACTAATACTAATACTACTAATATGAACATCACCCAGCACCGGTTACAGAAATAGAGGATGTCACCATTCGATGGGATTGCACCATCTACACAGACAGAAAAATTGAAGCAAATAGGTCGTAGATTATTGTTAAAAACGAAAAAGGAAAAACTTGCCTATTAATTGATATGGCTTGTCCAGCGGATTGTAACATAGAAACCAAGGAATTTGAAAATACTGTCAACATATAAAGACCTGGAAATTGAAACAGAAAGAATGTGGAAATTGAAAACAAGAATCGTTCCTGTTATAGTTGGTGCACTTTGGATGATAAACAATGGAACAAAACAACACATGGAAAGAATCCCTGGAAAAACCCAGCTTAAGAGATATACAAAAAATTGTCTTGTTAAGTACACTAAGGAGAACTTTGTCTATGTAACGCTAGGAATGTTAGGGAGATATAAAAGAAAACATGAAATGGAGCCAACAACACAACACGACCTGCCTTAGGTCTTCCCGCAGACTTGGTAGGTAATGCGACCATAGCAGAAATCAAATTATGATGAAAAATGACATAATAATAATAATAATAATAATAATAATAATAATAATCTTATAAAACAATCTAAAAAATAGTATAACTGATCAAGTATATCAGAAAAGTTACAATGAAAATAATAATTGACAAAAGTATGAGATGTATGAGAAAGAGATTGACATAAATGAAAAGTGAAAGTTGGAATAAATAGAATAAGCACGACAGAGCAGAAACAGATTCACTATAGACAGTGTAAGTGATCTGGGTTCGACCATCTAAACAAAGAATGCAGCAAAAAGGGTATGCAGTTATTTCCAGACGACAGGGTGAAATTAAAGTAAAAAATAAATGAAATAAGTATGTACAAAAAATTTGTTTAAGAAATGAAAACATAGGAGTTTAGGTTTACTGAGAGTACTAAGGAAAGTTCTGGAGATTCGGGGAGACTTGTAATCACTTGTTCCATGGCGGCAAAAACTATTGGTGTGAAGATGTAAAGTAATAAGATGGTTATAAAGTAACAATATTTAAAGTGAAAAAGAGAACGGGAAAGAATATTGGAAAATAAGGAACTGTAAAAGAAAATGGTCGAAAAGTATGAGAATTCCACAAAAAGTCGACGTGTCACTCAATCCAAAGTAATGATGCACTTCATCATTTTATTACCTACATCCGGTAGTGGATACCGGAAGTCGCTCAGTCGGTATGCAGTTTTACAGTCTTTAAATATGGAGAGTGCATCGAACACGGGACCAAACGCAGCGAGGCATACCGCCGATCATTATCGTCTTAAACTCCAACAGCAAATTGTCAACGGAAGATTGGCGCTGGCCTTTGGCATAAGATTCTTCTTCTCTTTAATGACCGATTTATCGTCGGATCTACCGAATGAATACTTCTGACACTAACGAGGCTCACACGTTTTTAGAAGTCATTTTCTCCCTGCTGCTTTTTTGTTTTGTTTCTTATTCTGTTTAACATTCGTTCGTCCGACGCCTCTCTTTTCGTTATTTGTAGGCAAACAGTTATACACGTCTTTCGCTTTTCAACACAGCCACAAACAATTTGTAGAATTGGTGGATGGGTCGAGGTTTTAAAGCCGCAGACTGACGACTAAGACATCCGGGGTTCCATTACAAATGTCGAGTTCGTGAGTATCGTAAACTGTCATGCTAAGAATATAAAACGTTATACCCTTTCTGAGCCAAAAAATCTGACAATTGGAATTCAAATCTTAAGCTAAGTAAAAGCCATGAGTTTTATTTTGGAATTCTTTATTTATAGATATTTATAGTTGTTGGAAGTCATTATTTTATTCACTAATCATTATATATATATATATATATATATATAATGATTAGTGAATAAAATATATATATATATATACGTGTGTGTGTGTGTGTGCGTGTGTGTGTGTGTGTGTGTGTGTGTGTGTGTGTGTGTGTGTGTGTGTGTTACGGAAATTAAGTAGATATTCTGTTTATAATCAAACAGTATTATATATTTATTTCTACCGGCCGATTATTTACGATATATCTTTGTTACGAAAAAGTTCCTGCCGAATGACACACATTTTCGTAACAAAAAGTTATCGTAAATAATCAGGCTGGTAGAAATAAATAAATAATACTTTTTAATTATAAACAGAATATCTATTTAAATACGAGTATCGATCAAGAATAATGTTCAAAGAAATCACACACACACACATACATATATATATATATATATATATATATATATATATATATATATATATATATATATGTATTTGGGGACAGCAATCTTTCCTTTAAGCATCTTTCATTAAATACGGCCGACAAGGAGAATTTAATCAATCTTTCATTAAGTATTTCCAGGATTGTAACCTATTTGTGTTTTGTAGGGGTTAAAGAATATAAAAAATGTCCATAGATTTTATTGCTCCGAATTTTTTGGCCAGTGCTTTAGTCATTATCAAGCGTTTCGTATTCGGTATATTTATTCTCCGTGTGTTGTAATGTATAGTAGTTTTACGGTGTGAAGATTCCTATGGAAGAGTGACCGTTTTGAGTAGACACGTGCAATGTGCGTCTGGGTTGACGTGAGGGTCACTTCTATTTTCGAAAACACTTCGCTGCTGAACAGTGTCAGATTGATATCAGGAGAACGGCGTTTAATCAATAAAACTTCACTGATAGCAAGATGTCGAAGATTATGTGATTTTCCAACTAAAATTTTTGTTTTTGGTCTCTTGTAAATTATTGATTAATAAATGCTTTTTAATAGCATCTTGATTCAAGAGGTGTCATATAATGTGTCTCTTAATGAAGTGGTAGTATATACAATATAGGTAATTGGTTTGTAACATGAAATACAGTCTGTACTGGGCATTGAAATTGGTATACTATATTGGTCATTTCTAGTTTTAATTTGGTGTGGTTATTTTAGTTAGTAACGACAAGTTTAACAGTCTTACATATTCTGTAATATTTTTTTTTCATTTTTCAGGGTTAATAGCAGAAATATGATGTTTGATAATTTTCATCATGGCAAATTCTTCCTGTTTATAATTATTGTGCATCTGGTTGCAATAAAATATGTTGATCTTTTGTTGTGTTATACTTTTATTACTGATGTGTATTTTGTGTAAGAATAAATTTGTCTGTCACTGATGTAGTTGGGAAAATTATTGTTGACGTGTTTGTTTTACGTGTTTCAGTTCGCTTAGAAATATTCTTTGGGAATAAGAATTTTTGGTGTACTCTATTTAAGATGTTTGTTATTACTGATATTTTATATCTTTCTAGTCATTGGCTATCGTAGTTTAGAAAACAAGAATTTGTATTGGTAGGTTATGATTCATAAAAACATCCCATTCCTTTACGTCAAGATAAAATTATAATTTAATGTATAAACCACTTACCCGTGTAGAAAACGCACCTATTCAAATTCTTTTTTCTTTGACCTCATCGGACTGAGTTTGTTTACGACACATGTGCACGAACGAGAGACGCTGGGAATTCTATTTCTTTTTGTTTTCATTATCTTTGTTACTAAATATCCTACAATGTGATAGCAGAAGATCTACCAAGGATGGACATTATTCAAGCCATAAAATAAAATTAAATAACATAAAATCAACACTATCATCAACAATAACGTATATATTTAGCTTCAAACAATTTGGTTAAGCATTTACTTCACCACTATCTACCACTACTAACTCAAGGACCAAACCACATACCTCCCACTACCAAAGAAGAAATTACTACTAAAATTCCACTAACTTAACCCTATAATGACCAATATCTCCCAACCCCTTTCTTTACTAGAGCAAACCTTATCTGAATTTACAGATAAATATTTTTATTTACTTTTTTAATCGTGTCGCCTCAAGCAGGGTGTCACATCGGAGGAATGTTATGAAGAATGAGAGGTTGCAGTGGGTGTCCGGAAGAAAGTAGGAGAGGGAAGAGATTACTGATGAGAGTGGGGTGGATATAGAAAAGTATGTGAGAGAGAATGTAATTTAGTGTGACAGGAGATGACTATAGACTTTACATTTAAATTCTTGGCTATTGTAACTGTCAGGAAAGCAAGTAAGCGGAAGAGAATTTCACAGGCGTGAAGTTCGAGAAAAGAAGCTGCTGGAGTAGAATTTGCGTTTACAATTTATTGGCTTCACAGTAAAAGAGTGGGACCTAGTTGCTAATCTTGTGGCTCGAGGAAATTCGTATATATTGAAAAAAAAAAAAAAAATTTTGGTTCAGTAGAAAAAAATTTGCATCAAAATATGTCCAAAAAGACTAACTACATAAGTACATAAGTAATTGAGTGACTAATGCTTCTAATAACACATCTTAATCTTTATAACCTTTTAATACAATCTCCAGGTGTTTAAATGTAGGGTCAATAGACACCTCCTATCACACTAACACCCAACTATTCTCAGAACACTCTCATCTACCCAACCCTCATTCTCGGTATCCTTACCCGCCTATCACCCACCCTCTGACATTTCCTATATTTAATTAGCCTTTCTCCACTATACGTAGCCCCCTGCGCAGTAGTGGCAGTGACATGCCTTGCTCGGGGTGAAACGCTTATTAAAAAAAAAAAAAAAATCACCCACCCTCTGACATTTCCTATATTTGACCATCCTTTCTCCACTCTATGTAGACCCTGCGCAGTAGTGGCAGTGAAATGCCTTGCTCGGGGTGAAACGCTTATAAAAAAAAACATTCAAATTCTGATATCTTTTCAATCAAACTTTGCTTATCACTTATCATTTTATCAGAATTGATTATCAGAACTAATTATAGATAGTCATTTTTTATTGTTTTTTATCAATTGTATATAAAGTTTTTTTTAATATATATATATATAGGGGGTACCAGTGAGCTAAGTTAATCGAAGCAGAAGCCGTGAAAGTATTTGTAGAAGAGACACGGGGAATCCACACTGCGTCGGTGAGAAAGCGACTGTATCCTAGCTGCCAAGTCGGGATTGATCACATTACAGATTCTCCGTTGGATTCGGTCGAGGACACCTATATGTATAGCACGAGCACCGGACCAGATATGGCAGCAATACTCAATGCACGGGCGGATGGTAGACTTGTATACTTGCAGGATTGTTTGGGACGGGAAAAACATCCTGGCCCTACATAGAGAACCAACTTTCTTAACAGCGGATTTAGCTATGAATTCTATATAGTTATTCCACTTGAGGTCTGGTGTGAGAGTTAACCCGAGGAGGCGCAGTATTTCGCTTTAAGGGAGAGAAGCCTGATCCATGTTAATGGGCGGGAGGGACGATTTTCTGGGGTGGTTATTAGATAGCAGCTTCGTTTTGGAAGCATTAAAATTTACGAGCCATTTCTTACCCCAGGATTTCTTACCACGGATTGGCGGTCCTTTTCAAGCGCGGCAGCGAGGTTTGCTTTTTCAGCCTCGGTAGACTTCTGATCGAGACGAGAGTAAACCGTAGTGTCGTCAGCATATATGCACACTTGGGATCTTATTGCGTCAGGGAGATCGTTAATATAGACAAGGAAAAACGTAAGACCAAGAATAGAGCCTTGAGGGACACCCGCATTCATGTGATAGTACTGGGAGGCTTATCCGTTCACTACCACCCTCATTGTACGGTTTGAAAGGAAGGACTAGATCAGGTCAAACAATTGTCCAGTTATACCATAGCCCTGCAGCTTGCATAGAAGGCCAGCATGCCAGACTCTGTCAAACGCTTTGGAGATATCAAGGGCCACAGTTCGGGCTTCGCCGTTTTTGTCGAGGGCCTGGAGTGTATACTCAGTGATGGTCGTGAGCATATCAGCAGTAGACCTGGTGAAGCGGAAGCCATTCTATTTGTCAGAGAAGAGTCTATGGGCTGTGAGATGTTGTACCATCTCGGCGTTGATGATGGCTTCGAACACTTTGCCAAAGATCGGTAGGAGGCTGATAGGGCAATAATTAGCGGAGACAGAGGGTTCTCCAATATTTTTATATATAAGTAACACGGAGGAGAATTTCTAGCAGGCAGGAAAGCAGGAAGCAGAAAGGCAGAAGTTATAGAGTTCAGAGAGTACAGAGGAGAGTTCAGGAGCACGTTTCCTTAGGACCATGATGGGTATTCCGTCGCCACCGCTCACCTGATGGAGGGCAAGCTTAGAAATTATTTTGGAGACTACCGAGGGAGTAATTAGTATGTCAGTCAGTTGGGCCTGGGTTCGGAGAGGGAAGTCGGGTACAGATACTCCAAACGAGATATATTTAGAATTTATAATATAAATATGTTATAATATCACTACAAATGTAGCCATTTTGTTTCGACACTATCCTTGCTTTATCAAGTGATGAATTCAATTGAATTTATCACTTGATAAGACATGGATAGTGTCGAAACGAATGGCTACATTTGTAGTTATATTATAACATATTTATGTTATGAATTTTAAATAAATATTATTAGCTCTACTTTGTACTGAGCACTCTTTTTAAAAGAATAGTGTTTCATTGAATACGGAATATTATTCCATCCATACCTACCCAATATTTGGGTATATAAAGATATATATATATATATATATATATATATATATATATATATATATATATATATATTATTATTATTATTATTATTATTATTATTATTGTTATTATTATTATTATTTTTAGATTTCTGGATGTTTTGCCGGTATACACTAAAGGAATTTGTGCATTGTGTTTCGTATATTCCTGCATCTGTTCTGTTGTTTTGTCATCTCGCTTCATTATATCTCTTCTTGTTTTAGAGTTGGTGTTGGTAAATTTAATTTCAAGGTTAGAATAAAATATATTTTTCGCAGATATTCATTTTTCACAATGTGGGAAATTTAATAACAAAGATGATGGGAGCAAAAATAAAAAAATTCTAAATGAAAGGTTGTATGTCTAAACCACATCAACGTAAAAACCTGTCCTATGAAGCCGCAAAAGGACGAAATGT
Organism: Ascarosepion bandense; assembly: GCA_037127315.1. Taxonomy (NCBI): domain Eukaryota; kingdom Metazoa; phylum Mollusca; class Cephalopoda; order Sepiida; family Sepiidae; genus Ascarosepion; species Ascarosepion bandense. The sequence goes on along the minus strand of JBBBDQ010000340.1, from coordinate 5,142,954 downwards.
GTGACGTGACAACTTTTTCTCCTTTATCATATATCTTTCCTCAAAAACTTAATAATTAAAATTATATATATATAAATATATATTTATATATCGTTATCCCATATATATATATATGTGTGTGTGTGTGTGTGTCTGTGTGTCTGTGTGTGTGTGTGTGTGTGTGTGTTTTCGAGCTCGCGTCGATCCTGTTAGATGTGTTCAAAATCTCCCAACATTATTAGAAAATTAGGTACTAAAGCAATTACTTTGTTAATTGCCATGCGTGATACACACTTACGTGATCATATCTCTTTCGAGACATGATTAACTAGGCAGATTTTCCCGCAGTAGGTAGCCAATACTTTTTGCGGTAGACCAGTTGCTGACCAAGGCTATAAAACCTAATCTGTCTTGCTATTTAACCGATGGCTGGAGGGAGAAGATATGGATTCGTACCTTTCCCAAAGGTATTTGTGCATAAGTGAATGAACCGAATTCGACTGGAATTCAAACACGGCTCTTCAATTTCTCGTTCCGAGCCGATATATAAAAAACAGTTTTTTGTTGGAAACTTTTTCACGCAACTAACATAATTATATATAGAATACTGTTGTCATATCTGGTCGGGCGCCTTTGCTGTTCATCTCAGTATCCTTGACAGGCTCTAGAGAAGAAATTGTAATGTGATTGGTCCCGACCTGGCAGCTCGTCTCCAGCCACTTTCTCACCGGCGAAATGTGGCTTTCTTCTACCTTTTATACCAGTATTTTCATGGCTTCTGCTCCATAACACATTTTTGAAGGAAAAAATTATTCTCAGCAAAACATTTTTGAATACAAAACTAGAAGACATTTTCAGTTTTCTAAAATAAAAAAGAATAAAAACAAAAAAGATTCATTAAAATCTGACTAAATTACCCTTCTCACTATAACCGAACATACCGTAAACCCCACTGTTTTGGCATTAAATAACCCAGAGAGGTTGATATGCTATTAAACAAAACTCAAACTCAAACTGAATAAATCTTTCCGTGTGAGACAGAAATGGATATAAAAGGAGAAAAGAGTTAAATGGATGAATTGGTTATCAAGACGGTAAAATGCTAATTGAATAATATCATGCTTCCATGAAACTGATTGGTTGACTACATTTTTCTGATCAACATAAAAAAAAATTCTTCTGAAAATCACTCACGGGCCACACTGTGTGAACACGAGAGTCGGGAATCGTATTTTTTATAAGCCTGTAATAGATGATCATTTTATGCTTTCCCATTCGAACCCTTTTACTTATTCATCTACGTTGTTAACATGACAACCAATGAATTCGAAAAACTGTCAAAATATAAAGACCTGGAAATTGAAAGAAAAATATGTGGAAATTGAAAACAAGAATAGTACCAGTGATAGTAGGTGCACTTGGAAAGATAAAAAAGGAACAAAACAACACATTGAAAGAATCCCTGGAAACCCCAGCTTAAGAGATATACAAAAATTATCTTATTAAGTACAGCCCACACACTAAGGAGAACCTTATCTATGTAACGCTAAGGATGTTAGGGGAGATAGAAAAAACATGAAATGGAGCCATAACAACACACCACGACCTGCCTTAAGTCTTCCTGCAGACTTGGTAGGTAGTGCGACCATAGCAGAAATCGAAATATGATGAATAATGACAATATAATAATAATAATAATAATAATAATAATAATAATAATTATTATTATTATTATTATTATTAGAGAAATACTCTATCAATGTTACACTGATATACAAATATTTTATTATATATTTGCAAATATATTATGATTAATGTTTCATGTTTATCCCTTTTTCCCTCTCTTTTCTCCCTGTTTTCTTCTCGCTTCTCTTTGTTTCCGTTTCATATATTTGAATTTTTGGCCAGTAATAGCCATTAAATTGAAATGACAGTATATGGAATTCTTTTCTAATCGGATTATCTATCCTTTTAAATTTCTGTCATATTAAGCAAATGTTATAAAATGTTTACAAACTATTTCCCTATAAAATCAAAATCGAAATTCGAAAATTACCATCTGACATATATACCCTGTTTTTAATGACAACAAAGTCTCCATAGAAATAGAAACAAATGAATGTATTGACATTTCTGCATCTGAAATGTCTTTAAATAAAGATAAAGAATATTAAAGTTTTCCTTGCTTTTCATTTCATTTCTGGATATATTCATTTTCCGAGCATAGAATATTACATATAAATATTCTTATAAAACAAAGAAGAAATGTAAGCATTTTATAATCTTTATTCATTTTATCTTAGTTTGCTCACATCTGTCTTACTCATTTGCTAGCAAGCTATTTCAGTTTCTCTCTCTCTCTCTCTCTCTCTCTCTCTCTCTCTATCTATCTATCTATCTATCTATATATATTCTCCCTTTTAAGTATTAAAGTTCTCTTGCGTAAACTATTTTCTCCATGACTGCTTATGCAATACACATTATTTTCATTTTATCACCGTCTCCAGATTCCTCCAAGTCAAGCGTATCAAATTCGTCCAACAAATGCTGATGTTTTTTTTTCTTTTTACGGATCTCCAAGTAAGAATTAGCGAGTAGAGATCCATCGTAAAGAAACTGGGACCAAGGATAACAAACCGGAATTTCTGTTCTAATTTAAGATTAAACTTACCTGGAAAAATAACTGATAAAAAAGAAGAAACTTAGCAAAGTTGCGATAGAAACCACAAGGTGTTTTGGTGGGTGTGACGAAACGCAAATGAGCATGAGCAGAGGTGTATGCCTGGAAACATGTAACCATATGGAGAATGAGAAATCTCTGATTTGTCGAAACACTTCTGAGGATTTTGTTGGTCTAATTATTTATTGAGCACTTTCTTACTACTTCTTCTATTTGCTGGACAATCACCTTTGTTAAAAATCCTTAAAAAATGAGGCAGACTTTCAGCGCGCATTCGAAGGCTTCAGATTTTTACCGACAGAGCGTTACGCAGCCGGAGGAACGTTGCTGAATGCCGATGGGTGTTACTTTGAAAATTAACGATAAGTCAAATTTTCTGTATAGCTTTTTTCTAAAAAATCACAGCAAGGACTTTCTGGTTACCTTATATATATCTTGCTAGGCGACATTGATTTGTATTATATCGCTCATTCAGTAATGAATTAGAGCACAATGCCTATTGGCATATGATATATCATACGCTAAAAGTCTGCCTGCTTCTGCCGCACGCCCATAGCCCAGTGGTAGAATCGCCGACTGACGCCAATTCGGTTGGGTTTCAATCCTGGGTTAAAAAAGCAATCGGATTTCTAACCGTACTGTGATACAGCAAAACAGATGTCTGCGGATGCCTATATATAAATTAGTTTTTGCTCATAACTAAATTCGACCAGTACCCAGTTGTATAAACACACACACACACACACACACATATATATATATATATACATACATACAAATATATATATAAAGACTTATCTTAGCCGACGTATTTCGTTCTCTGAGGAACTTTTTCAAGGCAAATGTTAGAATTTTCTTCTTGTTATTTGGTATTTCTTCATAAATTTTCTTTTTTTGAACGAATTACTTTTATTTCAAGCCAAGATACATGGCCACAAAAAAGCCAAAAAAAAAAGTGGTTAAATCCATGGCTTCATGTTCTTCAAAATATAAAACATAAATCAATCCCAATTTTAAATAATTTAAATACTAATTTATGTATATATATATCAGCGAATATCTCCCTCTAGCTAGGTTGATCTCTCTTGTTTCTCCATCTTTCTTCTCTCTCTCTCTCTCTCTCTCTCTCTCTCTCTCTCTCTCTCTCTCTCTACTAAGCTCGGTTAGCTATCTTTTCTTTCTTTCTCTACCGCTCCCCCTCATATCCTGACTCTTCCGTACTTAACAGCATCTCCAACAATATTGATAAGGCCATTTCTTCCTATCCGTTTACCCATATATTTGTGTTTGTAAACTTTAATGCCCACCACATCAAGTGGCTGGAAAAAAGATCTTGCTGGAGTTCATACTATGAACTTTTCAATCACTCAATCCCTTACACAAATTATGGCATCCCCACGCGTTTCTCCAATAACTCTAACGGACCTGACTCACTGCTAGATCTCTGTTTCACTTCCATCCCCAACTCTTGCAATGTCAAGCAGCTTTGCCCTCTTAGAAACGGTGATTTCCGTTAATATCTCTTTCCACGTCCCCTCCCTCCAGAAACCTTCGACTAGCAGAATATGTTACTGCTACCAAGGAGGAAACTAGGAGACGTTTCTTGATTTCCTTTGTGACGTCCTTTTGAACAAGGTTTTTAGTATTCCCGTTAAAGATTGTGCATCCGAGGTCTCCTCATCTATGCTGTCATCCAAGCCAGAAAGTTTCGACTTAAACCCCATTTGTCCTCCCCGGTTCTCCTATGCTTGCTCGGCCGCTATCGCCCACAGGAATCACTTCTTCCGGGTTTATCGGAGCCACGCGTCTGACCATAATAGGCATCTTTTTACCTCTGCTCGTAATAAGTGCAAGAAGGTCCTTAATGATGCTAAGCTGTTGTCTGCTGACAGAATGAAGCAGCGTATAGCATCCCGAAAATTCAAAGTCTACTGGCAGCTCTGTAAAAGTGTATTAAATAACGGCAAGCCCTCAATCCCGACTTTAATTAATAAATTTTACTCACATCTGAAGCGGACGAGGCTGAGAGCTTTGCTCGCAGATTCTCTACTAACTCGACATTTGATTCGTCTGGGATATCCATATCTAACTTCTCACCAAGAACTGAGGCCCAACTGAGTGACGGTCACATTACATTTTCACTGGTACCTAACGTAATTTCAAAGCTTGACCCCAATAAAACAAGTACAGGCGACGGAATCCCAGTCTTTGTTCTAAAGAAATGTACTTCTGAACTATTCTCTGTCCTCTCCAAACATTAAAACTACTGCCACTCTGTTTCTTGTTTTCCTGCCTGCTGGAAGTTTTCCTCCGTGGTTTCTATATTTAAGAATTCTGGCGAACTCTCGAACTCCTCTAATCATCGTCCTATCACCCTCCTACCGATTTTTAGCAAAGTGTTCGAGGCTATTATCAATGCTGAAGTGGTTCAACCTTTCACAGTCTCTTCTCTGACAAACAGTATGGTTTCCGCTTCACCAGGCACTCGATAAGAACGAGAAAGCTCGAGCTGTTGCCCTAGATCTCTCCAAAGCATTTGAGAGAGTCTGACATGCTGGCTTTCTAGGCAAGCTACAGGGCTATGGTATAACTGAACGATTGTTTGACCTAATCCAGTTGTTCCTTCCAAATCGCATAATGAAGGTAGTATTCAACGGACATACTTCCAGATACTATCATACGAAAGCGGGTGTCCCTCAAAGCTCTATTCTAAGTCCTACGCTTTTTCTGATCTTCATCAACGATTTCTCTGATGTAATCAGATTCCAAGTCGGCATCTACGCTGACGACACCACCATTTACTCCCGCCTCGATAAGAAATCCGCTAAGGCTGACAAAGCGAACCTTGCTGCTGATCTTGAAAAGCACATTCAAATCTGTGGTGGACTGGGGTAAGAAATGGCTCCGGAATTTTTATGCTTCGAAAACAAAGCTGCTATCTTTTAACCACCATAGACAATCACTAATGCCACACCCATCAGCATAAATCAAGCTTGTCTCCCTGAAAGTAAAACACTGCGCCTTCTCGGCCTAACCCTCTCAGCCAACTTCAAGAAGAATGACTATATTGAATCCATAGTTAAATCTGCTGCTAGGAAGGTCGGTTCACTGTGTAGGGCCAGGAAGTTGTTCCCGTCTGAATTCTTTCCTACATATATATTAATCTACCATCCGCCCGTGCATTGAATACTGCTGTCACATCTGGTCGGATGCCCCTGCTATTCATCTCGGGATTCTTGACAAAATCCAGCGAAAAATCTGAAATGTGATCGATCCCGACCTGCTAGCTCAGCTCCAATCACTTTCGTAATGTGGCTTCCCTCTGTCTCTTCTACAAATATTTTCACTGCTTCTGCTCCGATGAACTTAGCTTACTGGTGCACCCTCTGAATGAATTTACTCGAGCTACTAGACTAGCAACTAGGTCCCACCCTTTTACAGAGAAACCAATCAAATTTCTCACACTTCCCGCCTGCGGAATTCCCTTCTGTATACTTGCTTCCCTAACAGCTACAATATCCAAGAATTTAAATGCAATGTCAATCACCATCTCTTATCTCCTTAACTCGCATCCTTTCCCTGTCAACACTTGCATCATGTTCTTCTCACTTTCCACTCTCCTCTCATGCACTCATCCTTCTCTTATCCATTCTCTGACATCCCTATAACCTGTTCCTCTTATGTAACCCTCCTGCGCACCAGTGGCAGTATTGCCTTGCTTGGGGTGAAATGATTATATATATATATATATATATATATATATATATATATATATATATATAAATATCTTCTACTCAGTTTTGTTTATTAGGCATTGAAATGTATCACCACACGTTCATGAATTTACCTGACTTTTCTGTTAACCTGATTAATATTCCTGTGCACGACCAGATTCAAAAAGTAAAAGAATAAAAAACATTTTTACTTTTGTATCGAAATACATGTTCTGAAATCAAATCCTTACATTTGCTTTTCAGCTGATGACCGTCGCTTATAGCTTCATACCGGACGATGCTAAAAGGTTCTTAAGAATTTAATCGTAGATTAGTTCATAAGACGCTAAGTCCCGATCAATAAGTATGATAACACACTGGACGCTACATATACGTGAGTTTGTACAAAATAAAGCTCAGTTTAATAAACACCTTTATACAAGTGCCCGTCTTTTGTGTGTGTGTGTGTGTGTGTGTGTGTGTGTGTGTGTGTGTGTGTGTGTGTGTGTGTTAGAATTGACAGAATATTTTTAAATTATGGTCTTATTTGCATCTGAACAACAGACAAATCTAAAGATCACGGGAATTAATTTTAATGTATTTTTATTTTCAACGCCACAATATAGTTGAAGTACAAGGAAACATTCGTTTATTTAGGAATATATTATAATATCTGTGGATAGCGCAGTGGATAACGGCTCGGAACGAGAAATCGGCAGAGCCGAGTTCGAGTTCTGATATTCGTTGCATTCACATACGCGCAAATACCCTTAGTAAAGTTATTTAGTTATTAATCCGTCGCTTTTCCCTCCAGGTATGTATTAAATAACAGAACAGAAGGGATTCTGTAGCCTTGGTTGGTGACCAGTCTACCATAGAAAGTAATTGCAATGTGAAAAATCTTTTGCCCAGTCAATCATCGTGTATAACTTATTGACAGATTATAATAATCCGAATTATCTATAAAATGAAAGACAAAATAGATTGTAGAACAGGAAGATAGGATGGGAACAAGTGTTGCGTACCGCTACGAAAAATGAGAAATTCTTCCGAGCCATGATAGCTCGCGTCCTGAAGTGATACGTCTCATAAAAGATCTGATAGCTCCCTGTGGGTTAAGTGACAATAGTTCTTCCTAAATATTTAATATCAGCTCTAAATATTCCAGTTACTTTCTAGTCTTTTTTAGGCAATTCATGTTCCCTAATAATTATAGGCACGACCGTCATTTTGATACTCCACAATTTACATTACTTTTGTTCAATGCCTACTATTATCTTTTTTTCTACTACAGACAGTTCAGTACCATACGTGATACACGCTTGGTCGATTATGTCTAGAATGAGACATGACTGACTGGGTAGATAATTATTCGCAGTAGGTTGCCATTACTTCCTGCGGTAGACTGGTTGAAAGCCAAGGCTATAGAACTCAATCCGTCTTGTTAGGGAAGAGACGGATTAATCTAATGGTATTTTTCGCGTAAGTGAATGTAACGAATTCATCTGGAATTCGAACTCGGCTCCCCGATTTCTCGTTCCAAGCTGATATCCACTGCACCACAAGACACATCTTACTTTTTTCAAATGCGTGAGAAAGGAGATGATGATGGATGTGGAGGAAAATTATCTAGCCCACAATTTTAAAATATATAGGAAGGTCGGTTCACTGTGTAGAGCCAGGAAGTTTTCTCGTCTAAATCTATCCTGTACATATATGTATATACCATCCACCCGTGCATTGAATATTGCTGTCACATCTGGTGGGGTGCCCCTGCTATTCATCTCGGGGTTCTTGACAAAATTCAATGAAAAATCTGCAATGTGATCGATCCCAACTTGGTAACTCAGCTGCAGTCACTTTCTCACCGACGTAATCTGGCTTCCGTATGTCTCTTCCAGAAATATTTTCACGGCTTCTGCTCCAACGAGCTTAGTTCACTGGTGCCATCTGTGCATGAATTTACTCGAGCTACTAGACTAGCAACTAGGCCCCACTCTTTTACAGTGAAACCAATAAAATATTATCGGAACTTCTACCGTAACAGCTTCTTTTCTCGCACTTTCCGGCTGTAGAATTCCTTTCTGTATACTTGCTTCCCCGACAGATACAATTGCCATTTACTATCTCTCTGACTCGCATCCTTTCCCTCCTGTTTTTTTCTCCATCCACTCCATCACACCAGTATTCTTATCCTTCTCTTACCCATTTTCTGACATCCCCTGTAACTTATTCCTCTTCTCATCACTTTCCTCCTGTGTAATCTCCATCACACCAGTGGCAGTAAAACTGCCTTGCTTGGGGTGAAATGATTCTATATATATAAAAAAAAGGTGGAGAGTTTCGGGGGGAAATTCATGAAAAAGTCAATTCTGCTATATCCTCCAGTGACATTTTGAGAATATATTTTCAACAAACAAGTTGACTTTAATACTATAGTATGAGAGTTTCTGAAACACAATTTTTCCTAGATATTCTGCTTTTAGATAATGCATAAAACAATTTTCTTATTTGTTCTCATATTATTACACGAAGTGCTGAAAATATTTTTATTTCTCTTGGTAAAAAACTAAGAAGCACGTCTTAAAGCTATGAAAGTGTTTTATACAAAGAAGTAAGTGTTTGCTCGGTGATCTAGAGTGCGTTCAGCAGTCTAAATTCAGCCTTGTTTGAAAAACTAAATGTTAGTTGAGGCTGTTTAACTGATTGGATACAATTTCAGTGTCTCTGCTTGTATTAGTCTTGCCCCAACGAAACTGCTTTCCTTTTAGATTGTATCAGTTTATGGTTCAACACAACTTGAACATAATAAATCAGCAGACTGGCCCATGTATGGATGCCTAGACAGGAAATAAAAATTATTTTATGATAATTGATACTGGAAAAATGTTAATATCGTTTGAATAAAGAAATGAATCAGTTCATTATTAACTTCATTTTAAGACAGAGTTTTATTCATGGCGACAATGTTGTGCGTGAATACATTTTGGGGGGAATCTACTGATGCAATTATGGATGTGCGTTGTGGTGCAGTGGATATCGACTCGGAACCAGAAATCGGGGAGCCGAGTTCGAATTTCAGTTGAATTCATTGCATTCACTTACGCGCAAATACCCTTGGGAAAGGTATTAATCCATCACTTCCTTCCAGTTATGGGTTAGATAACAGGACAGATTGGGTTCTATAACCTTGGCTAGCAACCAGTTTACCGCAGAAAGCAATGGCAACCTACTGCGGGATAACCTTCTGCCCAGTTATGTCTCTTTCGAGACATGATCGCCCAAGCGTGTATGACGTATGGCACTTAACTGACTGACTGATTGTTGCAATTATAGCAAAAAATGTCAAGATCACCATTGGCAAAAGACGGGTTTTTACGTTGGCATGAAACCAGACTGCAAACCCAGAAAACAAACTGACCAGCAGGGAAAAGTGTTCTAAGTTTGAAACCCACTTCTCCTCCTATGTGCCTTGTCGTTTCAGGGCGTAGGCGTTCATGGCCTTCCACGTCTTCCTATCCCTGGTGGCTCTTAGCACGCATTCTCCTGTAACGTCTTCGTAGCCCCCGTTCTGTCATCCACCTGCTCAGGTCCTTCAAACATGTTATCCGCTGCTTTCCTCTGTCTCTTTTTTCCTCTACCTGGCCTGTTAGTATCAGGTTCTCCAAGCCCTCCTTCCTCATTGCATATCCCAGGAACTTCAGTTGTCTCTTCCTGACGCTCAATATTAATTTCCTTTTCGTTTCCATTCTTTCCAACACCTCGTCATGCTTGGTCCACGATATCCGCATCATCCTTCTGTAGAACCACATTTCAGCTGCTTCATGTTTTCCCTTCATCTTTGCTGTTAGTGTCCAACATTCACTGTCATATTGAAGAACTGACATCACGTAGCAATCCAGTACTCTCTTCTTTGTTTCTAGTGAAAGTTTCCTGTGTCTTAATACTTTACTCAACTTCTGGAACGCGTCCTTCGCTATGCCGATTCGCCTTTGGATGTCTGTGTCACACTTTCCGTCTTCGGTTAGAACACTTACTAGATATTTAAATTTTTATGCATGCTTGATTTTAAAATCCTCCTCCTGTATTTGGCACTTTGGGCTGCTCTTTTTTCTGATTATCATGCATTCGGTTTTCTTCCAGTTTGTTTGTAGTCCCTTCTTGTCACTCTCTTCAGCTATCTTCTGCAGGAGGCCTTGCAGTTACCGTTCTGTGTCTGCAATCGGCACAGTGTCGTCTGCGTATCTTATGTTGTTCAGATTGTGGCCTCAGATGACGAATCATGGCATAACATCTATGGTCCTCAAAATATTCTCACTGTACAAGTTAAATAGATCCGGTGAAAGTACACATCCCTGTCTTACGCCACTTTTTATCTTTGTATATCTGCTGAATTCGTTACGCTGAATATTTGAAAAGCTGACTATTTAAGTTGCCAGTAGCATAGTGGTTATTTGCACAAAATATGTAATCGGCTGACTGATGCCTTTGTGCTCGCTTCTCTTCAGACGTCGTTGGAGAATAATTGAAACCCTCTCTTCTCCCCACCCAAGTTATTAGTTAAATAGTAGAGCAGATTCATCACTCTAGCTTTGGTTAGTAACCACTTAGTAGAAAGACAACTCTGGTTACTTGGTTAGAATTAGGGCTGGCAACTGTATCCTGTAAATCAAATCAATAGAAGCAGCACTTCATGCAGTTAGGGTGTGACCATATACTACCCAAGTGAGTCTGGTGCGGATCAGAAGGAATGGAAGGAGGAATAATATTTTCAAACATTTTTAATTGGAATACGATAAAGTTTCGTGATATTCCGATTTATACATACATATAGATAGATAGATAGATAGATAGATAGATAGATAGATAGATTCTAAACATATAGTGTTAAACTTAAGAGACAATGAATGTCTATTATGTTTAATCATGAGCCGTTCTAAACATCGTATTTTGGCTTTAATTTCAGGTGAAAATAAAGACAAAAATTCTTCAGTATTTGGATAATTTTTTTATTAAATTTACGAATTGCGTTTGCTATTTTTGGTAACTGTTATGGTTGCTTAGAAAAATTTTATGTCAACACAAGATGAAATCGTCACTGATGGTGGATGTTTTTATGTTAACGTCCTTGTAACCTCTGAAGATGGCTCATGTGAGCCGAAAGCTTAGAACCAACTTAATAAAAAATTATCCAAATATTGACAGAATTTTAATCTTTATTTTCACCTGAAATTAAAGACAAAATACGATGCATAGAACAGCTCATGATTAAACATAATAAACATTTAATTTCTCTTAGATTTAACAGTCTATGTTTAGAAAATTATCTGCTGCCTCGATACACTACACACACACACACACACACACACACACACACATATATATATATATATATATATATATATATATCGTTCAGTCAGTAATGAATTAGAACACACTAACTACTAGCGTATGTTTACATGGTATATCATACACTAAAAAGTTTGCTTCTTTCTACCGAGCGCCCATAGCTTAGAGGTACAATCGCCGACTGACGCCAATTCGGTCAGGTTTCAATCCTGGGTAAAAGTAAGCGGATGTCTAACCATACTGATGAGCTGTGATACAGCAAAATAGATCTGTCTGCGGATGAATAAGTATACACGAAATTATAACAAATCCGTAAAAAAACGGTAGGGATAATCCCCAGAAATTCATCTAATTAATATAAAATATTAAATAGATAAAAAATGAGAGCTCAGTGGATATTATCTAGAGCAAAATGATATACAGAAAAGAAAATTCAAGCCATAATTAAAGGTTATAAATACAGATTTAATTTGGCAAGTGTATAAAACACGCCTGTCTCGTCAGACCCGAAGAATCAAATAGTTTAAATTAATTCAGAATAATCAAGAATAAGAAAATAGTTAGCATCGAGAATAAATATTGAGGTTAGGTGAAGGCTAGAGAAGTACACAGCTTAGCATTAAAACAGCGATCATACCGGAAATATCACAAAAAATAATTAAAAAAAAAAACACGTACATCAAGCCACGCATATAAAAAATAAATCATTAAAAAAAATCTAATATACAAAGCAGGTGAAAAGATATAACAATACACAAAATAAATGCACACAAACACACACCAAAGAGATCCATAGTCGGACTGAACAAGATGGAAACGTTGTCTACATATGCCTCGTCACGATCTAAACTATCAATAAAGACTGGCTGATTGATGAGTTATGCACACCTTGTGTAGTTCTCCTAGAGAGGCCTCGGTTGCTAGACCTTAATATACGCACGCATATGCTGACTGATTCTGGTTTCTAATCGCTGATTGGTCCGTCCCACATATTCAGTGCCACACTGACATTTAAACTTATAGACAACAAAACTCATTTGTAAGTTGGAGAGACCATCTTTAACGAAAGAAAGTAGCACAGGTCTGTTATTGACGACAGCACGTAACCAGACAGTAGTTTATCTGCAAGAGATGCAAGCGGACATTCTATCGGCAAGCATTTGACTCTTCCTACCTAGCCATAGAAGCTTAAGATAGATAAGACACACACTAGATGCCAAAACCACAGGTTCTTTGAAGCGCTTGATCTTGCGTTGCCCAACACGCTTAGTAACATTGACAGGATAACCATTGTCATTTAAAATGCAGTAAATATTATCCACATCTTGGCGTAGGGCACAAGGGGAACAAATCATAAGCACACAGTGGCCTAGGGTATAAATTAGGTTAATTTTTCGGGGACTTTAAAACAAAAGAATTCCAATTTGCCCAAACCAGAGAACGTAGGTTTGCAGTAGACAAAAGTTATAAACAAATCATTCTTACGCTTAATACAATTACTCTCCACCTCCATAGTAAACTGTAAAAAGAGATGAAGTGAGTTGAATAGAGTGTCATTTTATTATATATATATATATATATACGCAATTACAATAAAGCAGCACTAATTATTATAGACTAATGTCCGAAAAACCGATGCTAACCTATCAGTAACTTAAATCGTCAATAACCCAACGAGGACTACCTCGTAGGTTAAATAAAGGGAAAGAAAAAAAAGAAACAAACCAAGCACAAGAACAATGCGTCAAGTGCTTGTTTGAAAGAAAAAAAAACGCGGTTGGCGTTGGCTCATTTTTAGATTTATTGTACTATATATATATATATATATATATATATATATATATATATATATATATATATATATACAAAAGAGACCCGTCGTCTTATGCCCGTCTACCTCGTCAAAATCTCAAGAAAAGATTTGTTAATGTCATTTAACTTTAGATTTATTCGATGATTATTCAGACTAATATCCTCATCTTTGTTGTTTTAATCACAGCACCTGAAGATTATTCGATACGAATGCAGATGAGGGCGGTTGGAAAGCCGACCGATTGAAATGTAAGAATCGTACAAGCAAAACTAAGTTTCGGAAAAAGAATGGTTCTTTAAATAATGACAACACTTCACCTCAGAAGTTCAGAATACTTTTTGGTGACTGAAGAACTTATCGGCTGCAATGTTCTAATCAAAATCATTTTCAATTAGAATGTACCAAGTCACAAAACCAATTTGGATGAAGATAAGAACTTTCTCAAACGTTAGAGAGCAGTAACGAATCAGACGCTCAAAAAACAATCATAACAGATAGTAGAACTTTTGCCAATGGTTTTACCACTGAAAATAAGATTTAATTCTTTGTTTGCCTTTATTTCAAAACAAAAGAAGAATAAGAAACTGTTTTCTTCCTTCTGTCCTTCCATAAAAAACAGTTATCTCAAATTAAAAGACCCCACTTCCACTTTCCACAATAATAAAACCAAGGAGGCTTGAGTATCCCACTGCGGTTATTAGTCTTACGATTTATATAAATAAACATTAGAGAGATTAGATAGAAACCACACCGGTTTTTGTTTTTTGTTTTTTATTTTTATTTTTTGTTGTTGTTTTGGTTATGTTTTTGTTTTTTTCTAGTTTGTCTGACAGAAGATAGGGAATGTTTGTTAGCTGGCCACTTTTTTATTTACTGACGAATTTAATAGAAAGTCTTTTTTAGAAGCAAAGTTTTTCGTGTTTATTTTGTTTTTCTTTTTTTTTTTCTTTAAAAACAGAAATATTTCAAAATTAGGAGTCTTTACAAATCTCCAAAGGCATTAAAACAGAATTACTTTGGATAAACAAACTTAAAAATTCTCAAAAAGTATTCATCGAAGAAATGCAAGCATTTTGTGAAATTGTAAGAATAAAATTCCATCTCTGAATAAAATTGAAGAATAAAAATATACCAAGCAATTTTTAAAAAAATGAAAAGAAAATTAAAAATGTTATTTGCAAGCATTCATTATTTTTTTTTGCGTAAAAAATGTTTTATGATATTGTGATGCGGTGGATATAGACTTGGAATGAGAAATCTGAGAGCCGAGTTCGAATTCTTTTCATATATTTACACGCAAATACCCCGGGAAAGGTAATAATCGGTCTCCTCTCTCCAACTATGGGTTGAATACCAATATAGATTGGGTCCTACCATTTCGATTGGCAACCCGTCTACCGTGGCAACCTACTGCGGGAACATATTCTCCTTGGTCAGTTATGTCTCGAAAGGGACATAATCACCCAAGCGATTATCACGTATTGCATTTAACTGACTCACCCCAATGAAACTCGATACCTAAGGTTTAAATGGAAATTTTTAAAGTAAAAATTTTTTTCTTGAAGATTTTATTTTAGTTTCAATTTCAAGCAAATATTTTGAATTTTATAGTCTCAATATGCAAAATAATTTTTATGTCTTTCAAAACTAATTTACACAGAAAGAGTTTTTGTTTTGAAATTGCTACTTTCTACACCATTTTTTTTCGACATATATAGATAAATATATATATATAAGATATATATAAGAATATATAAAAAATATTTTTAAACATTTTTAAAAACTTTAAAATTTATTTAAAAATATTTAAAAACCTAAATATACTTTTCTAAAAACTTATTTGTGGAATATCAGCTGATTGAAATTTTAGTTAAACTGATTTGAAACAAATATTACTTCATGTTTAAAATATCACAGAAATTCATTTTTAACACGGAAGTCAATGCTTAATCATTGTTTCACTAGATGGCGCTGCTTAGAAAGCGCTTAAAAACGCTTTAGGAACCTCAACGTTTGAAGATGGCGAAACTCGAGTAACGATCCGGAATATCCTTTTGCGCTATATATATATATATAACAGTGCTTGATATATAATATAATATATAGAGCTGTGAATATTTATTATAAATTATATTTTAGAAAATGTACATAATTTTTCTATATATAATCGCGACGAAGGAACGTTCGTTTCGGCATGCCTTCGCCGCGATAATATATAGAAAAATTATGCACATGCTCTAAAATATAATTTATGATATATATATATATATATATATATATATATATATCATAAATTATATTTTAGAGCATGTGCATAAATAAGTTTATATATATATATATATATATATAAACTTATTTATAAATGGAACTTTGTCTGCGTGTGTGTATCCGTTACCTATAGACTCCGAAACGGCTGAACCGATTTTCTTGAAAATTTATACAGTTGTACTATAAGCGTCTACGAGTGTCATTAGCTACGTTTTGTGTCGAGTTACCCCGATAAATATCGAAAATCGATAATCGAAAAAATCGGGTTATAGAAGGATTGGTCCGCTTTTAATCAAATTTTATACACTCATAGATAAAGACATAAGAAACGATATTCAGAAGTTTCAATGTTGAAGTTCTTACAATAGTGCAGAAAATCGATAATATATATCTATATAAAAGGCAAGATATTTGTGTGTATGTCTGTTTATCTGTCTGTATGTCCTTTATACAAATCTACAATTTTTATCCGATTCACACCAAATTCCCAAATATTCTCGACACAAAACCTAGCTAAGAACACTCGCAGACGGTTATAGTACAACTGTGTAAATTTTCAAAAAAATCGGTTCAGCAGGTTCGGAGTCTGTAGGTAACGGACACACACACACATACACATACACACACAGACAAATTTCCATTCATAAATAAATTTATATTTAGATATTATTATATATATATATGTGTGTGTATATGTGTGTGCGCGTGCGTATGTATGTGTATTACAGAAAAATAACTATGTTTGTGTGGTCCACAGATTTTTTTAAAGAAATTTTTCCAAACAACGAAAAACAGTAGGCTCAAAAGCCGAAGTTAGTAAAATATTAGCGTCCAAATTATCTAGACAGATAAAAAAAACGCTTCAATATCTTAATTTTTCACCGCTTTCTACTCCCCACATGAGAGGGAAACTCGAGTAACGTCTTGAGTTACTTTTGTTATATATATATATATATATATATATATATATATGGACTCTCCCGTCGATTTCGACGTATGAGTGTCTAAATCAGTTAGACAGCCACACAGAGAATTGTTTTCGGTGGTGAAGGCTTGTGTAGCACCATCCACACTTTTTGAAACTGCTGATAACAAACAATCGGTGCATAAGTTCGTCACAGATCACATGAACAGCAGACCTCAGTTATTTGACCCATAACTGGAGGAAAGGGACGGATTAATACCGTTCCCAAGAGTACCAGTGCGTAAGTGAATGCAGAGTGTTCGACTGGAATTGGAACTCGGCTCACCGACTTCCCCTTCCGAGCCGACATCTACTGCACCACAACGCACATCCGTCAATAAACGCTTACAGCACCTGGTGTTTCCAAGCAGTCACCCATCTAAGTACTGACCAGGCTCAACTTCGGTGATCGAGCGAGAACTGGTGTATTCAACGTGATATGACCGTGATATATATATATATATATATATATATATATATATATATATATATATATATATAAGGCAGACACGTTATTTCATGGTAAATCGGAAGTATACTTGCTCTATATGTATTTATATACATATATATTTAGAGCTCTCTTAGAGAGTTGTCCTACCACTGTATGTACAGGATACTCTTTTGGATTCTTCTATATCTACACTGCATTCTGATATATGTATATATATATGTATATATATATATATATATAGTGGTGTCTTCAGGCGAATTTCAATAACTTAAATTGAAAATCGTCTGAAGACACCACTCATGGTAGAAACCTAGGTCGTGTAATAACTCGTTTACAAATGGAAAATATTCAAAAGCTCTACAATATAATTGTATTGAACACTTTTTAATACAAACGTGCTCTGGTCTAATTTTATTGTGACTAAAGACTAAGTAATTAAACAATCAATATATATATAGACGCTCTCACACTCTGATTGAGTAATCTGAAAGAATGGTAGACTTTGAAAAAACAGTAGCTACTCTAGCATCTACACATTGCTCATTCAGTAATGAACTAGTGCACTCTAACTCTTGGCGTATAATACATCATACGCTAAAAATGTCTGCTTCCTTCAACCGAGAACCCATAACTCAAAGGTAAAATCGCTGACGGACGCCAATTCGTTCGAGTTTCAATCCTAAGTAAAAGCAATCGGATGTCTAACCGTACTGTGATACAGCGAAACAGATCTGTCTGCAGATGGCTATATATATAACAAAAGTAACTATGTATAATAGTGGCGATATCTAAGCAGCAAATTTTATTCAATTACTGTTTAAAGATAACAAACAATATATGGTTATTAAATTTTAATAACTTTTTCATATTTATATTGTTCGGACTGTTGTCCACATCATTATTGCCATATTCACCACGTTTCGACCATTGTACATTCCGACCTTCTTCAGATCACTGGGGTATATTGTTCTCGTTCCATGAGTCATGAGTCATGCTACTTGCGGATATTTTAATTATCTCCCTTTAACTCAAAAATAAAGGAAGCTGTTCGAAAACCCGGAGCATTAACAAAAACTAACGTGAGCTTATTAAAAAAATATAATAGACATTATTTATGTTTTACTCTTATCAATATGAAATTTCTCCATGAAATTCTGAACTGCACTCGTTATTTAATCTAAGAGCAGAGACTGTTCTCGTTCCACCAACCATGTCTAAGAATATTTCCTTTAGTTCTTATTTTAGTAACGATCAGTTATTACTGCTCCATTTCCACTGAGTTCAAGTCTGCCTGGCCCAGGAATGAAATCAACCACTAGGCTACTATGCCTTATGAAGAATCTCTGTGAAGATCTTCGAGACATAAGCCTAACATGCAAGCTGATTTTTGCTGTTGCTACTGCTTCTGCTGTAGCTGCCTGTCATGTTTGACTGCTGCTGATGATATCGAAGACTTACTGTCATTTTGTCTGTCTTTTTTTATTAACGGCTGCCATACTGAATTTGTTTCTAGTCTAGGCCTACTAAAGAGGTCCTCATAGTCTAGCATATGGGCTGATTTTTTCAGATGTCTCACTCATCAGTGTTTTTCCTTGTCCAGTATTTCACTTCACTCCACAGGGCTTTTCCCTCCATGTATGATCAGAAATGCCAGATTTCATTGTCTCACACCTTATGTGGCTTGTCAGTGTTGATCCAGTCTGACTTTAAATGAGATGATTGCTTGTCACAACTGCAAGTAATGGTGTACACGCAATTCTTTGTCATGTTCCCAGCTACGCCTTGAGTTAGATTTTATTCATTAGAGATTTCTTCATAGATTGAAGCTAGTTCTTAATATTGACGTCATTTTTTATGAACGCCTGAAATTACTATTAAGGAAAGAATAAATAGTTTACGATGTTTTATCAGTATATTTATAGTTGTTGAGAATTCATGATATCAGAAAGGACGTTGATGAAGATAAGAAACAGTGTAGGTCTAAGGATCTCCACATTAATCTGAGAAGTAGCCGTTCAACAAATCCCACATTGCACGATTTGTTAACGATTGAATTAAGTCAAATATCCACCCAGAGTCGCCATAGCACTTGAGCTCGTGAAGAACCTTCTCAAATGCCATCGAAATATCTAAAGCCACAACCCGAGCCACGCCGTTTCTATCTAAAGTCTGATAGACACATTCAGTAATAAAAGCTCATCGAAGCTTGACATGAAGAAACAGAATCCGTATAAATTATCTGAAATAAAATTGTTTGAAGTGAAATGCTTAACTAATTAAGAGTTGTTTAGAGGCTCTAGTTAAACACATTGGCAAAATAAGATAAAAGACTAATGGGACGATAATTCACAAGTTCTTAAAGACAGAAACTCCAGAAGAGGATTTACAACAAATGGAAAGGAAGAAGCAACAATATATTTATTAGACATTAGAACAAAGTTCGATCCTATTTTGTGAATTTAAGCGCAGTACTAAATAGGATTTGTGCGCTGTGGTACAGTGGATATCGACTCGGAACGACAAATCGGTGAGCCGAGTTCGAATTCCAGTTAAATTCAAGGCATTCACTTACGCACAAATACCCTTGGAAAATGTATTAATCCGTCTCTTCCCTCTAGTTATGGGTTAAAAAATAGAACGGTTTGGGTTCTATAGCCTTAGCTGGCAACCAGTCTACCGCAGAAAGCAATGGCAACCTACTGCGGGATAATCTTCTGCCCAGTCAGTCATGTCTCTTTCGAGACATGATTGCCCAAAGCGTGTAACACGCATGGCACTTAATTGACTGACTGAATATAATACTTGGAATAAAGTGGGGGATCATTTTTTTTTTTATTATAAAATAATAAATTGATTCATCACTAATTACTACTTAATAATATAATAACTCTTTTCGTCAAAAAATAGGATAGATTTGGTTTTATAGGCTTTGATAGCAACCAGTCTACCGCAGAAAGCAATGGCAACTTACTCTGGGAAAAAATTCTGCCAGATCAGTCATGTCATTTCGAGACATGATCGCCCAAAGCGTGTATCATGTATGGCCCTTAACTGACTGACTAGACTGGATGTCCGTTAAGGCAGAGTAGATATCGGTTTGGAACGAGAAATCGGAGAGCCGTGTACTAATTCCAGTTAAATTCATTGCATTCACTTACGCACAAATACCCTTGGGTAAGGATACTAATCCATCATTTCTTCCTTAAAAATAAAGCAGGACAGATTGGTTTCTATAGCCTTGGTTAGCAACAAGTCTGCCACAGAAAGTAATGACAAGCTACTACCCAGTCAGTCATGTCTCGAAAGAGACATGATCGCCCAAATGTGTGTCACGTATGGTACTTAACTTACTATATTGACGGCAAGATTTCATAATTTTATATTTAAAATAGCTAGATGTTACTGTAAGTCCTATGGTAATAGTTTCTTCTATTAAACTTCTTACTTGCGAAACTTCTCCTGCCTTTTTGCTCCCTTGTCAATTTTGATCTTCAAAAATTTAAATATAATGTCAATCATTAACTTCTGTCTTTTTAAATCCTGTTCTTTTGTTATCCTCTCTCCTTAATAGTATTTTCTTCTCATATTGCAAGTAACCACTTATATCTTAGTGACTTTATTGCTTTGCTTTGGGTAAAATATTTCATAAGAAATTTCATTTTTCCCCTGTTTTTTGCATAAAAGATCTAAGCGAGCGTATTGGCTATAGAGCAGTCTAAAATTGGTCTACGTGTAAAGGAACGTTCATTTGGCATCTGTTGCTATCATCGAAACGCCACTGACGAGTCACGTTTAACCTGCACTGCAATTCTCCGTAATGATTATTCAGTTCTATAATCTGACCCCCTCAAACGACATTAATTACCCACTGCAAAAAATCCTACCCACTGCATAACATAGCTCCCTTCGCTGAACTCTTTTGCGATGTTCTTCTTCTGTGTACCGTGTCCCTTCAGGACGTAGGCGATCATGGCCTTCCACTTCGCCCATATCTCTTGGAGCTCTTAACACCTTTTCTCTTGCTATTTTTCGTAAGCTCTGCTCTGCCATCCATCGGCTCAAGCCCGTCAAGTATGTCACGCGTTGCTTCCCCTGTCTCTCTTTCCCTCTATTCGTCTTGTGAGTGTCAGATTCTCCAAGCGCTCGCTCCACACTACATTTTCCTTTCCCGATACTAAACCTTATTAAAATATCCGTTTGCCGTCAAAAGTTCAGGTATAAACTGCTCTATCTGCGTTACCTTCACAAATATACGAGGTATTCGCAGTAACTTTAATAGTGTAGAGTCTTTCCTTCTAACTAACTCACCCGATATCTTAGCTATATGTGAGACTAACCTTGACCCTTCTATCCCCTCTTCAGAGCTGTTCGTTCCTGGTTACCTTCCTCTCTTCAGGAAGGACTCCAATGTCCATATGCATGGGCTTGGTGTATATGTCAGCGAACAACTCCCCCTAGCCAGGGTCACATCTCTTGAATCCCTTGATCATTCCTTCATGTGCTTCCGTCTCTCACTTCTAAGCTCGGTTAGCTATCTCTTCTTCCTCTACCGCTCCCCCTCCTCCTCTGACTGTACGCTACTTGATTGCATCTCTAATAACATCGACAGGGCCATTTCTTCTCACCCATCTGCCCAAATATTTGTGTTTGGTGATTTTAATGCCCACCACACCAAGTGGCTTGAAAACTCAGCCACCGACCTTGCTGGGATCCGCACCATGCACTTTTCAATAGCCCAAGCTCTAACGCAAGTGGTGGACTTCCCCACGCGTTTCTCTAAAAACCCTAACGGAAGGGACTCTTTACTCGACCTTTGTTTTACTTCCATCCCAGACTCCTGCACTACCAGGCAACTCTGCCCCCTTGGAAATTCTGACCACGCCGTAGTCTCCGTAAACATATCAATCCGCACTAACTCCTCCCAAGAAAACCAGACCAGCAGAATATCATACTGCTACCAAAGAGCCGACTGGGACTCGTTCAGGGACTTCCTCTGCGACGTCCCCTGGAACAACGTCTTTGATCTTCCTGTCGAAGACTGTGCCTCCGAAGTCTCCTCTTGGGTTAAGGCTGGCATCGATGCTTTTATCCCTGCCAGAAAATTCCAACTAAAACCTAATTCGTCCCCCTGGTTCTCACCCGCTTGCTCGGCCGCTATTGCCCACCGGAACCATTTCTTCCGGCTCTATCGAAGCTGCTCGTCGAACCAAAACAGGCGCCTTTTCACCTCAGCACGGAACAAGTGCAAAAAAGTACTGAACGAAGCCAAGAGGGCGTTTGCTACCAGAATTAGGCAACGCATAGCATCCTCTAAGTTTGGCTCCAAAGATTACTGGCGTCTCTGCAAAAGCGTGCTCAGCAGGAACAAGACTTCAATACCCCCACTAATCAATGAATTTGAAGTTCTCACCTCCCCAGCCGACAAGGCTGAGTGCTTTGCCCGTAAATTCTCAACCAATTCGACACTGGACTCGTTAGGAATACCTACACCAGACTTCCCACCCAGAACTAAGGCTCAACTAAATAACGTCCTCATCTCGCCCTCGCTGGTCGCCAAGATAATTGCGCAACTTGACCCACACAAAGCGAGCGGCGGTGACGGAATCCCAGTCATAGTACTGAAGAAATGTGCCCCAGAACTCTCCTCTGTCCTCTCTAAACTCTATAACCTCTGCCTATCTGCTTCCTGCTTTCCTGCCTGTTGGAAGTCCTCCTGCGTAGTACCTATATTTAAGAATTCTGGCGAACCCTCGGACCCCGCCAATTACCGTCCTATTAGTCTCCTTCCAATCTTTGGCAAAGTTTTCGAAGCCATTATCAACGCCGAGGTGATTCAGCACCTTATGACCAACGGGCTTCTCTCTGACAAACAGTATGGGTTTCGCTTCACCAGGTCTACTGCTGATATGCTAACGACCATTACCGAGTACATATACCAGGCACTCGACAAGAATGGTGAAGCCCGAACCGTTGCCTTGGATATCTCCAAAGCATTCGACAGGGTCTGGCATGCTGGCCTCCTGTGCAAACTGCGGAGCTATGGGATAACTGGACATCTGTTTGACCTCATCCAGTCCTTCCTCTCTAACCGCACATTAAAGGTGGTATTAAATGGGCATGCCTCCCAAAACTACCAGACGAACGCGGGCGTCCCTCAAGGTTCTATCCTAGGTCCCACGCTCTTTCTGATCTACATTAATGATCTCCCCGACACCATTAGATCCCAAGTTGGCATGTATGCCGACGACACAACAATCTACTCCCGCATCGATCAGAAACCAGGTCTGGACGACAAAGTGAACCTCGCTGCCGCACTGGAAAGGGACCTCCAATCCGTAGTGACCTGGGGTAGGAAATGGTTGGTAAATTTCAATGCCTCCAAAACAAAGCTGTTATCAACTAACCACCATAGACTATCGCATCTACCTCCCATTAGCATGGGACAGGCTAGCCTCCCAGAGAGTAAAATACTACGCCTCCTTGGCCTTACACTTTTCTCGGCGGACCTCAAATGGAATGACTATATTGAATCCATTGCCAAATCTGCTGCTATGAAAGTCGGCTCTCTGTGCAGGGCCCGGAAATTTTTCCCACCTGAAACTATTCTGCACATATACAAATCTACCATCCGCCCGTGTATTGAATATTGCTGCCATATCTGGTCGGGTGCCCCTGCTGCTCTCCTTGGGCTTCTTGCCATCCATCGGCTCAAGCCCGTCAAGTATGTCACGCGTTGCTTCCCCTGTCTCTCTTTCCCTCTATTCGTCTTGTGAGTGTCAGATTCTCCAAGCGCTCGCTCCACACTACATTTTCCTTTCCCGATACTAAACCTTATTAAAATATCCGTTTGCCGTCAAAAGTTCAGGTATAAACTGCTCACTGTTGTAAGTGTTACCGTTTAACAAAATTATCAGGTTTACTTATCACTCCTATGCAATGTATATTTATATATATTTATATGTATACATATAAATATATTTACATATTTATATTTATATGTATATTATATGCACACCTACTGCTGTGGCCAAGTATGGAACTCACAACTTATTGGTTCAAGTCATTTTTCGGGTCACTCGGCCAAACGCTTTTATCGAATTGGTTAGCATAGGAAACACAGGAAAAAATAATTGAAACTGAGTTATCGACAGGTATGGCTTGTGGAATTAGAACACTCTATCCCCGAAGACTAAATAAGGGGTTTTGATTCAAAATTCCAACTTGCATAACCTGAAAAAGTGAGTGTACAACAGACGAAACGTCGTGAATATGGCAATAAAAAAGGGCACCCGTCCGTACAATGTAGTTACAACACATCTCATAAATCTTATTTACTATCGATAACAGATGAATGAACTTAAAGTATACATAGTCATTAAAAATTTTGTTCGTAAAATTTTGTGGTGCAATGGATATCGACTCGGAACGACAAGTCGGGGAGCCGAGTTTGAATTCCAGTTGAATTCCTTGCTTTCACATACGCGCAAATACCCTTGGAAAAAGTATTGATCCGTCTCTTCCCTCCAGTTATGAGTTAAATAACAGGATAGGTTAGCTTCTATGGCAACCTACTGCGGGATAATCTTCTGCCCAGTCAACGTATATCAAGTATGACACTTAACTGACTGACTGTCTTCTAGAAGACAATTCTATGAATGAGATTGCTTTTTTGTTTTGTTTTGTTTACAGATGGAAAGAAGTTAGTCTAAGATTAAAAGTTCAAAATCAGAAAACTGTCTGAGTTAAATGACAGTCAAGTTGTCTAAGACTAGACAGATCGTTTCTTGGGGTTCACTAAAGTAAAGTCGACAGCCAGGAAATCGAGAGGAAGTTATGTCATGAATCCTAGTTAGTTGAAATAGCAGCAAATAGTGAAAAGGATCGGTGTTTGGAATTTAAAAAGAAAAGAAAAATGGAGATAAAAATATATTCTAAACAAATGTTAAAGAAGTGAATAATTTCAGATAAATAAAAACAGGTTAAAATGAAAAAAAAAAAGATTGCGAGATAAAAGAAAGAATAAAACAAAGGATAAGATAAAACATAATTTAAAAAGAACGAAGTAACAAAAAAGGTTCAGTTGTTTTTGTTCCCTTCTCAAAATCAAACATCCAAATGCCGTCGTCTGCTTTATCTCGAAAGCTGCTGTCGGATATAAAATTGTATAGGGACAATTGTTACCCCGCACCGTTTATCGTCGATTTGATTAAAACACTCAACTCGGTTATCAAATCAGATTCTTTGCTCCGTTTTTCGTCATTTTCCTCTTTCATGTTATTTTAGTGACAATTAGTCGCGTTTGTGAAAACATTAAAAGAAAGACAAAAACGGGCCTGATATCTTCTTGACCTTATCTTTCTCTTCTTCCATTTTTATACTCTCTCCTTCTTTCATCTCTTGGCAATCCGTCTATCTATTTTTTTATTATTCATTTTCATCATCTTCCTTTATATTCTTTTTACTTTCCTTTTTTTCTCTCGTCTGTTTTCATTTATTCCTCATTTTTTTCTTTTATTTTTTCTTTGTATTGGTTTTCCTTCAATCAATTTCATCACAGTGTCTTCTTATTCTCTTCTTGTTTAATTTCTTCGTTTTTTCTTTCCTTTTTTACATATTTTTTTGTGATTTTATCTCCTTTCCTTTTTTCGTGCTTTTCCGCCATTTGCTTTTTTCTTCGTCATTTTTATCATTACTTCTTTAGTCTTGTCTCTTTTTTGTTCTTCATTTTCTGCCACGCGATCTTTTTTTCTCCTTGTGCTTCTCATTTTCAAACACGCTCTTTTTTTCTTAGTTTTATTGTGTTTGACCGACATTGTTTGTCTTAACTTATACCATAAACGTCATGCCAAGTTATCGTCATTTTAGAACTTGTCTGTATCCGTTGAAGAACTGGGAACTTAGTGAAAGGAGAGAAGACGAGTATTCAAGAATTTTAGTCTCCGAGTTTGTATTCATGCATCTAGATGGGTACCTCCAAAGAAAAGCGATACATAAGGTTTAAAATGCATTTTTAAACATGTAAAATCTTTCTTGAACCTTTTAGTTTAGTTTGATTTCAAGCTAATAGATTAAATTTAATATTTACAATAAGAAAAATATTTTGCTGCATTTCAAACTGAATTGAAATTGATCGGAAATATTTTTATTATCAGTAAAAACGCTAAAATCGTCTATATTGACAAATCTTCCAATACAACGTCATTCTCTTAATTAAAAATCTTTCAGAAATAAATATACTTTTCTGGAACTTTATTTGAAGAAGATTAGCTGATTCAAAGTTTAATCTGAAAACAAATATTACTTACATTTAGTTTCAAATATCACAAAAAAGCATTTTTAGCACAAATGTGAATGTTTTATGATGTTTAATGATATATATATATATATATATATATATATATATATATATAGTGGAACCTGCCGTATGTGACCCTCTTTGTCAGCGACCACCTGTTGTGAACTACCGTTTTTCTATGCACGGACGATTTGCTAATGTTAATTGACCACCTCAAGAACGCGACCAGCGACTAACATCAACGAGTGAAAATCATTGATCAAGCGACCGCTTTTTGGTCGTACACTGCGAACTTCTAAATTAGAAGAAACTAAATGAGTAATCTATTTCATTTTGCTTTGATCTAAGCCAGGAACACTTCCTCATTGTTTTGTTATTGTAGTATTGTATCAAACTGTTATTTCTTGTTGAAATGTACATTTGCCTGAGTTCACTTCACGGGCAAACAACGGCTGTTTTGTACAACATGTATTGCATTTGGCATGTCCAAGGGATTTATTACAGTCTCTGTACTGACTTGGATAAATTCAGGGATTGGGAAAATCACAATTATGTCCCTTTCTCAAATGTCTATGTCTTTTGTTCCTTTATTTATTTATTTTTTTTTGTGTATCTATCTACTCTATTTCTATCTGGGTATATCTATCTCTATCTCTCTGTTTCTCTACCCTCACCCACGATCACTGTCAGTTTTTTGTATGTTTTTTTTTTCATGTATTATCGCAGATTCTCTTTTGGTATCAATCACTTCTAACAAAAAACTGAAACCGTATACTTTTTTTAAAAGTCCACTTAATAAATATCTTTTGTGAATAAATATTTTGGTCTCTTATTGACTGTTGTAAACACGTTTTTTTTTTATTTTAAAATGAATTATGCTGAATAGATTTCTTTAAAGTTAGGCCATTATCTTATGTTCTCATTTATTTATTACAGATTACATGGTAAAAATCTAATATGTACATTCTGATGAATGTAATGAGGTCATGACCATGAGCCTTTAGTGAGCGGCCACATCGTATGCGACCAGATTTTGATGGCAGTAGGGGTAGTCGCATACGACAGGTTCCACCGTATATATATATATATATATATATATATATATATATAACCAATAATCTTAAAATAGTAAGAAAATATTCTCAGAAATCTAAAATTTTATTGAATGTTATATAATCAAAATTACGAAAACGTTATTTGAGGAAATGTTAGAAAATTATCAATAGATTATAACTTTACTATAGTTCAGTTAGTCAGTTAAGTGCCATACATGATACACGCTTGGGCAATCATATCTCGAAAAAGTCATAACTGATTGGGCAAAAGATTTACCCGCAGTAGATTGCCATTACTTTCTGTGGTAGACTGGTTGCCAGCCAGGGTTATAGAATCCAATCTGTTCTACTATTTGACCCATAGCTGGAGAGAAAACCCACGGAGTAATACGTTTCTCAAGGGTATTTGTGCGTAATATCCATTGTATCCCAACGCACGTTTACCGCTATTATTTTCTGATAATGTCGCGTTTGGACATTTCTATTTGCAAAAATCGACACGTTTATACGCACATAGAATAAATTGATTTTTTTAAATATTGAGCTTCGCTGAATTGTAGTGCAGATTTTAATCTATGATCAGTAAATAGTCTTAATTCAAAAACAATATCACTTGATCACTATAAATTAATAGAAATTTTAAATGATTAAAATGCTTATCATTTATATTAATCAAAATTTTAAAAAGATGAAAAAAATTCTTGTAAAAATCATTATTCATCGAAAAATTTGCAAGCATGTTTTTCAGAGTTACTTTCAAAGATTTGAAACGTTTATATGATGGTCAAAATCGTCCCTCTAACTACAATATTTTGAAGGGAACCCACTGATACAACATTTTTACTTCTTTCTCATTTTATCAGCAGTATCGGTCATCGGGCGTGGCTCAAGCTGATAGTAGCCTGTCAGTCAAAAAAGGCCACACACAATTTAAATACCCTTACACTTATGCTTCGGAGATAAACAGAAAGAAAGTTATCAGATTATTTTGCGTGTGTAAATTTCGCTGTATTTTTAATAGTGGATGTGGTGCAATGGATATCAGCTCAGAATGTGAAATCGGAGAGCCGAGTTCGAATTCAAGTTGAATTCCTTGCATTCACTGACACGCAAATACTCTTGGGAAATGTTTTAATTCGTCGCTTCTTCCTCCAGTTATAGATTAAATAGTGAATGCTGGA
Organism: Ascarosepion bandense; assembly: GCA_037127315.1. Lineage (NCBI taxonomy): Eukaryota > Metazoa > Mollusca > Cephalopoda > Sepiida > Sepiidae > Ascarosepion > Ascarosepion bandense. Next base: position 5,114,206 of record JBBBDQ010000340.1, on the reverse strand, counting down.
CAAAGACGAAGAAAAAACTTGAAGTAACTGAAATGTGGTTCTACAGAATCTCATGGATCGACCATGTGAGCAATGATGAGGTCTTGGAGTTGATGGAAACAAAAAGGAAATTGATACTGAGCATCAGGAAGAGACAGCTGAAGTTCCTGAGACACACAATGAGGAAGGAGAGCCTAGAGAACCTGATACTAACAGGCCAGATAGAGGGAAAAAGTGACAGGGGAAAGCAACGGATAACATATTTGAAGGACCTAATCAGATGAATGACAGAACGATGATTGCACGGTGTAACAGAAGGCGTGCTCAGAGCCACCAGGGATAGGGAAACGTGGAAAGCCATGATCACCTACGTCCTGAAGGGACAGGACACATAGATTAAATAGCAAGAAAGTTCAATAGTTTTGGTTGGCAACCAGTATACCGCAGAAAATTTTTCCGCTGATGTCAATCTGCAGGGGAAAAATTTTTGCCCAGTCAGTCATGTCCCATTCGTGACATGATTGCCCAAACGTCTATCACTGACTGACTGATGCGTGAATGAAATACAGAAAGAAGAAACAGTGAAATTTTAATATAAAAAAAATATATATAGAGAGAGAGAGAGAGAGAGTAACAAGAGACAGGATATGGTGAAGGGCGGTGATCGCCTACATCATGAATACAGTGGTACTTGTACTTACGTAATTAATTCGTTCTGGAAGTCGTTTCGTAACTTGAAAATTTCGTAAGTAGAGACGCTTTTTACCATATAAATGCCTTAATCGGTTTCAAGACACCCAAAATTCCGACATAATTTTTTTATAAATTATAAAAATGCATCAAAACCCGTAACAAATCCATGTTAGAATTAGATTACTGCACAATAAACATAAAAATGAGAGTTGTACATAATGTAAAGAATAAACTGAGGCTTCGGTGATCCTCGTGGTCCGATGGGAAAACGAAGAGGATGCTGTGTATATGCACATACACATAGAGATCCCTCCTAGCAAATGGGATGCCAGGAAGATGCTGGGAGATAGCCAATGGTAGGGCAGCTCGGATGCACCACTTTCAAACCAAGATACAGGATGCTACAATTATGTTTACGTTCTGTGGACTCTGGGAGCTGCGAGTAGCAGCGCGTATTTTGAAATTTTCGCCTTTCGTATCCTGAAATTTCTTTCGTAACAAGAGGCAATATTTTTCTGAAGAGGCATTTCGTAACCTGAAAATTTTGTATGTATAGCCTTTCGTAAGTAGAGGTACCACTGTAAACGCAAAATCGTAGATAAATGATATACGTGTTGGTTATTTTGTTTCTGTGATATTATTATTCATTCCAACTGAACCTGGTATATCATTTTACTACAGATTAAGCTCCCGACAACAATTGCTTTAGCAATACCTATAATCACTATCCTACCCTCTCATAAAACATCGAAAATGTGTTTTTAGATGTTTAGAAAACAATATCAAATGGTTCTTTTTTATTTTTGTTGTTATTATCACGGAAGGTGGGAACTCCTTCTTCGATAATTTTGTTTTGAATTTTGTATTCCTATGATGTAAAAACAAGTAATACCTATGCAGGATGCACAACCACTACTTTGTTCTGCGGGTTAACATACAATCGCGCTAATCACAGTACAATCATCAACAAACTTTTAGAGGCTATCGTCAACAAGAAAGTTGACAGTTACCTTTACAGAAACGAATTCACGAGCAACATTCGCTCATTTCAAACCATCACTGATGTCTTAACTGCAAAGAATCAGTGTAGTGCTTCATAATAAATCAGTCACGAGTGGGGTCACCTTAGATATCTCTAAGGCTTTTGAGAAGGTATGAGATAAGGGTCTGCTACAAAAACAGCCCAGATACATTTCTGAGGGAGTTTAGGTTCATGAAAGTGGACATTAATGTGCAGTCTTCTGATGCCTATGAGACCAATGCAGTCGTCCTCCAAAATTCTCTTCTCGGTCCTATTCTTTTTTAGCTATATATTAAACGAACGATATTATCAAATCTCTAACAAATACAGGGTGCAATGTGTCAGTTCTCACCATTTTATAGTTTTCGCACATGCGCGTTGCTAGTTTTTTATTTTATTTTATCGACTGCACAGTATAGTAGAATCAGTTGGGGACCGTCTGTGAGAAAAGTGCACCATGATGCAATTTATTCCGCCAGAAATTTGGAAACGGTATGCTGTACTGCTTGGCATTCGTGCCGGAAGCTTCAGTACGAATTTTTCAGTGTTTGGGTGACAATCTGAGGACAGTGCAGAGGGTTAGAAAAGAGTTGTATGATTCTAATTGTGTTTGGAGTGATCACCAGTGATGGCGAATTTATGCCTCCATTCATCTTATCACAGGGCATCTGACTCAACACGGTGGCCTACATTAAGTGCCTTGAGAAGGCAAAGCTTTGAAGACGCTATGTCTGGCTACAGGATTCTGCACCCCACCACACAAGCAGGAGAAGCCATCTAACTCCCTAGAGAGCAAACACTTGATCATTATGTGTGAGACGCAGTTGAGCGGGAAACCAACAAAACTTCTTGTAACACCAAAAATAAACTGAAGGCAAGGATTGATGTAGCATTCGCTAACTTAAGCAAGGAGAACGACCAGAAGAGATGCAGGAGATTCCAAAGTCTTCTGGATTTACTTTGCATTTACTTACGCAAAAATACCATTGGGAAAGGTATTAATCAGTCTTTTCTCCCTCAAGGTATGGGTTAAATAGCAGGAAAGATTGGGCTCTATAGCCTTGGATGGCAACCAGTCTACCGCAGAAAGAAATGGCAACCTACTTTAGGAAAACCTTCTGCCAAGTCAGTCGTATCCCTTTCGAGACATGATCGCCTAAGCGTGTATCACGTATGGTACTTAACTGACTGACTACATATAATAGTTGAAAATATACGTAAAGATTCTACCAGGTATAAAGTGGGGGACTAGTTTTCTATTGCTATAAAGTAATTAGCTAATCTTCTACTAATTACTACTTATTAATGTAATAATATAATATACTCCGTCTCTTCACCTCTGGCTAAGAATTAAATGGCAGGACAGACTGGGTTCTATAGCTTTGGTTAGTCTATCGCATAACGTAATGACAACCTACTCTGGGAAAATCTTCTGCACAGTCAGTCATGTCTCTTTCGAGACATGATTACCCAAGCGTGTATGGCAATTAACTGATTGACTCATTGCTGCCACATTGCACCTTTGTAGGTGATTGATTGTTCACCACCCTGCAAATCTTTTTCTAACCGATCGCTACTTTATCGAATTTTCGTGTCAGATTTTCTACCGAATATATCCCCAAATGTAAATTCTAAAATATTATTTGTTTGTTACAAAACATGATCTCAAAATATATATTTATACATTCTTGCATTTGTTCTACACTAATATTGAGCGGGCAGTTTGTAAATAGTGTATTTTCAAAAGTTCTCTTAGATCTTCGCTGGTAATATATATATATATATATATATATATATATATATATATATATTGTGGTGATACCGAGCAAAGCAAGGGACCGGATGTTTGCACTCTCACGACCAAAAAGCAAATGACCAAAACTCGTCTGTGCGCACCCCGGCTCCGAGAAGATGTGCCGGTTGAAAACTAAGAATTAATTAAATCTGAAATTCCAGTTCGCTAGCCTACGCGAAGTTTATTTATCGGCCAATAGGAAGCCCAGAATCAAATACGGATGTGAATTCCCAAATGATCTGCTGCGATCCAAAAAGTCGAAATAAAAAGCCGATACAGCATCGCCAGACAGATACACCAAAAGCACAGAGAGACTCGAGAGAGAGAGACGAGTGTAATTAGTATCTCCCTTGACGAACAAAAACAAACAAAAACATCAAAGACATTTTCGATAAACCACCCATAAATGCAAAGAAACAAACACCCAACCTCTCAACTATCCTCACTTCTAACAAATATTTAAATAATACAAACCTATCAGGGAATTTAAAATGTGGGAAGCCTTGCTGTTTAATTTGTAAACATTTAATAACAGACAAAACATTCTCTGTACCCAACACCAAAATAAAATTACACCCACCAAACCTTACTTGTGACAGCAAAAACATAATCTACTTTCTCTTCTGCTCAATTTGCCCCAACAGTGGATATATCGGCGAATCCGGTAATAGCTTTAGATTTCGCTTCAATAATCACAAACTAAATATACGACAAAAAAATGTATACTCCCCAATTGCAGCCCATTTTAATCAACCTGATCATACTTTAGAAAATTGCAAATGTTTACTAATAGACTCCAATTTTAGTTCTACATACACACGCAGAAAGAAAGAAACATACTGGATTTTAAAATTAAATACACACAAGCTAGGGTTAAATAGGGACTTAGGTGTGTTGAATCTTTACAAATATTTCAATAGCTAAAAAATTTTTTTCAGATATTCCAAGAAATTTTTATCTAAAACAAACAGACTTTCTCTACGGACGTGCCACATGTTGTGAAAAAACACACCACGTGATGTAAACAAAAAAAAATATTCGAACGCTATCGTGAAATACGTTTCTAATTCAAATTTAAAAATCAGTTGTTTCTGATGAAGGACCGAGGGCGGTCTGAAATATAAAATATAATAAAAATAAACAAATACTGTTCAAAAAAAAGTACATTTTTAAATTCAAAACTTTTTATTAATATTCTTTCCTATATATATATATATATATATATATATATATATATATATATAGTCATCCGCAGACAGATCTGTTTCGCTGTATCACTGCTCCTCAGTACGGTTAGACAGCCGATTGCCTTTTACCCAGGATTGAAAGCTGACCGAATTGGCGTTAGTCGACGATTCTACCTTTGAGCTACGGGCGCTTGGTAGAAGGAGGCTGACTTTTTAGCGTGTATATTATCATTATACACGCCCAATAGCTGAGTGTGTTCTAATTCAATGCTGAATGAACGATGCGTAAATGCTAGGGTAGCTACTGTTTTTCAAAATCTACCATTCTTCCTTATATGTGCTTCGGATCGTTAACGTGTTTGAAAACAAAATTTTGTCCAATAATGCGGCAACCAGAAGGAATTGCATGCCTCTGCAGTATTGAATGATATCCTTCTTTTCGCATTATGCCTTTGGTCTCTATAAGGTCTCCATTTATCTCTCCTCCAAAGCATCCCCAAACCATTACAGATCCATCTCCATGCAATTTACACTCATTCGTTCAGAAGAAGTTCGTCTGACAAACACTCTTAGTTTGCTTACAAACAGTTCAAATTTTGATTCATCTGTCCATAATACTTTTTTCCAATCATCTAAAGTCCATTCCTTGTGCTGTTCTGACCAGTGTAGTCGTTTCAACTTATTCTCCTTCTTTAATAGTGGTTTCTTAACTGCTACACAGGCTTTAAGCTCTGCAGAATAAAGTCGTCTCTTAACAGTAGTAACAGATACTGGATGTTGCCGAGTAGAATTCATTTCAATTGTTAATTCCGGAGCGGTTTTTCTTCTGTTTCTTTTGCTAGATATGATCAAGTGCCTATCTTCTACAACAGATGTTACTCTGGGCCTACCAGATCTTTTACTGTTAACATTTAACTCAGTTTCACGAAGTCGTTGAAGGCAATAATGCACGCCATTTTTTGATAGGCTTAATTTTTTAGCGATTACACGTTCAGAATATCCTTCTTTCGAAAGAATTTCAACCTGAGCTCTTTTTCAATGCTAATCTATTTCTTCCTTGCCATTTATACCGTAGTAATATGGTTTACAAAAATAAAATATACCGTAATTATAATAACTGAATAAATCTGAATTTTCGGCAAAAACTTGATCACAATAAGAGGAGCCAAGTAGCAAACTGAGTAAATGTTTACTTTAAAGTAATATCCAAGGATAATAGAATAATGAGTAGTTTCAACTTGTTTAATAGAAAATAGGAAAAATTATATATAACTACTTTTTATTACATTTCTTTTAAACCTAGTTTGAAATAATATTTATTAGCAATTTACTTGGATTTTTACCCTGTATTTGAATTTCAGTGAGGCTTTTAAGAAAATTACCCCTGTCCTAATACTTTTGCACACCACCGATATTGTGCGAAAGTGTTAGGACAAGGGTGATTTTGAGCTTTATTTTGATGCCTCATAAAAGATAAAATAGTTCTTGTCCTAATACTTTTGCACAGTACTATATATATATATATATATATATATATATATATGACGAAATGATGGATTTTTATTCATTAATCCGTCAGATTTTATTACTCAAATGTTATTGCTTGTGGATTCAGATATTTCTGTAGAAGCTCAGCTCATTTATTATGCAGTATATTTATTTATTCTTGTCTACTGGTCTGAATATTCGCGAAACCTCATTAAAGAAGGTTATGTATTCTCAGCAGCGGAAACTGCCGTTAAATCAGACATACTTCATAGCCTCCTCCTCGAAATATATGTATATATTTTATTTTACATGTGACTGAATGTATGTAGTGTTATGTATGTTTGTAAAGTAGTGTGTATGTGTTATGTTCCGAACACGGTTAGCCTGTTGTTAGCGTGTTCGTTGTTCATATTATTAAGTGTTGGGTTTTTCTTTTTTATCAATAAAGCCTCCATTATTTTTAATCCTTTTTAGTATGTAGATGATGCTATGATATTTGTGTTGTCAACATGTATGTTACGGATATAGTTTGGTAGGCCTTCGTGTGTGTTTAAATGAGATTGAATTGAGCTCTGTTCTGAGAGATACAGCGTGAGTCTTCGGGTCAGTTTCGTAGCTGCATGGCCGATATCATTATTTACGAAATTAGGTGGATCAAGAACACAGTTCTTCAAAGGACATGTAAATTCGTAAATAATATTGGTACATTGTAGTTTGGATTTTGTGAGTGAAATGTCATTTTTGCCGATGTGGTTAGCCGTTTTAAATTTTGTATAATAGATAATTAATTTAACTGTTTTGTTTATGTCGATGGGAGTTGCGATTCTCAGGAAGATTTTTCGAAGTGAAGATTAGTTCAGTTTATAATGACTATGCATTTGGTTTTTGTAGAAAATATTAATGCTCATATTTTTCGGTGTGTTTATTGTTCTTATTGGTCAAGTTTAAAAAAAATGTCTAATGTGGTAGTCACCCAAATAATTAAAAAATCCGTTGTTGACAATGGTTTGTTTCGAGTTATGAAGTTCTTTGAAGAAAAGCGATCGAAAAATAGCATTCTCGTACGTTTTGTGAGGAAATTTCATTTCAAATATAAAAAAACGGCGGACCTGTACGACACTACCACCACCTTTAAATTTGTTGATTTTCATCTTTTTTTTTTTTTTTACTTTTTTCAGTGAAATCTTATTGATTACACCCTAAACTTTTCGACTGACACACAAAAAAAAAAAAATGCAAAAGTTTCAATATTTAACAATTTTAGTGGGGTTCAGTTTCTAATACAACGTTTTAGTAAATCGATCCTCCTTTTTGGAACCACTCGCCGGTACGACATTACCACCACCTGTAAATTTGTTGATTGTCAATTTTTTTTACTTTTTTCTGTGCAATCTTATTGATTACACCCTAAACTTTCCGATTGACAAAAAAAAAAAAAAAATGGAAAAATGTTAATATTTAAACAATCTTTATTTTTGTGGGGGGCTCAGTTTTTCAGGTTTAAAAAAGAGCAAGAACTCGTAAAAAAAAAAAAAATACATCACAAAGCGACCCCAACGCGGGTGGTTCCAAAATGGAGGATCGATTTACTATAACGTTGTATAAGAAACTGACCCCTCTTAAAATTGTTTAAATATTGAAATTTTTCCAAATTGTTTTTGATAATCGGAAACTTTATGTAATAATCGATAACACTGAGTTGAAAAAAATTTTAAAAATTGAAAATCAACAAATTTAATGGTGATGATAGTGTCGTACTTGTCCGCCAAAAAACTTTTTTATGAATCAAAAACAAGACGCACAAAATAGAATGAACGAATGTCTTGTAAGAAATCTTTTTTCTCACCAAATAACTAATATTATCTCATTATGTTGAGGAAACCGAAACTAGTCATCATTCTTCTCATAGTGAACTCCACAATTTTGGTCTATTGTCATTCAAACCAAGGAAATATTTACTCAGTATTAGGTTTAATCAAGAAAAGCAATGTGATTTAATACAAGAATATTTACAGAGCCACAGTTTTTTGTTGTTGTTTTGTGTGTGTTTTAATATGAATTGAAAAATTTATATTTAATTTCGTTAATATTTCCATCTTATTCATCTAAACTTAAGAATATACTGTAAGGGATTTGTTAATAAGAGTTAAACATATAGAAAAACATCCCTATATTTGTATACAGGGACTACTTTTCTGTCCATCTTCAGTTATGTTTATCGGAGTTACTTTCATCCTCTGTATTAAGAAAGTTCCAATTAAGTGAGTCGTTAACAAAACTTTATATTATTTTGGAAAACTTAAAACCGCTGACCTCGAAAATTTGTACTTGTAAAATATGCAGCCTTCACACGAAGATCACGTGATATGTTTTCGTCAGAGTCGCAGTTGCCTTTTCTACGATGTAGGTCTATGAAATATCTACAAGAAGGACGTCAGTGTTTACACAGGGCAGAATCGGATAACCCACCCAACACCAATTCCTAGCGTCTGATGCCAAATGTACTTTTTTCAGGTTTGCACCGTTGATGAAGTGGTCTAACCCCATTGAACTCTCACCTCACATGGGTTTTTATTTGTCACTTTTTGTTCTTTCATTTTTATCTTTTTCATATTAATTTTCGACTTCCTTTGCGTTTCTTTTCTTTACTCCTGCTTCTTGTCTTCTTATTCTGCCGTCTTGGAGGTCTTCCCCAATTCCTTATTTGCATAAAGTTCTTTAAAAAAATCATTCCTCAGCCAAAAGAAAAAGAAGAAAGAATATTTCTGAATATCAGAATTGTTCTCAAAAGGAATCGAAATTACGTCAAACGACACGTAAGATTGATACTTTTTGTAATCGTCTTAAACCAAATTTTCTCCTGGAGGCTTTCAAATCAAATCTCCCTAAAATCCGAAAAATTCTTCATTTTACTGTTCACCATATTCGCTCAGATTCTGTTCTCTTTGCTATTCATGAATGATCATTTTTTAAACTGAATTTAGTCCTCACAAAACTATGGGGATGACTGTCACTCATATAATGCTTTAAGATTTTAAAGAATTGTTTTTCTTTCGGATTTTTCTGGACCGCGTGCTCAGTTGTAAATCTTACCGCTGCAAGTCTTAATTTTTTTGTCGACAGTGATTAAGTTATGACTTTCTACGAGGGTTAAATATTTTTTGTGCTCAAAAGACTTGAGAGAAAATTGTTTTTATGCCTTTATTTAACAGAATCGTTTTTTTTTGTTTGTTTGTTTGAAAGATGCTAAAACCAAACTTCATCACAATTGAAAGAATATAAAAAGTAAATCTTATTTTCTTTCGATATTTTCAAGTGTCTGAGAAATCCTATAAAACGTTCCTTTGCATATTTTTTTTTGTTTTATTATTAGTAATGTTTAATATTAATATCAAACGTTGGTCAGAAGCTGCAAAAACTAGGAAAGGAGAAGGGTTGATGATGTCCGTTGGTTTGCAAGGATCAGGTTCAAAAGTAATGCGAGTAGCGATAAAGTATGAGCGAGGGCGAGAGTGTGTGAGAAAGAGAGAGTGAGAGCGAGAGAGTGAGAGAAAATGTGAAAGAAAGAGAGAGTGAAAGAAAGAGGGAATGAGCGAGAGTGAAAGAATGTGAGAGAAAGAGAGAGGATACACGTTTTTCAAATCTCCCGACTAAGGCCGGGAGGTTTGAAAAACTTCCTGCCACTTGATTAAAAAAAAATCTGAGACCGGACTGATGCTAATGATGATAACGACAACAACAACAATAATAATAGTAATAGTAATAATAATAAATATAACAACAATAATAATAGTAGCAGTAGTAATATTAATAATAATAGTTAAGAGAGCGAATAAAGAAAAGAAAAATAACAATAATATTAAACAATATTTCAAAATAATCTCTACCCCCTTTCAAGCAATTTCAAGTTATATTTAAATATTTTTTGAAGTATAAAACATAAATCTACAAAAAAAGATACGCCTTTGTACAAACGTTGCTTGTTTCAACTGTTGAAAAATATTCGAAGAGTTACGTCAATCATTTTGTTTAATAACAATAATCTGATCTTCACTGATTTGTCTTGGAATAATAATAATAATAATAATAATAATAATAATAATAATAATAATAATAAATGAATAAATAAAGTGTAAATAATAATAATAAGTGTAAATAATAATAATAAGTGTAATAATAATAATAAGTGTAAATAATAATAATAAGTGTAATAATAATAATAATAAATGAATAAATAAAGTGTAAATGAGAGCGAAAACATTCACCATAAAAAAATGAAAGAAATAGTGCGTAAAGAGTACTATAGAAGGCTACGAATGATATTAAAAACTGAATTAAATTCACAGAACAGAGTTATGGCCATTAATAGCCTTGCAATCCCAGTTGTCCAATATAGCTTTAACATCTTAAACTGGACTCTAAACGACATCAGGCGAATGGATGCTAAAACAAGAAAGCTTCTTTCTAAGCATAAGATGCATCATCCAAAGGCTGATGTAGATCGTCTATACATACCCCGTAAAAAATGTGGAAGAGGTCTTATTCAGCTGGAATTGTCATACAAGACAACAACTATTGGCTTACTAACATACATAGAAACAACAAAGGATTGGATGATACAATTAGTAAGGCAACATGAAAGAAAGAAAAAATATTCAATAATAAAAGAAGGCAGTAAATACAAACAAGATTTACAGTTAGTAGATTCTGTAGAAAAGCAAAACAGAAGCCAAGAACCAACTATTGCGGCAAAAAATATGAAAATGAAAGCCAAAGATAAAGCTCTTGAACAGATGAAACAGCGCTGGCAAGACAAACCTCTGCATGGCCAATATCCAGTACGTGCCAATAAATCTAATGTTGACAAAGTTAATACTCATCGATGGTTACGTGCATCTGGATTAAAGTCCGAAACTGAAGGCTTTATTCTTGCAGCACAAGACCAAAGTCTTTTCACGAGAAACTTTCAGGCAAATATTATGCATAATAATATGGATCCAAAATGCAGGTTTTGTGATAAACACCAAGAAACAATAGACCACCTAATCTCAGGCTGTTCTGTGCTTGCCCCAAATGAATATAAAAATCGCCACGATAGAGTTGGGCAATATTTACATTGGGCAATATGCAAACATTATGGAAAACTGTAAACAAACACTGGTATGAACATCACCCAGCACCGGTTACAGAAATAGAAGATGTAACCATTCTATGGGATTACACCATCTACACAGACAAAAAAATTGAAGCAAACAGGCCAGACATTATTGTTAAAAACCAGAAGGAGAAAACTTGTCTATTAATTGATATGGCTTGTCCAGCGGATTGTAACATAGCAATCAAGGAATTTGAAAAACTGTCAAAATATAAAGACCTGGAAATTGAAATAGAAAAAATGTGGAAATTGAAAACAAGAGTTGTGCCAGTGATAGTAGGTGCACTTGGAATGATAAAAAATGGAACAAAACAACACATTGAAAGAATCCCTGGAAACTCCAGCTTAAGAGATATACCAAAAATGGTCTTATTAAGTACAGCCCACACACTAAGGAAAACTTTATCTATGTAATGCTGGGGATGATAGGGAAGATAGAAAAACATGAAATGGAGCCATAACAACATGACACTACCTGCCTTAGGTCTCCCCGCAGACTTGGTTGGTAGTGAGACTAAAGCAGAAATCGAAATATGATGAAAAATGATATAATAATAATAAAACTATTAAACTCTACAATGCAGCACTGAAATCAATACTGGATGAAGACCCTCATACAAATCTTAACGAAGTAATATATGCATCAGCAACAGCAGCAACAAAAAAATTAAATATCAAAATAAAAACAAGGCAGTCTCGCAGACGTGAAGATCCACCTTGGAAAAGAAAAATAGAAAAAGAAATCGAACAACTTAGAAGTGAAGTATCAGTACTGGATGAACTGAGTAGAGGAATAAATGTAAGAACTAGGAAAAGCAGAAGAGCCGAAAGAAAATATAACATCAGGAATGAAAATGAAGACTTATCAAATAAAGAAAAAATAAAGCAAAAAATCCAACTGAAGAGCAAGATTTTACAGACAAAACAAGATTTTTCAGACTGATACAAAGAGATTTTACAGGGAAATAGGTAAAAAAAGAATTGAAGTGACAGTACCCCCCAGAATGGAAGAAGTCACACAGTTCTGGGAAAAGATATGGGCTTGCCCTAAAGAACTTAGCAAGGAAGTACATTGGATTACGCAAGAGATAGAACGAATGAAAAATAAACCCGAACAGACATGGTCTGGAATTACAGAAGATGATGTTAAATTTGCACTAAAAAAAAGCACACAATTGGAAATTCCCAGGTATAGATAAAATTCCTAAATTTTGGCTATATTATTTAAATGCAGCACATAAAAACCTAGCCAAAGAACTTCAAGAAATGGTTGACGATCCCACTAAAATTCCTGCATGGATGACCAAAGGAATTACATTTCTTCTACCCAAGAATGGTGACACAAACAACCCGAAAAACTACAGACCAATTACATGTCTTCCGACAAAATATAAACTATTAACATCTATTTTAACAAAACAGACATATTTATTCTTAGAAAGAAATGACATGATACCGCTTGAACAAAAAGGGTGCAAACGTGGCTGTTATGGATGTAAAGACCAATTGCTAATTAACAAAATGATCCTGGAAAACTGCTACAGTACAAAGAAAAATCTTAGTACTGCCTGGATAGATTATCGAAAGGCATTCGATAGTGTGCCACATCCCTGGATTTTAAAGACTTTAAATATATACAAGATATCACCGGTCATCATCAATTTCATCAAACAGTGCATGTCTATATGGAAAACAACCCTTTACCTCAATCATGTAAATGGAACCTATAAGTCTGATGAAATAAACATCAAAAGAGGTATATTTCAAGGTGATTCTTTGTCTCCCTTACTATTCTGCATATCATTAATAGCACTAACCAGTCAACTTAATAAGACAGAATGTGGTTATAAAATAGGCCAAAAGAAAATAAGCCATCTATTTTACATGGATGACTTAAAATTATATGCTAAGAATGATAATGAGCTGGAAGGTCTTCTGCAAACTGTAAAATGCTTCAGCGAAGAAATTGGAATGAAATTTAATTTGAATAAATGTGCTAAAGCTACAGTTTTACGTGGATCAATACAAGAAACATCCTCAATTAGCCTAGACCCTGCTGTAACAATAAAAGAATTGAAACCAGAAGAAGCTTATAAATACCTAGGTGTAAATGAGAGTGAAAACATTCACCATAAAAAAATGAAAAAAATAGTGCGTAAAGAGTACTATAGAAGGCTACGAATGATATTAAAAACTGAATTAAATTCACAGAACAGAGTTATGGCCATTAATAGCCTTGCAATCCCAATTGTCCAATATAGCTTTAACATCTTAAACTGGACTCTAAACGACATCAGGCGAATGGATGCTAAAACAAGAAAGCTTCTTTCTAAGCATAAGATGCATCATCCAAAGGCTGATGTAGACCGTCTATACATACCCCGTAAAAAATGTGGAAGAGGTCTTATTCAGCTGGAATTGTCATACAAGACAACAACTATTGGCTTACTAACATACATAGAAACAACAAAGGATTGGATGATACAATTAGTAAGGCAACATGAAGAAAGAAAGAAAAAATATTCAATAATAAAAGAAGGCAGTAAATACAAACAAGATTTACAGTTAGTAGATTCTGTAGAAAAGCAAATCAGAAGCCAAGAACCAACTATTGCGGCAAAAAATATGAAAATGAAAGCCAAAGATAAAGCTCTTGAACAGATGAAACAGCGCTGGCAAGACAAACCTCTGCATGGCCAATATCCAGTACGTGCCAATAAATCCAATGTTGACAAAGTTAATACTCATCGATGGTTACGTGCATCTGGATTAAAGTCTGAAACTGAAGGCTTTATTCTTGCAGCACAAGACCAAAGTCTTTTCACGAGAAACTTTCAGGCAAATATTATGCATAATAATATAGATCCAAAATGCAGGTTTTGTGATAAACACCAAGAAACAATGGACCACCTAATCTCAGGCTGTTCTGTGCTTGCCCCAAATGAATATAAAAATCGCCACGATAGAGTTGGGCAATATTTACATTGGGCAATGTGCAAACATTATGGAAAACTGTAAACAAACACTGGTATGAACATCACCCAGCACCGGTTACAGAAATAGAAGATGTAACCATTCTATGGGATTACACCATCTACACAGACAAAAAAATTGAAGCAAACAGGCCAGACATTATTGTTAAAAACCAGAAGGAGAAAACTTGTCTATTAATTGATATGGCTTGTCCAGCGGATTGTAACATAGCAATCAAGGAATTTGAAAAACTGTCAAAATATAAAGACCTGGAAATTGAAATAGAAAAAATGTGGAAATTGAAAACAAGAGTTGTGCCAGTGATAGTAGGTGCACTTGGAATGATAAAAAATGGAACAAAACAACACATTGAAAGAATCCCTGGAAACTCCAGCTTAAGAGATATACCAAAAATGGTCTTATTAAGTACAGCCCACACACTAAGGAAAACTTTATCTATGTAATGCTGGGGATGATAGGGAAGATAGAAAAACATGAAATGGAGCCATAACAACACGCCACTACCTGCCTTAGGTTTCCCCGCAGACTTGGTTGCTAGTGAGACCAAAGCAGAAATCGAAATATGATGAAAAATGACACAATAATAATGCAAAGAAATGCTACAATGCAAAAAAAAAATCTTGGTACTGCTTGGATAGATTATCGTAAGGTATTCGATAGTATACCACATTCCTGGATCTTAAAGACTTTAAATAAATACAAGGTATCACCCGTCATCATCAATTTCATCAAACAATGTATGTCGATGTAGAAAACAACACTTTACCTCAATCATATAAATGGAACATATAAGTCTGGTGAAATAAACATCAAAAGAGGTGTATTTGAAGGTGACTCTTTGTTTCCCTTACTATTTTGCATATCATTAATAGCATTAACCAGTCAACTTAACAAGACAGAATGTGGTTATAAAATTGCTCAAAAGAAAATAAGGCATCTATTTTATATGGATGATTTAAAGTTGTATGCTAAGAATGATAATGAGGAAGGTCTTCTGCAAGGTCTTCTGAAGGTCTTCTGCAAACTGTAAAATGCTTCACTGAAGACATTGGAATGAAATTCAATTTGAATAAATGTGCTAAAGCTACAGTTTTACGTGGATCGCTACAACAAACATCCTCAATGAGCTTAGACTCTGCTGTAACAATAAAAGATTTAGAGCCAGAAGAAGCTTATAAATACCGAGGTGTAAATGAGAGTGAAAAACATTCACCATAAAATATGAAAGAAATAGTGTGTAAAGAGTACTATAGAAGGCTACAACTGATATTAAAAACTGAATTGAATTCTCAGAACAGAATTATGGCCATTAATAGCCTTGCTATCCCAGTGGTTTAATATCGTTTCAACATCTTGAACTGGACTCTAAACGACATCAGGCGAATGGATTCTAAAACAAGAAAGCTTTTTCCTAAGCATAAGATGCATCATCCAAAGACTGATGTCGACCCTCTATACATACCCCGTAAAGAAGGTGGAAGAGGTCTTGTCATACATGACAACAACTATTGGCTTACTAACATACATAGAAACAACAAAGGAATGGGTGATACAATTAGTCAAAGAACATGAAAACAGAAAAAAAAATTCAATAATGAAAGAAGGTAGTAAATACAAACAAGATTTACAGTTAGTAGATTTTGTAGAAAAGCAAAACAGAAGCCAAAATCCAACTATTGCTGTAAAAAAAAGAAAGTCAAGGATAAACTCTTGAACAGATGGAACAACGCTGGCAAGACAAATCTCTGCATGGCCAATATCCAGAATGTGCCAATAAATCCAATGTTGATAAAGTTAATACTCACCGATGGTTACGTGCATCTGGATTAAATTCTGAGACCGAAGGCTTTATTCTTGCAGCGCAAGACGAAAGTCTTTTCACTAGGATCTTTCTGGCAAATATTATACATAATAATGTGGATCCAAAATGCAGGTTCTGTGATAAATACCAAGAAACAATAGATCATCTAATCTCAGGATGTTCTGTACTTAAGCCAAATGAATATAAAAATCGTCACGATAGAGTGGGGCAATATTTACATTGGACAATCAATGTGCAAACACTATGGAAAATTGTAAACAAACACTGGTATGAACACCACCCAGAACCGGTTACAGAAATAAATTTCACCATTCTATGGGAATACACCATCTACACAGACAAAAAAATAGAAGCAAATAGGTCGGACATTATTGTTAAAAACCAGAAAGAAAAAACTTGCCTAATAATTGATATATTTGGTCGAATGTGCGAGAATGTTGAGCATAGTCTATATCGATTCTGATTTTTGATGTTATTTAGAGTGAAGGGGTCATTTCAGATGAATAAGAAGTAGAAAAAAATGCAATAAGACCCTTTTATATTAATGTGGGATAAAAAGTTGAAGAGTTATTAATTTACTCAAATATTAACGTTGTACCATTACTACCTCCATATACGCACATATATGTATGCTGTGACAATACACACCTAAGAGGATCGAGCAGAATTCTAGTGTGTAGTGGCACAAGGTTTAAAAATCACTGATCTAGAGACTGACGCACTGTGTATCTCAGTGTTTTATATATATATATATATATATATATATATATATATGATCATATCGCCAAAGTCTTTTGTAATCGGTTTCGTCCCAAGCAAACTTGATAAAGCCACTAAGACAAAAGGGTGTTACAGGGTTCAGAAGAATTGGGAAGAGAAACATTAATAATGAGCGGTAAGTGGAAAAAGAAATCAGGAGGAGAGTAGATAGCGATTGATATTGCATTTAAATTTTTGCAGATTAAAGTTGGCTGGAAAGCATGGAGACGGGAGGGAGTTCCATAAGCGAGGAATGCGAGAAAAAATATACTGTTAGCGTAGAACTTACGGCTACATCTAAACAATTCAACTGTAAATTGATGAGATCTCGACGCCAGTTCAGTATTACGCTTAAATTTAAAAAGCCTGTGTGTCATTGCGAAGAGCTCATCCGAACAATTACCATGAAAGCATTTATAGAAAAGGCACAGGGAGGCAACCTTACGGCGGGAGAAAAGTGACTGAATACCTTTAGTATTGCTGATTCTTCTTTGGAGTTAAAAAAATATATATAAATGGAAACCCTTTCAAAATTTGAAGCAGAATTGATCATGATTCACGCAAGAAAGCAACCTGTCAAATGATATCAAAACCCATCAAACTAAACAGATACAAAGAATAAAATCTGAAGCTGGTGTTGAAGGTGGGTAAAATAAACTATAATTTTCCTCTTATTCGCAATCATGTTTCAATCTTTACTCTGTTTCGAAATATTTGGCATTATGGCCATTGATTCCGTATCACCGGCCACGACGCACAATCAAATCAGATCTCCGAAAAAGTTGACGCTTAAAAATGTCGAAAGGACAAAAAGATGGCTTCTTTGTAGTTTTTCAATTGATGAACTTGGCTTAGTTTCTTAAAAAAACAATTTTCACTCGGGTATTTGAACCCGAAAAAAAATTTTTCGTAAAAATTCATTTAATCATTCAAGACCTGCAGCGATCAAGTTTACAACAGAACACCAGGTTCAGAAAGCTCAGAAAAATATTTTTAAAAGATCATTTGAAGTCTTTAAGCCTTTTTATGAGCGACTGTCATCCCCATAGTTTTGTGAGCACTCAGTTCAGTTTGAAAAGACCATTCACGAATAGCAGAGATAACGGAAAATGGCCAAATATAAGGAGCAGTAAAATTTAAAAAATATATCGATTTTATAAGGATTTCATTTGGAAGCGTCAAGGAAAACTTTTGACTTTAGACAATTACTGGGAGATTTTGCACGTTTGGAGGAAGGCAGAGCCTCATTTGTAGTCAAAATATGAAGGTATCCACTTTAAATATTACAATTGATCCTATTATTGGATCCGTATAAAGTTTACCAATACTGTCTATTAATTTTTGTAGGACTCGCTAATTATTGATGCAAATGTTTAAAATTATTTACCATGTGACGAATGTATCTATGCTCAGAGGATTTTTAAAGTAATTTGGTCAAACAAAACATTTATTTTGTTCGGAATGTTGTTTTCATTATAGTTTACGACGTTTCGGTCATTGTACGCCACGGCCTTCTGACAGGACTTTCAAACTGAATCATTTATTTTGTCCACTAATTCCCTATGCCATGCCTCTTCCGGTAATCTCACTATCAGTTATTTTCGATTAACTTTTGTTCACCTGCATCCAGATATTGAACTCACAACTCTATGAGTCAAGTCACTTGATTACTTCAACCAACGCGTTTATTCACTGGACCATGTGGACATCAATGCATGCATTTTTTATACTTATAAGCCAATTGTTTCAGTGAGCAATTTTTACCAATCTAGGGCTAAATGTTATCTTTCCTGCAAAGGTCCATGAACTTCACTTCTTGTCTTTTTTATGCTCATGCAACACCTTACAATAATCATCTACCTTGGCTCTGGGGCTTTGTATTTAGTGAACATTAATATAAAAAATGGATGTGCGTTGCGGTGCAGTGGATATCGACTCAGAACGACAAATCGGGGAGTAGAGTTCGAATTCCAGTTGAATTTCTTGCAGTCACTTACACACAAATACCCTTGGGAAAGGCATTAATCCGTCTCTTCCCTCCAGTTATAGGTTAAATAATAGAACAGATTGGGTTCTATAGCCTTGGCAAGTAACCAGTCTACTGCAGAAAGCAATGGCAACTTACTGCGGGATAATCTTCTGCCCAGTCAGTCATGTCTCTTTCGAGATATGATCGTCCGAAGCGTGTATCACGTATGCCACTTAACTGACTGAATACAAAAAATACATCAGAGATTAGTGCATCCTTCCGTTATTCGAACACTAGTCATAATTAGCAGAGAATTCTAGTACAAGACTAAAACTCTAGAACACTGTCTATGTTTTATTAAAAAAAATAAATAATGAATTTGATTGTGCTGTCATTATCTACCGTAAATAAAATTATTTTTTTTAGATTTGGTCTACGAGCGAGATTCTTAAAGAATTACGAGAGGTGATGACTATTTTTGCTAATTCTTTTAAATGCTAGTAAAATAAAATCTGTAAAGCTCTATTATATAAATATCATGTTCATCTGCAGAGTGTAAGATGGTTTTTCCGCATATATATACACTATTTTTTTTATATTTATGAGCGCGTATTTCGGAGGTGAGACATATGGCTATAATTACAGTGACGACTCGGAGTTCATTTTCTTCCTTCTGTAGAACTCTACGGAAAAAACGGTCAAAAGAAGCGACCCGACAGTGCACTTGTTACACCTTGCCCTCGGCGCTCTACAGGGTTTATTGCACTAGGGAGCGGAGCGAAGAGAAATAGCGAAAAAAAGAAAGAGAAAGAGAAAAGGCAGAAAATGGAGAAACACTTCCGAAGAAGAGGATGAAGAAAAATAAAATCAATCGTAAAGTGGCAAGGGAAGAAGGAAAAAGAATATGGAATAATTGAATTGCATGAAATATTTTTAGAAAAAAAAAAGCGTAAAATGGAAAGAAGTTAGGTGATTTCATATAACCAAAAAAATAAATACAAAAATAAATAAAAATACCTCTGTTAAAGAGAGAGTGGGGGTGGGATAATGACTCCGTACACACTTAAACATAAATCGTGATTTTTAAATCAAATTTTAAAATCTAAACTACATTTGGGGTTGGTTTCTACACGTGGTAGATTAAAAAATTTCTGATAACGTAACCCCAAAAATTACATGTATTCTGGGAATAATTTCGATATATGAAAGAAATAATCAAAAGAAAAAAAGAAAAGGTTAAAAAAAAAAGAAAAAAATTAAAAACAAAGAAAAATTTCGAAATGTTTTCTTTTAATTTTAGAAGATTCCATATTTATGCCGTGTCTTGGCATTATTTTTTTTTTTTTTTTTGCGCTTTTTTGTAGTGGATAATTGGCTTGGAAAGTAGAAATCGGAAAGAAACTAGTTCGAATTCAAGTTGAATTCGTTGCATTCATTTACGCGCAAATTCTCTTGAGAAATATATTCATCCGTCTCTTCTCCCTCCAGCTACAGGACAGATTGGGTTCTATAGCCTTGGTTGGCAATTAATCTACCGCAGAATGTAATGGCAACTTACTCCTGGAAGATCTTTTGCCCAGTCAGTCATGTCTCTTTCGAGACATGATCGCCCAAGCGTGTATCACGTATGGCACTTAACTGACTGACAGACTTTGCCAAAACGATAATAATTAAGGAAGAGAAGAAATGAGTGAAAATCTTTCACATTACTGACTGCTTAGCTTAAAATCGCAACCTGATATATATGACGGGTTTTCTTTGTTATGACTTTTGAGTGGCTAGGCTGGTAGGTGTTCATAACACAGTTTGTTTTGAAACAGATGTATACTTATCCATGTGTATCCGTTAAATATCCACACACACACACACACACACACATATATATATATATATATATATATATATATATATATATATATAAACATATACCGTTAAATATAAGAGACAATGTCTTTTATGTTTAATCATGAGCTGTTCTAAACAGCGTATTTTGGATTTAATTTCAGGTGAAAATAAAGACAAAAATTCTTCAACGTTGAAATATTTTTTTATTATGTTGGTTCTAAGCTTTCGGCTCACATGAGCCATCTTCAGAGATGTTACAGAGACGTTAACATAAAAACATTCACAATCAAAGATGATTTTATCTTGTGTTGATATAAAACTTTGCTAAGCAACGAAAACAGTTACCAAATAGCAAACGCAGTTCGTAAATTTGTAATGCGGTTCTATGACGTCACACCAGAGGAGAGCTCGAAATGTTAACTGAACCATATATTTAAATGCAATGTAATGTGTTATGACCAGATTTAATTTTGATTTTATTAAGTGTGGGTTGTTTTGATTTAATGTAGATGGTCTCCAATATCTGAAGGTTCTTTTTACTGTGGGTATGAGTGAGGATTATTGTATTGTTGACTAAAATCTGTCTAGTATAACCTACATGGCTATGTTTTTCTAAGAAATGTTGTTTAATTGAACTCTGATCGGAATGATAACAGGTAAGTCTACGGGAGTATATATGTATATATATATATATATATACTAGATTGTTCAGAAAACGGAAAGAAAACTACAAATCTTGATCCCTGTCTGACAGAATTTCCAAGAAGTACTGCATTTCGATTATCAACGCTAAACTGTATTGTCAACAGCCATACCGTGTGTAGAACAAACTAAAGAAGGGGTATCTTGCTTTGGTCAATCGAGATCTGACGTTGTTTCAGCAAGACAATGCGAGGTCACACACTAACAGGTTGACAAAGGAGAAGTTTCAACAGATTGACGGTGTTGATATTATTCCACCTCATCGGTTCAGTCCTGATATTGCTTCGAGTAAGTGACTATGGGCTATTCTGCTCCATAAGTTTTAGGACATCTTGGACAACCTAATATATATATATATATATATATATATATATATATATATATATATTTTCTCTATCGTAACTACGCGTCGGACCAAAACAGGCGCTTTTTCACTTCAGCTCGTAATAAGTGTAAAAGGATACTTAACGAAGCTAAGATGTTGTTTGCTACCAGAATGAAGCAACGCATAGGATGCTCTAAATTCGGCTCTAAAGACTACTGGCGACACTGTAAAAGAGTACTTAACAAGAGCAAGTCCACAATAGCCCCGCTAATAAACAAATTTGAGGTCCTCACCTCCCCGGCAGACAAGGCTGAATGTTTTGCCCGCAGATTCTCGAACAATTCGAGTCTGGACTCATCTGGAGTTTTTACACCCGACTTCTCACCTAGAACCGAGGCACAACTGAATGATGTCCACATTACACCTTCGCTTGTCTCTAAGATAACCTTAAAACTTGACCCTCACAAAGCGAGCGGTGGTGACGGAATCCCAACCATAGTCTTAAAGAAATGTGCCCCTGAACTCTTCTCTGTCCTTTCTAAGCTCTACAATCTCTGCCTATCTGCTTCCTGCTTTCCTGCCTGTTGGAAATCTTCCTCTGTAGTTCCTATATTTAAAAACACTGGAGAACCCTCTGACCCTGCAAATTACCGCCTTATCAGCCTTCTTCCGATCTTTGGCAAAGTGTTCGAAGCCATTATCAACGCCGAGGTGGTTCAGCATCTCACAGCACACAGGCTCCTCTCGGACAAGCAATATGGTTTCCGCTTCACCAGGTCTACTGCTGATATGCTAACGACCATCACCGAGTACATATACCAGGCACTCGACAGGAATGGTGAAGCCCGAACCGATGCATTGGATATATCTAAGGCGTTCGACAGAGTTTGGCATGCTGGCCTTCTATGTAAACTGCGGAGCTATGGTATAACTGGACATTTGTTTGAACTAATCCAGTCATTCATCTCTAACCGCACAAGGAAGGTGGTATTAAACGGACATGCCTCTCAGAACTACCCTACAAACGCAGGTGTCCCCCAAGGCTCCATCTTAGGTCCTACACTCTTCCTGATATACATTAATGATCTCCCTGATTCCATAAGAGCCCAAATAGGTTTGTACGCCGATGACACCACAGTCTACTCTCGCCTCCTACAAAAATCTGGTGTAGGCGTCAAAGCTAACCTCGCAGCCGAGAATGAAAAAGATCTCCAATCCATATTGGACTGGGGTAAGAAATGGCTAGTAAATTTTAATGCTTCTAAAACGAAGCTACTCTCAATTAACCATCATCGACAATCTCACCTACCTCCCATTAGCATGGACCAGGCTTGCCTCCCAGAGAGTAAAACTCTACGCCTCCTTGGTCTCACACTTTCAGCGGACCTCAAATGGAATGACAATATCGAATCCATTGCTAAATCCGCTGCTATGAAAGTCGGTTCTCTGTGTAGGGCCCGGAAGTTTTTTCCGTCTAAATCTATCCTGCACATTTATAAATCTACCATCCGCCCGTGCATTGAATACTGCTGCCATATCTGGTCGGGTGCCCCTGCTGTTCTCCTCGGGCTTCTCGATAAGGTTCAGAGGAGGGTCTGTAATGTGATAGATACCGACTTGGCAGACCGCCTGCAGTCTCTCTCCCACCGGCGAGACGTGGCTTCCCTGTGTCTCTTCTATAAATACTTTCACGGCTTCTGCTCCGATGAACTTAGATCACTAGTGCCCCCTAAATACGAATTTAAACGAGATACTAGATTAGCAACTAGATCCCACCCTTTTACAGTGAAACCGATAAAATGCAGCCGTAACTTCTACTCCAACAGTTTCTTTCCTCGCACTTCCCGACTGTGGAATTCTCTTCCACACGATTGCTTCCCCGACGGCTACAATCTCCAGGAGTTTAAATGTAAGGTCAATAGACACCTCCTAACACACTAACCTGCTCCCATTCTATCAAACACTCTTCCCATCTGCCCAACCCTCATCCTCGCTATCCTTACTCATCTGTCACCTTCCTCCTGACGTTCCCTATGTCTAACCTCTCCTTATCTTTACCTTCCCCTATGTAGCCCCATGCGCAATAGTGGCAGTGGAATGCCTTGCTTGGGGTGAGATGATTAAAAAAAAAAATATATATATATATATATGTGTGTGCGTGTGTGTGTGTGTGTGTGTGTGTGTGTGTGTGTGTGTGTGTTTTAAACGAGAAAGGCTATGACTTGCTTTCCCGAAAATGCACCTCTCTTTCTTTCATATATTACTCTTCAGCAATGAATTGAGTTCTTTCGGTGACTGGCGTGTGTATACACCGCTTATATATAACATGCTAAACTTTCGCTTCTCTGATTCTATGCGCCTATATTTTAGGGGTTAGCGACTTCGACTGACACTGAATGGGTCGAGTTTCGATTCCGACCAAAAGCAATTGGATATCTAGCCACACTGATGAGCTATGATTCGGCGAAACAGGCTTGCATGTGAATGACTAATATATATATATATATATATATATATGTATATAATAAAGTTACCATGATCAGCCGATTACGCTACTACGATTTCATTTATTCAGTATCGTTAAGGGTTATAGATTAACTATTTATTCAACACACAACAGAAATTTTAAAATGCATAACAAGAATGTTAAAATTAGTGAAAGAGGAGGAGTTTGCCGAACCTAGCAAATTACTATTGTACACACATTCAGCCGGTTTTTTTTACGAACCAAAAATGTATTTTCTAATACCCCTGGACATTATTTGGGATTTTTTATTTAGCAAGCTTTTTCGTTCTGGAAATGATGCTGTAGCCAATTTTGCTTTTTGAGACAATCTGCAGACATCATCATCGCGGCAAGGTCTCGCCTTTCTTAATATACTTCAGATTACATTAGGTTTTTGTCCTTTTTTTAAAATTTCAGCACATAGTTGACTAGTTTGTACAATCCTTAAAACTTTCTAGCTTGAATCATGATTTGTGGTTATGCCATCGTTTTTCAACATTGCCTTCAGTATATATAGAGAGAGATGACACTAAAGTAAACACCAAACAGCAACTGCCTGTTTCATGGTTGAACGCAATCTTTATGTTATGTGTGTGGTGTTTTTGGATCGACTATTTATATATGCTGTCCAATGGTGCATTATGGGTATTAGGTATATTGTATTATCTAAATTTAATTAAAGTTAAGTTTCTGCTTTCTTTTTTGAGGCTTTCTAATTTTTCAATTGATTTTAGTTTTTATGTGTGTGATAGTGGGATCGAAGCTATATTTATTTTTCAAGGTCTATAAATGTAGCGAAAGGGTTCTACTGTTTACCGGGAACACACACACACACACACACACACACACACACACACACACACACATACATATATATATATATATATATATATATATATATTGCAAAACAAACATAAATTTTCGAATGGATGTTTTATTAACACAACAGATGCTTATCCAGTTAAACGCTATTTTTAGTGAATAATACACATATTTGAGTAGACGCTCCGTTTATTTATAAAACAACTTCATATATATATATGAAATAATTTGTTTGAACATTATTTTTGATCGATACTTGTATTTAAGTAGATATGTGATCTGCCGCGTCTTAGACTTCTCGCCCACGAATGACGATCTAAACGAAGTCAAATTAAGCTTATACCACAGTTTTTCGAATTCAGATTAACAAAACCTGGTTATAAATAACCGACAATTTGAAATGACACACATTTTTGTAATAAAAATTTATCGTAATAAATAATCAGGTCGGTAGAAATAAATATATAATACTGTTTGAATATAAACAGGATATCTACTTAAATACGAGTATCAATCAAAAATAATATTTAAACAAATTGTTTCAAATTGTCGGTTGTCTATAACCAAGTTTTGTTAATCTTTGTTAATTTCCGTAACATGTGTACATTTTTTGACATTGCGATGCATTTCAGAGCAGAGATGGTTATTTCGATGAATTCGAACAACTTTTCCATAACATGTATATATATATATATATATATATATATATATATATATATATATATATATATATAATGCAAGGAATTTGTAAATTTAACTGAGCAGGTTTATGGTGACTTCGAAGTTTCGTGAGAACATCATTGTAATGTCGTCAGTCATCAGTTCTGTTTGTTTTAGATCATTGTTATTTGTATGTACCGTGTTGTAATTTGTAATGGAATTAACTAAAGTTCCAAGAGATGTTAAAATCGAGAATCCTCTTTATTACGAGCCGATATTCCCTCACCAGAACGCACACCCTTTGCGGATTGTAGAATCGTATCAAAGTTTATGATGATAACGTCCTTTTTAGTTCGTTAAACTCTTTCTCCTGTTCTAGGCCTAATGTGAAGACTACGTTAGATTTTAGTAGACTCCTCATGTGAAATGTCCATTGAGAGAGATTATCTGTGTATCCAACAAGGTCTTTAATCATGCTTAAAAATCTTGCTACGTCTCTTACTTCAGCAGACAATGTTCTTTAATTTATGATAGTTGGTGATTACTTGACTTCTGTTGTTTGATGCAATGTATCTGAAAAATATCACTTAACAGTTGCCATTGCTTCTTGGCCTTTGTAGTATCTATTCTCATCAATTAGTCTTTCTTTCTTTCTTTCTCTTTCATTTCTTCTGTTTTTCTCACCGAGACCAGGTAATGTCTTTTCTCCTCTTTACACGCCAACAAAATGTGGAATTATCTATGAGGTATTGGACAAAATGGTCGTGCTGATGAAGCGAGGGACAAGCACAATTATATAGTCAGTTATTAATGAGTTTAATAGTTATGGGAACGGGATTTTCATTCTTATTGACTTTTCTTCTTCAACCATCATGCCATGATGATGATGAAACATTTTATCAAGATATCTGATAAGAGAATGGATAGAATTCATGCATGACCCAACGGCATCTACTTGTTCCTTTGGTGTTGAGAATTCAACTACCGGCTTCAGCTTGGTTAGGTCTGGTTTCAAACCATTAGCTTTGAGTCGGTCGCTCAGGAATATTCACTCTGTCACCGCAATTTGGCATTTTTCTTTATTGAGAGTTACGCTGTTTGCCTTGCAGATTTTTTTATTTTTTAATCGTTTCACTCCAAGCAAGGCGGTACCGCCACTGATTCACAGGGGGCTACATGAGAGTAAAAGTTTAGATAGGAGGAAAGTAAAGAGAAAGACGAACAAGTTACAGGGGATGCCCGAGAATGGGCAAGAAAAACAGATGGAAACAGAGGTGTGAAGACAGGGTTAGGGTTAAGATCAGGGTTTAGGTGTTAGGGTTAGAGTTAACACATTTGTGAAGGTAGAGAAAGGAAAAGAACAAGATATACAGGATGATGTAGAAAGAACTGGAGTTAAGTGGATAAGAGATGGGAAAAGACATTGCATTTAAATTCCTGGAGGTTGTAGCCGTCATGAAAGCAAGAATATGGAAGAGAGTTCCACAGGCGGGAAGTGCGAGAAAAGAAACTGTTAAAGTAGAATTGTCGGCTGCATTTGGTTGATCTAAGTGTAAATAGGTGGGACCTTGTTGCCAGTCTGGTTGCACGAGTAAATTCTTGTGGCAGGGGCACCTGTGACTTAAGTTCGTCGGGGCAGAAGCCATGAAAATATTTATAAAATAAACAGAGGGAAGCCACATCCCGCCGGTGAGAAAGTGGCTGGAGTCGAGCCGCCTAATCACGCATTTTCTTTGCCGTACTTAAATGTGATTTTGAGTCAGTTTCCCAAATCCCTACGTCGTCTATGGAGGTTTCTACATTCAGCATATTCTCAAACATATGACATGTCGTTCTGTGGTATATTTCCAGGGCTGACGATATCCCAAGCAGTAATCTTTGGTATCTACCCTTCTGGTGTTATGAATGTGCATAACTTGGAGTTTTTTTTGTTTTGTTTTTTTGCACCTGACATTTTCGCCATTACCTCTTCGTGTGTTGGTAGTTTGAAGAGTTTCCAGAGGAAAGATTTATCAAAGTTACACGGGTCCATACAGATCCTTTTCCATTTAATTTGTGCCGGACAGGCATCGCGTTCACCCATTCTTTCGGTTGATTTACTTGTTTTTTATAACTCCTACTTGCTCAATGGATGTTCGTTGTAGTGCAGTGGATATAAACTCGAAACGACAAATCGGGAAGCCGAGTTCGAATTCCAGTTGAATTTCTTGCATCCACTTACGCACAAATAGCCTTGGGAAAAATATTAATCAGTCTCTTCCCTCCAGTTATGGGTTAAATAATAGGACAGATTGGGTTCTATAGACTTGCCTAGCAACCAGTCTACCTCAGAAAGCAATGGCAACCTACTACTGTATAATCTTCTGCCCAGTCAGTCATGTCTGTTTCGAGACATGATCGCCCATAGCGTGTATCACGTATGGCACTTAACTGACTGACTAAATATAACAGTTGAAAACATGATTAAGACTTCTAACAAGCATAAAGTGGGGGATCAGTTTTATCTTGTTATTAAGTAATAATCTGACCCCCTACTAATTACTACTTAATAATATGATACGTATCTTCCTCCTCTGACTGACCGACCTACTTGCTCTATCCTGCCAAGTTCCAATTTGACTTCATTGGATTTTTTCTGCATGCTTCAATAACGGGTACTACGTCGTGTTCGAATATGATGTGTACTCGTCCGGTAGACATTCTATTCTTGTAAGCAACTCTCCATAGGCAGATATTATGTTGTTTTTCCACAAGTTTTGGATACTGTATACCCGCCTAATGAGATTCAGTTTATCACACCTGTCTTTTGCTAGTATAGGTTTGACGTTTCTTGCCGTTATGATAAAGCATAGTTCGTGTAACGAACCTTTTTTTTTCACGAATAATGTTTGTCCTTGCCGTAATAGGAATTCTATCGCCAGTGTAACGATGTCAGCCGTATTTTTGTCGGCTTTATCTTTTTTTTTATCTTTTTGTAATGTGAAGTCGGAAAATGCTGACGTCGATACTAGTGTCAAGTTTCAGAAAGATTGTTAACCCTTTTAATGTCAACTTCACCGTCTACCCCGTGTCGTCAGAGCCAGTTGCATGTGCTTCCGCCACTCTTTCGATAACTGATTGTAGTAGTCATCTTCATGCTATTCACAGTTTCTCTGTGACTCGTTTCTACATTGGATTTTCTTCATTTCTCGGCACATCTTTTTAAAGTGCTCAATGTTTTGGCAATTTTTGCAT
Source organism: Ascarosepion bandense (assembly GCA_037127315.1). Classification (NCBI taxonomy): domain Eukaryota; kingdom Metazoa; phylum Mollusca; class Cephalopoda; order Sepiida; family Sepiidae; genus Ascarosepion; species Ascarosepion bandense. The sequence goes on along the minus strand of JBBBDQ010000340.1, from coordinate 5,085,250 downwards.
GACTGTCTCTTACCAGGTTAAGCTCTGTCCACGTGGTAATAGCCAATAAACTGATCTCCCACTAATTAATACTTAATAATATAATATATATCTTCGCCTCCAGCTATGAGTCAAATAACAGGACAGATTGGGTTCCATAGCCTTGGCTAGCAACCAGTCTACAGCAGAAAGTAATGGCAACCTACTGCGGGATAATCTTCTGCCTAGTCAGTTATGTCTCTTTCGAGATATGATCATCTAAGCGTGTATCACGTATGGCACTTAGCTGACTAACTGATATTTTTGTGGTCGTTTTTATAGAATTGTTTTTTCTGCGGGTATCCTCGTTTAGACCATACACTACACAGGGAGATAAGAAACAAATGAAGACGGGCTAATGAGGAATGGCTCAACAACAAATGCGCAGAGGTTCAGAGACTAAGCAGGACCAATAAAGCAGAGATGCATAAAGAGATAAGAGAACTGACAGGTAAAAAAACCTGCTCCTCAACAGGATGCATAAAATCCAAGGATGGGACAATCATATTGGAGAAAGAATAAATACACCAGCGATGGGAAGAATATATAAAGAATCTTTTTTGCGACAGGAGAGAACAACCGAATTGGAAGCTGCAATGGCCAAACTGAACAGAAACAAAGCAGCTGGTCCAGACGGCATCGTAATAGAGCTGCTGATAGCCCAGGAAAATACGGCATAGAAAAAAGTACCGACATAAAAAACGAAATGTATAATAGTGGAATATTACCAAACGACCGATACAAGTCGATATCTATAGCACTGCCGAAGAAACCAGGTGCAAACGAGTGCCAACTATCGGCTTAATGAGTCACATTACAAAACTGATTGTAAGAATCCTGATGAATAGAACGAGAAGCAGAATCAGGCCAGAGATAGAACAGGAACAGTGCGGGTTCGTCAAGGACATTGAAATAAGGAACACCATATTTATGATTAGGATGCTCTTCGAAAGAGCAATACAAATGAAGAACAACTTGTACTTATGTTTTATTGATTATGCAAAGGCATTCGACAAAATACAACACAAAGAATTGATGGAGATTCTCAGCAGCCTCGACATTTTTCGGAAGAGACATCAGAATAATCAAGAATTTTACTGGCGGCACACTGCCTGCATACGGACAGGTAACGATTTCAGCAGATTTACAAAGATAGAAAGAGGCGTAAGACAAGGATGTGTCGTTTCACCGGATCTGTTCAAATTGTACAGCGAGAATATTTTGAGGACCCTAGATGATACGCCAGGATTTGGTATTGGAGGCCACAACTTGAACAACATAAGGTATGCAGATGGTACAGTGCTGATTGCAGACACGGAAAGAAAACTACAAGACCTCCTACAGAAGGTAGCAGTGGAGAGTGACAAAAAAGGACTACAAAAAAAACTTTAAGAAAACTGAATGCATGGTCATCAGCAAAAGGTGCAACCCAAATTGCCAAATACAGGTGGGGGATACCAAAATCAAGCATGTACAAAAATTTAAATACCTAAAAAGTGTTCTAACATGAGATGGAAAGTGCGACACAGAGATCCAAAAGCGAATTGGCATGGCAAATGACGCTTTCCAGAAGATGAGTAAAGAACAAAGACACAGGACAATTTCACTAGAAACAAAGAAAAGAGTGCTGGATTTCTATGTGATGTCAGTTCTTCAATACGGCAGTGAATGCTGGACAATATCATTGAAGATTAGGACAAAACTTGAAACAGCGGAAATGTGCTTCCACGGAATGATGCTGCGGATATCGTGGACTGAGCATGCAAGCAACGATGAGGTGTTGGAAAGAACGGCAACGAAAAGGAAATTAATGCTGAGCATCAGGAAGATACAACTGAAGTTCCTGGGACATGCAATGACGAAGGATTAGAGAACCTGATACTGACAGACCAGATAGAAGGAAAAGGAGACAGAGGAAGACAGCGGATAACATATTTGAAGGTTCTGATCAGGTTGATGACGGAACGGTGTAACAGGAGCAAACATACTAAGAGCCACCAGGGATAGGGAGACGTGGAGAACCATGATCGCCTACGTCCTGAACGGACAGGGCACATAGAAGAATATATATATATATATATATATATATATATTGCAAGGATTTGTATCCGACATTAATTCTTATTACTATAAGCATTAGTTTTAGTGGGATTTTAGAGTTTCAGTTGGTTTCTCTATTTTCTTTTTTGTTATATATATATATATATATATATATATATATATATATATATATATAAGGAGAGAAAGAAAGAAATGTAAATTCTTCTGTTGCAGGATCTGAAGGTTTTAGTCCAGCTTAATGTGAAAGACCGCGTTTTTGTTTTGTTTTTTGTTTTTTTTTATCTGCCTGTTTTTCTCTTCTAAAAAAGAACGTGTCCTCCGCCAAACTTAGATGGACAAAGATAAGCAGAGTTTGCAAGTACTGAGTCATCAGTGATGTAGGATGTCTTAAATAACACTTCGCATCTCCCCAGACAGCCACTAAGATTGGGTTAGGAAGGAAGGAAGGAAGGAAGGAAGGAAGGAAGGAAGGAAGGAAAGTAACGCTGGTGAAAAAGAAGGAAAATGTGAAAGAGAAGAAAATAATAGAATATGCACGCGCTTGAAACGGAGATGAGTAACGGGTAGAAAAGTTATTTTTCTATAAAAGAAAAGAGACATGAATTGTGAAGAATGAACACTGAAAGAAGTGGCGAAAGAAAGTGAAAGTTAAGGAAATGATTGGAAAAATGACTAAAAAAAGGAAACGAATAAAATAAAACGGGATGAAACAAAAATAGACAAGCGAAGAAAGAAAGAAAGAAAGAAAGAAAGAAAGAAAAGAAAAGAAAAAAAGAAAGCAAGAAAAAAGAAAAAATGGAAAGAAAGAAAATAGAAAGAAAGAAACAAAGAAACAAAGAAAGAAATAAAGAAAAAGAAAAAAGAAAGAAAAAAGAAAGCAAGCAAGAAAGACATATTCGGAAGAAAGGAATGAATTAAGGAATGAAAAATGAAAATTCAATTAATGATTAAAAACTAAGAGAATGACTGAAAGAAAATTAATAAAAGAACAAATGAATGAATTAAAAAAAAATTGCTGTCCCCGCTGATGAGAGGTGAATCGGTCGGGATAGCAGTAACGGTTAGCAAAGACACAACAAAAAGGCAGACCGACCAGCCGACAGGTTTCCTTGAGAAAAGATCTTTAATAATAGCACGTCAGGTCATCGAGCATATGACAGTACAACTTAACCAGAGTCGCCATTTTGATTTAGTTTTCTCTTCTTTTTTTTTTTTCAACATTCAATATATTTATTTTTCTTTATTTCTTGCACACTTTCTTTTCATCATTTTTTAAATTTTTCTTCATATTTCCTCAATTTTTATTTCATTAATCTCACCTTTTTCTTTCTTTCTTTCTTTCTTTCTTTCTTTCTTTCTTTCTTTCTTTCTTTCATTCGCAGTTTTCTTTTTATTTCTTACCATGATTATTCATATTTTTTCTTTTTCACTTTTCCTTTCTTTTCGTCTTTCTTTATTTACTTGTATTGTTCTTTCTCTTCATTTTCTTGAGGTTTATTTTATATCAAGACTTTGGGCAGTGACCCATGGTAATTACTTGATTCCTTGAGATTTCTTCCAGGCCTTTGCTACTTTGCTCGTATGACATGGCGCTTCAAATTATTGAAAAAAAGTAGACATTCTTGTCAATCTTTTTTTTTTTTTTTAATCATTTGACCCCAAGCAAGGCAGTTTTCCTGACACTGTTGCGCAGGGATTTACATCGAGGAAACTTATGAGAAAGAGGGTTAGTTATAGGGGATGTCAGGAGGAGGGTAATAGACAGATGGGAATACCGGTGTAATGTGGGTGGAGTAGGTGGAGAAAAGAGCTTGAGAGAAAGGATGCGAGTTAGTACGATAGGAAATGCCTATTGAGTTTACATTTAAATTCTTGGAAATTTTAGCTGTCGGAGAAACAAGTATATGGAAGAGAATTCCACAGGCGGGAAGTGCGAGAAAAGCAGCTATTAGAGTAGAAATTGCGGTTACATTTTATCGGTTTGACTGTAAAAGGGTGGGACATCGTTGGTAGTCTAGTAGCTCGTGTAAATTCATACATAGGGGGCACCAGTGAGCTTTCATTGGTGCAGAAGCCGTGAAAGTATTTATAGAAGAGGCACAGGGAAGCCACGTCATGCCGGTGAGAGGGCGACTGCAGCCGGGCAGCCAATTACAGATTCTCCGTTGGATTTTGACAAGAACTCCGAGGTGAATAGCAGGGGCATCCGACCAGATGTGGCAGCAGTATTCAATACACGGGTGGATGGCAGATTTATATATGTCCAGGATGGATTCAGACGGGAAAAACTTTCTGTATCTGCACAGTCAACCGACCTTCTTAACAGCGGATTTAGTTATGGATTTGATATAGTCATTCCACTTGAGATCCGCTCAGAGTGTTAGGACAAGGAGGTGTAGTGTTTTACTCTCGGAGAGGCTAGCCTGATCAATGCTAATGGGGGTTAGAAGCGATTGTCTATGATGGTTTACAGCAGTTTGTTTTGGCATCATCAAAATTTAGGAGCCATTTCTTATCCAAGTCCACCACAGATTGGAGGTCCTTTTCAAGCTCGGCATCGAGGTTTGCTTTGTCAGATTTTTGATCGAGGCGAGATTAAACGGTGGTGTCGTCAGCATATATGCTTACTTGGGATCTTATGACATCGGGGAGATCGTTAACGTAGATCAGGAAAAGCGTAGGACCTAAAATAAAGCCTTGAGGAACACCCGCGTTCGTATGGTAGTATTGGGAGTCATTTCCGATCAATACTACTTTCATTGTGCGATTTGAGAGGAATGACTGGCTTAGGTCAAATAATTGTCCAGTTATACCATAACTCCGCAGCTTGCGTAGAAGGCCAGCATGCTAGACTCTGTCAAAGGCTTTGGAAATCGTCAGGGTAACAGTTCGATTGATTTCAAATAGTGGTAGTAGTAATTTCTCTGATATTTGAAAGTATTTTGGACTATTCAACGGCTCGTCAACAAGAATAAGTTCAGATTTCCCTCCAAACTCAACAGCGCCCCACAAGATTCCTCCATGTTTCACGGTCGCCTTCAAACATTCACTATTCTAAGTCTCATACTGATTTTTCAAAACATAAACCTGTTTCGAATCCAAATATTGGCAGAATTTACTTTCATCTGAACAAATTACAGTCTGCCAAAATTCATAATCTTTGCTCTCGATTTCTCTCATTCAGTCCAAACGCCTGTTCTTGTTCATCTCTGAAATCAAGAGCTTCTTTCTTGCAACACTTCTTTGATAGCCTAGCTCTTTCAGAGTCTTTCTTAACTCATATGACGACATTTTCATTCTGTTAGCGACAATTTTGATGCTCTGACGATGGTTTCTGATGACTTCCAACTTCAGCGCCCTTTTCGTTCGCTCAGATACGATGCTTGGTTTTCCTGAACGTTGTTCCACATGAAAATGGCACTCTTTATTAAATTTTTTATTAAATTTATTAACCGTTAAATTATTTACATGGAAAAAAACTAGCAATTTCTCTATTTGACTTGCTTCACTGATGTCATCCTATTATTTACACTCGTTTACATTCACCAATTTCCTTATTTCCGCGAACTTTCATTGCAAAATATAAGTCTACTATCGTTCATAGATGAGAGTAGTTTAATATTAACACGGTATTGTCTGAAAAAAAGAAAATACGTTATTACACAAGCTGAAATTGCTATAATCAAGCGTAGCTAAAACTTATTATAGCCCACGGTATATATATATATATATATATATATATATATATATATATATATATATATATATATATATAAATATATATATATTGTAGCGAGCACAAAGATCAGAACGATGTTAAGAAAAAGTTTAAATGTGAAACAACTTTTGTTTTAAAGCTTAAGAGAATGTTTTATCAAGGAAAAATAAGGAAATAAAGGTAAATTATATAATTCCAAAATATAAAGCTCAATAAAAATATTTAGATAAAGTTATAAGAATAATTATATAACATTCGAAAAGATGATCAAAATCATCAGAACGATTAACAAAATCATACTATTATAATGGATACATCATTTCCAAATGAAAATAGTGTTCATAATTTATTAGTATTTGATGTATAAACCTTTAATGTCTTACATTCATAAACGGATATTTTCTCCAATTCTCCTTTCAAATTAGATCATAGTTCTTCGACGTTTGTTGGATTCTTTTCCTTAGCACTTTCATTTAGTAACTTGCAAACATTCTCAATAAGATTCATGTCTGGTCTTTGAGCAGGCCTCTCCATCACAGTAACATTTTCCTCAGAAAGAAATGTGACATGGCGCTTTACCATGCATAAATACAGCTGGTTGATTAATTGCAGTTCTCAAATTAGGTACATGTTTCTGCAATACCTCTTTGTATACAGTTGCGTTAATTTTACTGTGTAGCCTAACAAGAGGTCCCGTACCAGCGCTTGAAATCATGCCAAACACCATCACACTTCCTCCTCCAAATTAAACGCTACTTTTAGTGCACTGAGGCAAATATCGTTCCTAAGGATTGCGTCAAACGAACCTTTTCCTATCACAACCGAACATCGCTGAAAATGAACACAATCTCACTGTTCTTCTGTCCATATGAGGTGGCAAATTTCAATCGGTTCATTTGATTCTTTTTAGAAATGTAAGGCTTCGTAGAGACTACTCGACTGTTCAGATTTATTTAATTAAATCTTCGGGAAATAGCGTGCCTTGATATTTTAATGTCAAGGTTAGCATTAACTCTTTGTTTATTCTTCAATCTATCTGTCTTCCCTTGCAGGTGGTTTCTTGGCTTAACATGACCCAGTTTCTTCAAGTTTTCTTAAAATGCTATGAATAACACTTTTTAGATTTGCCCACACTCTTTGAAATATCCCCAATCGTGAGTTTATCTTCATTATGTAACTTGACTATCAGTTTTCTAGGTTCCAATAACGTCACATATTTTTTCGCCATGTTTACAATGCAAAACCAGTAAAGAGCCGGTGTAATTTAGTAAAATACCCGATTTTATATTCTTACACTAAAACAATTTTTAATAATGCAAAATAATAAATTAAATTTTATGGATTTATTTAATCGTTCTGATGTATTTGATCATCTTTTTTTAATGTTATATAATTATTCTTATCAAAATAATTTTATTGAACTTTATATTTTGGAATTAGATAATTTACTTTTATATCCTTTTTTCTTGATAAAATAATCTTTGAAGCTTTCAAATAAAAATATTTATACCTTTTCCTAAGATCGTTCTGATCTTTATGCTCGCTACTATATATATATATATATATATATATATATATATATATATACACACACACTCACACACATATGTGTGTGTGGGGGGGGGGGGTGAATATATGGATCTGAATCTGACAAGATGAATAGAATAAGTAAAGAAAAGTTTGGAAAAAAGTGTATCTAATATGTTTCACTTTAAAAGCTTTTTCAGAGATTTTTCGTCTTTAAAAAAATATCTGAAGAAGATTGTTAAAGAACATGTTAGATTCAAGACAGTTTTTCCTACCTAATCTTTACTTATTCTATTCATCTTGTCGGATGTATGTGTATGTGCGTATGTGTGTGCATTTGTATGTATATGTGTGTGTATGCGTGTATGTGTTTGTGTGTATTTGTGTGTGTGCGCGTGGTAGAATATGTAAAGAGAGTGTTATAATTGGTACAAAGAGTGTTATTATTTCTGTGTCTTTTACGTTAAATTGCCATCCCTGCTTCATACGGTATGTCACGTTTCTTAATGAACCCCCTGCTATAGTGGGGTCAGTTAAAAAAGCAGTGATAAAAAAAACAAAAAACAAAGATGTTCAAAAGTTTAAAGTGTCAAAAGTTTTTGTGTCTTTTCATTTTCTATTTTTCTATGGCCGTCGAAATGGGTTAAGAAATTGACCATAGTTTTCACTGTCCAGAATTATTTCGACTAATTTTCAAAGTGGAATAAATTTAATTTGTTTAGCTATCTACACTGTTTTGAAATTGTCACTAATCGCACACAATACAGTAATACAAAATGAATGTATAATTGTTAGCACGAAAAATATAAAAAAGATGGCACCCCTCCTCAAGTATTAGTCGAAAGCAATCGGGAAAACCAAAACTGCGGTGTTAACCTCAGTCCTCGAAAAAATTAAATATGAAAGTTTCAAAATATTCGTGATCCATTTTACTTTAAGAGACACGCATAAAAGAATGATTAGTGCACACACACACACACACACACACACACACACATGTATATATACAATTAAGCAGTATTGGTGTTAATTTGTAATGATTATTCCACGGGAGATCGTAATCCTATGAGAACTCAATATCAGAATTTAACAAAGTATTATAATCTAAACTTATTTATAAATGGAACTTTGTCTGCGTGTGTGTGTGTGTGTGTGTGTGTGTGTGTGTGTGTGTGTGTGTGTGTGTGTGTGTCCGTTACCTATAGACTCCGAAACGGCTGAACCGATTTTCTTGAAAATTTGCACAGGTGTACTATAAGCTAGGTTTTGTGTCGAAGTATCCCCGATAAATATCGAATATCGAAAAAATCGGGTTATAGAAGAAGTGGTCTGATTTTAATCAAATTTGATACACTCATAGACATAGACATAAGAAACGATATTCATAAGTTTCAAGGTTGCAGTTCTTACAATAGTGCAGAAAATCTATAATATACATATATAAAAGGCAGGATATCTGTGTGTGTGTCTGTTTATCTGCCTGTATGTATGCATTTTTTTCAGCCCTTTTATTTTAGTTTTTGCTTCGGGTTTGGCTCTAAGTAGATATAATTGTAGTTCTTAGTCTCAGCCATGATACCATTTACTCAGAAAACTTATTTAGCCTTCAAAATTCAGTTTACGACGAAAAAAATTATTTTATATCGATACCAGGAAATAAAAATTTCACTTACATCCATTCATTTTTCTTTCAGTCTACGGTTTCGCTTTAACTGTAAACAACTATTGCTTTTTAGTCTTTCGTGCCAACGTCCAAAGAGTCTGAGCTCCAGGACCATGGATTAGTTTTAAAGCTTTCATTACACCCGAGCGACGCTACTAGTGCATATATATAAGAATTATAAATCTACTGGTGATAATTTATATCATGAATATTTTTAAAAATATTTAACACCTCAGAACGAAATGTTTTTCCAAAAATGAATGGGTTAGATTTATCCAGACATGAAGAATAATTGGGGCGAAGGGGAAAAAGGAAACATTTTATTGATGGGAGACGGTGTCAGATATACAGCGTTAATTTTAAACGCGTATGTCATATTTAGATTAGAATGTCGCATGAAATGCTAGGATGAAACGCAACATTCTAAATATGATACACACACACACACACACACACACACACATATATATATATATATATATATTAACAAATATACTTATATATATTTATATATATACTTATATATATATTAATAAGTATACACATACATCGATGGCATGACTCACAGTTTCATGCGTTATGCAATAATCAGGTGCATATTTCAAACTAGCAGTTTAATAAAAGTTCACTCGATGGTCATGGTAGTTAAACCTTATAAAGTTAAGTTAACGCTTTTTTAATAACAATATTAAAAATTTAAATGTTCTGAGATTACATGTAGAAAAAGTCTAATTTAAATTTAAAATATAAAATAACTAATTAAAAATATTAAAAATATTAAAATGCAAGGAGAAGAAATCAAAAGGAGCGTAAATCATATAACGTAAAAATTTTAAATTAATTTACGTCAATATATATATATATATATATAAGAAATATAAGTTTTAAAAATGATTTTTGTAACATTTCTGGTACGATTGCTATATTAAGTCTAAACTGTATACTTCTCAATCCTTCACTTATATAACTAACGACTCAAAGTAAATTCATTTCGGCGCGAAACCTTTTTTGGGGGAAATAATCTGACAAAATCAAACCGTTTGATATTTCGCAATCTGAGGAGATGGGCGTCTTTGACTATCGAAATATATCAGGATTTATAATAGCTTTAAATATGTGTTTTCATATATATATCAGCATGTGATGTAAATATAGAAGAATCCAAAGAAGTCTCCTGTACATAAAGTGGTAGGATAACTCTCTAAGAGAGCTCTAAATATATATGTATGTGCATATAAAGCAAATATAAGAAAAATTTATAAACATACACACATATATATATATATATATATATATACAGAAAAGAAAAATATTCCTCTGTATAATATCCACTGAATGCTCTATTTTTATCTAATTGATATTTTATATTAATTAGATAAAATCTTTTAACGTCTCCATCTTTACGGGTGGGTATTTTCTTCTTATTTCTCCGTCATTATAAGGTAACGGCTTCTACATTTTAGCAGGAGTTTTGCTATTTCTACTATTTTACTAATTCTATCACTAACTGACCGAAATCACTAAGAGATTAAGATAAAACTTATTTTTGTTAACTATAAAACTTTGTTGGTCATCTGTTGTTTTCTTTACTTCTCTATCTTATTTCTTTTGTCGTACACGTGACACACACACACACATATATATATATTGTTGTCATTTTATATTTTTAAATTCCCGTTTTTGGTTTTGATTTTATCGAATGCACTGTATCGTAGGGTCATTTAAGCACCTTCTGTGACAATTCACTTCGCCAGAAATTCGGAAATGACGTCCTGTATTGGTTAGTATTCTTGCCGGAAACTCCAATACGAGAATTTCAAAATGTTTGGCTGAGTATAGTGCAGAGGATTCAGAAAGAGTTGGATGAGTCTAATGGTGATTAGGAAGATGTTTGGAATGATCCCTTGCAATGGTGACGTTATGCCTTTATTCGTCTTCACACAGGGCCTCAGACTCAACACTGAGGCCTACATCAAGTGCCTTGAGGAAGTAGTTCTGCCCTGGGTCTAGTTTAGTAGTGACTGCTGGCAACAGGTCTCTGTACCATGTCACACAAGCAGAACAACCATTACGGCTCTCAGACAATTTCCACGACACCATTAAATTTTATGTGTAGGACGCCAACGTAAATAAAGGATACCGTTCAGAAGAAATTCCAAAGTTGTCTGGAGGCCGTGCTCAAAGCCAGTAGTGGTTTTATCGAATAAATCTACTCTTTAGTATTTTAAGATATTTCTGTGTAATTCTGTTAAAATGAGATGACATTAATCACCTGGGAAGGATTCTAACAGAAAACGGAAAGTGCAACACGGAGATCCAAAGGCGAATTGGCATGGCGAAGGACGCGTTACAGAAGTTGAGTAGACTATTAAGAGACAGGAAGATTTCGGTAGAAACAAAGAAAAGAGTACGGGATTGCTATGTGATATCAGTTCTCCAATATGACAGTGAATGCTGAACACTATCATCAAAGATGAAGGAAAAACTTGAAGCAATTGAAATGCTTCTACAGAAGAATGCTGAGGATATCATCGATTATGCTCAATCATTATAAGCCGTGATGAGATTTTGGAAAGGATGGAAACGAAGAAGAAATTAATACTGAGGAAGAGACAGCTAAAGTTTCTGGGACATGTAATGAGGAAGGAGGGCTTGGAGAACCTGATACTAACAGGCCAGATAGAAGGGGAAAAGACAGGGGAAAGCAGCGGATAACATATTTGAAGTGTCTAATCAAATGGATGACAGCACGAGGGTTGTGTGGTGTAACAGGAGAAAGCGTGCTAAGAGCCACCAGGGGTAGAGAGACATGGAAAACCATGATCGCCTACGTCCTGAAAGGACAGGGCATATAGAAGAAGATCTCAATTTCTACTTACTACCACTTTTTCATCAACGATTGTGACATACCAGTGACGCGATATTGTTTCTAGACATCTGGCGATAGAACACTTCACAGATATTTTAACAAAAGTAATTGTTTGGCATTGGTATGAATTCGAAATAAGCGACATCAACCAAATTCAAATTCGGATTGCCGATTTCTCTCCAATAATTGCCGTATGTACTTTCATTACATATACAGTCTGTAAGATATACCGGAAGACGCATAGATACGTGTATATGAAAGGAACTACTTGCAATTGGCCTTCAGCATCCATCAAAGGTGTCATTTATGACAGAAGACATTCAAGCCGATGTGTGGAATGTCCATCGTAGCCTTCAGCAATCTGCCAAAAGATAGATGACTGATAATTCTGACGTAAAAATCGCCCTCCTCCGTTGGTTTTTATCTAATCTGTCTTGAATAATTAGATTGGTGTCAATCACCCGGTGTGGTGGGGTCTAAATATGAGAAGAGAACGAGATATAAAAACATCTATATCTCATTCCACGTACGGAAAAGAGATTTCTATTCCCACACGGCCAATGTCTAGAATATGTCTTTATCTTATAGTGAGTGCTATTCTTCAGGTTTTGCTGCAGACGTCAATTGCACCCCTGACACCCACTTTCTGCTCAGGGAAATTTGAAGTTACTGCCAGACATCAACTGCATCTCTGACCTCAACTCTTCCCTTAGGGAAATTTGAAGTGACTGTTAGACATCAATTGCACCCCTGACTCCTGTTTCTCTTAAAGTAATTTGAAGCTAATGCCAGATATCAATTGCACCCCTGGCCGCTTGGTGGGAAATCTCCGGTTTACGACGAATGAGCAACGGTTAGAAAATAATTTTACTAGCCACGGAATTTAAAACTTTGGCTATAGAGAAAAAAGGAAGGATGAAGAAGCAATATGCTAAATGCACTCACTCTCTAATTCTTTCTTTATTTTACTCTCTAGTTCTCTCGTTTTTCTTCTCTTTCCCTAACTATAATTTTCTTTTCTCTCTTTTTTCTCACTATTTCCCTCTTTCTTTTCTTTCTGATTTTCTCTTCTTCCTCACATATATTTAAGACGTAATGGACTCAAACTAAATATAATCGTGGATAGATCAATTCCACTCAGTATAAATTCTGAATTTCTTTTGGTTGACTAAGCAAAAATAAAAGTTTATTTTTACATTTATTTTATGGAAATAAAATATTCATTTTTATCTTCTCGCATTCTTCAAAGAATTTCAAAACTCCATTCGACAAGAATTTATCAACTACTCTCGGTACCTTTTGGAGTTTCCCAGGAAACCGTCGTTTTTCTTTAAGAGAATTCTCAAAGGTCCGGGAGAAATGTCAAGTTGAAACTTCAATACCTTGTGAATGTGACAAATTAATACAATCTTCTAAATAATCTGCAACCATTTTGCTGAATTAGGATGCTCTTGAATTCTATTCTGATAAAATATTAATAACTCGTTACGGGCGCTTTTTGTAGATTGGTCTCAATTTTTTGAGTTTGAATATGCTTGCACTATGTTGTCTTTGCACTTTAATTCGCCCATCACAATTTATTCAAAAAATGAAAAAGATTGCATTCTGTATTTGTCTATACTTCTGAAACGAGGTAGTATTTACATTGTTCGGACGGTTGTCCTCATTTTTGTTGCCATGTTTATGAGGTTTTCGGCCGTTGTACGCTCCGGCCTTCTTCAGGTGCTAGGAATTTTTAAGCGAACTTTTTTTCGATCACTGGGGTAGATCGTTTTTGTTCTATATGCGATGCTCCTTCAGGATGTCATATAGTTATCTCCCTTGTACTCAACTCTCTAAATTATTTGTTCACCACTGCTGTAAACCTCGAGCTGGAGTAATGGTTAGCAAGCTTGTCACGCTAGAATCATTACAGCTGAGTAGTGAGTTCAATCCTCCCTGGGTCTCCCATACTTTCGGCCTTGTGCCACATCTAAGCTACGATTAGAAAATCACCACTTCCGTAGCCAGCTATTAAAAACACAACTCTTTGTGTCAAGTCACTAGAAATAACTATCGTCTGTATCCACTGAACCATGTATTCATCTAGCTTCTGGAAGTTATTGAATGAGAAATATAGAACTCAGTAATCGAAATAAAGAGTTTGGTTCAAAATTCCAAGCCCCTGAAGAAGGCTCGAGCGTACGACGACCGAAACGTCGTAAACGTCGTAGTAAAGATGAGGACAACAGTAATGCGTTATATTTAAATAGCGAAATACCCACAGTACAGTCAAGTCGTTTAAATTACATGGAAACGACTGATCAGTGTAAATAATTTTCAACGTTTCAATTAGATTTTTTTATTCTGTTCTTCATTGCCCACGTCGTATACCATTGGATATTAGTTTTTTTTATAGTCATTTCACCCCTAGCAACGCATTACCGTCACTGATGCGCAGGGAGTTACAGTGTGAGAAAAATGAGGTACAGAAGATGTCGAAGAAAGGATAGAAGATGTATAGGAATCAAGTAGATAGAAGATGGCAAATAGCCTTGCGTTTAAACAAACGAGAAGTAAAAGAAAAGAAACTGACTAGAAAAAGCAGTTATATTTAACTATTTCGACGGTAAAAGGATCAGACCTTGATGCCAACTGAGCAGCACGCGTAAATATATGCGGGAACAAGGGGAAAAGCTCATCAGAGCAATTGCCATGAAAATAATTGGAGTAAAGATGGAGGGAAACAACATTACGTCGGTGAGAAAGTGAATGAAGGCGAGCTGCCAAGTTAGGATCGATTATATTGCAGATCCTCCTATGGATCTTCCCAAGAACCTTAAGATGAATAGTAGGAGATCCCGACCAATTATTCTCAAGTAATATTTTAATTTTATCACTAACAACCTCAAATATTTTACTTGACTGTTGATCATCGTTTAGTTTGTTCTTTATCTGAAAACAATGCAATCAACCTCAAACCAACTGCAAACATATTCGATTGCTTACAGAACCTTCTCAAAAAGAATGAACTTTTGCCCCCCAAATAATTTATGATATGCCTCATAAACAAATAAATCGTAGTTTTATTTTTAAAGTTTATCTAACATCAAATTAGGAGATTAGGTTTTTGTGTCAGTAGAAGGAAGACCGGCGTTGTGGTGCAGTGGATATCAGCTTGAGACGAAAAATCAGGGAGCCGAGTTCGAATTCCAGTTGAATTCCTTGCATTCACTGAAGCGCAAATACCACTGGGAAAGGTATTAATCCGTCTCTTCCCTCCAGTTATGGGTTAAAGTAACAAAACAGATTGGGTTCTATAGCCTTGGCTGACAACCAGTCTACCGGATAAAGTACTGGCAACCTACTGCGGGATAATCTTCTACCCAGTCAATCATGTTACTTTCGAGACATGATCGCCCAAGCGGTATCACTTATAGCACTTAACTGACTGACTGAATATAATAGTTTAAATCATGATTAAGGCTTCTAAAGTGGGGGATCAGTTTTATATTGTTATGAATTAATAAACTGATTCCCGACTAATTACTACTTAATAATATAATATATCTCTTCCCCCTTTAGCTATGAGTCAAATAACAGGACAGATTGGATTCTATAGCCTTGGCTAGCAACCAGTCTACCGAAGAAAATAATGGCAACCTACTGCGGGATAATCTTCTACCCAGTCTGTCATGTTATTTTCGCGACATGATCGCCCAAGAGGTATCACTAATGGAACTTAACTGCAGGTTAGCAAGTTAACCTCGATGGTTAATACGAGTGAGTTCGATTCTCACTCGAGGCTCAAATATTGTGAACTTGTACCAGATTAGCACGCAATATCGGAGTGACCCGGATATATACATATGATGGGTAAATGAGGCGTACCCTTTCAAATTGGAAGAGCGACAAATCGTGATCGATTTTCATTTATTTTTTTCTCTTCGAACTCTTTTAATTGGATGGGAGTAACATGATGGTTATTGGGTATGACTGATATTGGTGAACCAAGCCAACTAAGTCAATGTTCGATCTAGAAAAAGAAAAAAGTTCAAAAGTTCAAAAATGCAAAAGTGTAAAAGAAAGAAAGAAGTAGAGCTTTAAAAGGAAGAAAGCAAAGTCGAGGTAGAGAGAGACAAACAAAGAGAAAAAGGAGGTGAATAAAATAATATTCCTAAGCTTTGAACGCTTTTTGAGATTCAACAAAATATTGAATGAATGCTGAATAACATTAATTACCTGAAGGAAAGGCGCATAAAAATCAAATGTTGCGCCTCTTCTTCGTCGTAAATAAAGAAATCAAATTTTCTGTTATTAGATTTCAAAATAACAACTTAACTGCAATCAATCCCTGTCCATATTATTAATTCAAATTTGACATTTTTCATAGTCACATAATATCTATCTATTTATTCTATAGACTAATGCCATAAATATTAAGCGCCTACCCTAGCGTAATAGTTTAACAATTCGTTAAAAAAACAATGAATTCGATTCTCATAATGTACCTGACTCCCGTGGTTATATGCCAGATTAACTCTTAGCTCTCTCTCTTTATCTCTCTCTCTCTCTCTCTCTCTCTATATATATATATATATATATATATATATATATAGGAAAAACTACTAAAACGTTGTAAGTTTAAAAATGTATTTTTTGACAGTATTTATTTATTTCTATTATTATATATATATATATATATATATATATATATATATATATATATTTGATATTTCAGACCGGCCTCGGCATTTCATCAGAAACAAATGAGAGAGAGAGAGAGAGAGAGAGAGAGAGAGAGAGAGAGAGAAATCTTCTGTACAATAAAGACGGAAGCTGATGATGGTTAGCCTGAATAAGCCTTACTTTCATTTAACCATGGAATAACGTGTCTGCCTTAATTTTTTCTTATATTTGCTCTATATGTATTTATATACATATATATTTAGAGCTCTCTTAGAGAGTTATCCTTTCACAGTATGTACTGGATACGCCTTTGGATTCTTCTATATCTTCTACATCGCATGCTGATATATATAGTGAATTAATAACTATACATATAAGGGTTCACATACGTATAGTATTATTATTCAAGAGTTAATAAAACAGTGCTAATAAAACAGTAGTATAAACAGAGCGATATTATATATTATTATTAATAAATGTACATATCCTTCTACGTCGATGACACGACTCAGTGTTTCATGCGTTATGCAATCATAAGGTGCATATTTCAAGTGTTTGAAATATGAACCTGATGATTGCATAACACATGAAACTCTGAGTCGTGTCTTCGACGCAGGCCAGTATGTATATTTATTAATATATATGTATATTGTTTAATTGTGATAATTTAACGCCAAGATTGTTGCCCATAAACACAAATTTACTCAAAAACAGCCAACTATGATCAAGAAAAAAATATATCCTCACGCGGCAAACATACCAACACGTTTAGGAAAGGGTCAAACCAACAAAAGAAATAAATACAATAAAATAGCCCCCCCCCCCCCGCAAAAATGACAACACCCATTAACACGTATCCTAAAAACAAGCAATAAAAATAAATCAAACAGCTGTACATTAAAAAGAAAAAAGAAAAATAAACAAAAAGAAAAGAAAAATCAACCAATTACAAACCAGACCACTCCCACAAGAATTACACCTTGCTCTATATAAACAAGAAAAACCGAGACCTAAAGGTAAATAGCTGGGACATCATAACGGTGTCTTCACGAAACTTCGAAGCCGACATGAATCTGCTCAGTTGAAGAGACAAACTCTTTGCACTCATATATATTTACCTGACGACAGGAAGCTCTGTGATAGCGTTTTAAATAAATTATCTATTCTTCCTCTTTTAGCTTAATTTGAAGTGTAAACATTCGATAAAGCAGAGTGTTTTGCTCGTAAATTCTCTTTAGTTATCTTTTCGGCTCATCTGGAGTACCTTTCCGTCTTCTGTGAGAACACTTCCAAGTTATTGAAATTTCTGTCCCTGCTTGATTTTAGTATCCCCCGCCTGTAGTTGGTATTTTCGGCTCCTCTTTTTACTAATGATCATTTATTCAGTTTTCTTGAATAAAGACAGTTCTAATTGCAAAAATTAGAACTGTGTCTTTATTCAATGATAAGCATATAACTCTACCCATGGTTTTTGCTATCATTTTTAAAGGAACCCCACAAAGCATGTTAATTTGATGGTATCTTTGCAACAGTCCTTAAGAAAGGTGATCTAAGCTCTACAATAAATGCCTTGCTGCTTCTGTCTCTCCTGTTTTTTGGAAATTCGTTCTGTCGTTCCTGTCTTTAAAAACTCAGGCTAACCGTTTGATCCTTTTAACTGTCGGCCTTCTACCCCTCTGTTCACAAACGACTAGGGGCTTTAATTAACTTTGAATTAGTTAAGCATCTCACCTTGCTGAGTCTTCTTTCAGGTAATCAATATGGCTTTCGCTTTTCTACGTCAACAGCTGACGAGTTAACAATTATTGCTAAAAGATTCTGTCAAGACTGTTCTCGTTCCACTACTCATGTCTGTTCCCGTTGATTAAATAAAGGGTTCAGTTTGGAATTCCCTGTAGGTTACCCAGTTCGATATACACCCGAGGAAGGTCGGAGGGTATAACGGTCGTTGTGATAAAAACAACGTAGGTGATGATACTAGCCCGAATATAAATAGTGTAATCGATAACTCTTCATCCCAGAAATCCAAACTAATATTATTAAATTTTTACACTTTATCGTAAGTTGTTTTGTCGATTGTCGAAACTTTCAATCATTACAACACAGACTAAAATAGTAATGTTAATTTAAGACAGATTATCATAGATGATACCAAAATATTATGCAGGACTTACTGTCAAAAAACACATAATTTTAGAAGTCATAATTATACAAAAGAGAGAATTTACACTTAAAATATCTGTCTCCGGGGGATATGGTATATCGAATTATGTATAAAGTATTTCATATCTCTACGATATATTTAATACACATGCAAAAATGAATAATCGATACGTGCTTTTTTTTAATATTTAAAAACCGTTCAGAACGACGACACTTTAAAAAGATTCAAATTCCGTTTCCAGTTATCTAAAAACGACAGGATTTAATCCACTTGTTTAGCATACTGACAACAGTTCTTGATAATGGCCGATATAATGGAAAGTACTTCAAGAAAACAAAAAAAAAGAAAAAGAAACTTTGGATAGTTCATTTATAAATTTGAACCCAATATACAGCATCCTATTCGTACATTCAAAAATAAATAGACATAACTTGTCGGTTAAATAAACAGAAAACATGTTTGGATGAATTCTTGCTTCATAAATACACCTTGTATATATATATATATATATATATATATATATATATATATAGTGTATGTATGTATGTATGGAATAATAGTTCGTATTGAAAGAAACACAATTCTTAAAAAAGTGCTCAATACAAAGTAGAGCTAATAATATTTATTCAGAAATTATAACATAAATATGTTATATTACATAAATATTGACATATTTATGTTATAATTTCTGAATATATATATATATATCTTAGTTAAATATTATCTTAAGTGGATACCCTATTTGGGTAGACGCTCCATTTATTTATTAAGCAGTACATTTGTTTGAAGTGCGTTGTGGTGCAGTGGATATTGGCTCGGACCAAGAAATCGGAGTTCGAATTCCAGTCGAATTCGTTGCATTCTTTCGCGCAAATATCTTTCAGAAAGGTATTAATCCATGTATTCTCCTCCTGGCTATGGATTAAAAAAAACAGAACAGATTGGGTTCTATAGCGTTGATTGGTAACCAGTCTACCACAGAAAGTAATCTTATGCCTAATCAGTTATGTCTCTTTCGAGACATTATCACCAAAGCGGGCATCACATATTGAGTTTAACTGACTGACAAATATTTATTTATATATTTTTTTTTTCGCTAACCGGTTTGGATATTCGAGAAATCTCATTATATATATATATATATATATTCTAAACATATGCTGTTAAATATAAGAGACAATGAATGTCTATTATGTTTAATCATGAGCCGTTCTAAACGTCGTATTTTTGCTTTAATTTCAGTTGAAAATAAAGACAAAAATTCTCCAACATTTGGATAATTATTTATTGATTTTCTTCTAAGCTTTCGGCTCACATGAGCCATCTTCAGAGAGGTTGTTTAGACTGAAATATTATAAAATCCACCATCACCGACGATTTTATTTTGTGTTGACATAAAACTCCGCTTGGCAACGGCAATAGTTACCAAAAATAATAAACGCAGTTCTTAAATTTGCGATGCGGTTTTATGACGTCACACGCGGGATAGCGCGAAATGACAACAAAACCATCTAGTCAAATGCAATGTAATATGTTATTTCCGGATTTAAAGTTGATTTTATTGAGTGTTGGTTGTTTAGATTTGATGTACATGGCCACCAATACCTGCAGGTTCCTCTTACTGTGTGTATGAGTAAGGATCACCGTATTGTTGACCAAAATCTGTCTGATATTACCGACATGTTTATGTTTTTCAGAGAAATGTTGTTTATATTACTCTGATCAAGAAAGATGACACAAAAGTCTACGAGAGAGCGTGGTTGTAGTAAAACCAATATATATAAAGGAAGGGGTTGGGATGTATTAGTTTTCATTGGGTTGGGATGAGAGAAGGAATTTAGTAGTAATTCTTTTTTGGTTATGTGGCCCGAACCTTTGGGTTAGTAGTGGTAGATGGTGGGGAAGTAACTGTTTAGTATAATTTCCATAAGTAAAGGTGAGATTGGGAAAAATCCGGTGTTAGTCTGTTTTATTTGCCCCGGATTTTTGCCAATGTCACCTTTACTTATGGAAATTATACTAAAACAGACTAAGATACATAATAAAAAATTAAAACAAAACGGTTGAATTCCCTTCATTTTAACATCTCTTGACTTTGCGCTACACATGAAAGAATTCTATAACAGACTAACACACATAATAAAAATTTTCAAAGAAAACGGTCGAATTCCCTTTATTTTAATATCTCGTGACTTTGCACTACACATAAAGAAATTCAAGAAACTAAAATAGTCTGTTAATCTTTTGAAATGATTTGTGAGCGTCTTTGTGGTTGCCAACACTGTTTGTTTATAGATACGTAATTTAGAATAAAGCTCATTTCGTCTTTTTGCCTTGATAAAGTCAATCACAGGACGAAACGCGTAGGCGATTTAAAATACAGTTTTCCTCTTGTCTTTATTTTATTTAACCATATATATAATCTATTTCATTACCTTCCTTTTCGCTTTATATTCAACCATAACTTTCAGTGTAACCTTCCAAATTTGAATGGTTTCATTTTACAAGGTTCATAAATATACCCCTATTTTCTGTAAGATTTATTATCAGATTAAGATGAAAGCGGAAAAAAAGCAAAGACGCTTGAATTTGTTATCTGCGCATCCTCCGCTCCATCTGTGTCGTGTGGGTGGCATTAATCCAATTTTCACTTCCCTCCTACTATACATTTTACGCTGAGTCACGCACGAGCTTATGTTCTCTCGCAAAAAATATTACCAAGTGACTAACATTATTAGTATTCTATCGGTAAAAAGAAAATTTATCTTGGACAGATTCTTTCCCAATTCTCTTACTTTGTTGCACAAATACCCGAGAGGATGCTTTCCCGATCACGACAATGTTAACTTCTTCAAGTCTAGCATCAACCATTATCTATCTTACTGTTGTGGATTCCGAGTGAGGAACCGCACAAAATAATTAACAGATGTTGAGATAGGAAAACAGGTTATATTAAACGTAAAGATACAAACTAGAACACATGTTAGTTATCCAGAAATAAGATTAGTAAGAAATATATATATATACAAGTCTTTGAAGTGAAGAGGTCAGGTAATAATATTCTGGCTGATTGGAGCTCAGAGCTACTATGACTACTGACGCGGTATTCTCTGTGTAACTTCAGTATCTCTCGGTAACTTACGAACCTCTTACGGTAATCGTACTCTAACTCTACGATAACTCCCTGTTCAGCAACGGTACTCACTATGGCAGAAGTATATGTATACTCAAGTCGAGTTCATTGTCATAGAAAAAGGGGAGATCCCACAACACTTAAATATCCCCATAATATTCACTTCTTACTTTCTATTACGTCCACACATTCGCCGCTATCTTGAGTGGCTCTTCGGTCTTGTATTGAGTGAATGATAGTTTATAACACAAGTCGAATTCACAGAAATAAAAGTCCCGAGCAAAAAACAACGCATCACTGAAGTTGAAAAGAAATGTAAGAAACAATTTTTTCTTATCTATGTGCCGTGTCCTTTAAGGACGTAGGCGATTATGGCCTTCCACATCACCCTATCCTATTGGTCTTTTAGCACGCTTTCTTCTGTTTCCTACCCAAACCCTGCTCTGCCAACCAAATGGATGGCAGATCAGGGTTTAACATACTTGACAACATTTAACATCTTTTCTTTTTCCTATATTTGACCTGTGTGTATCAGATTCTCTAGGTCAAACTTTCTCATTACATGTCCCAGGATCTTTAGCTGTTTTTTCCCGATATTAAGTATTAGTTTCATTTTCGTTTCCATCTTTTCCAAAATCTTATGCTCACATGTTCTGTCCATGGTATCCTCAGTATCCTTCTGTAGAACCACATTATGTTTGTTACAAATCTCTCCATTTTTGAGGAGATTGTCCAGCATTAACTGTCATGTTGAAGAATAGACATCACATAACAATCCAGTACATTTTTTTTTTCAGGGAAATTTTTACTACCTCTCAATACTCTACTCAGCTTCTGGAATGCATCCTTGGCCATGTCAATTTGCCTTCGGATCTCAATGTCGCATTTTCCGTCTTCTGTTAAAACAATTCCAAGTTATTGAAATTTCTTGATTTTAGTATCCCCCGCCTGTAGTTGGTATTTTCGGCTCCTCTTTTTATTGATGACCATTTATTCAGATTTCTTGTAGTTTTTTAGTCCTTTCTTTCCGTTTGCTTCGGCTAATGAAAAAGAAAAAAAGAAAATGAAATATTCATTCTGTGATTTATTTGTTCTATATTCCTCAACAGCCTTGAGGCCCGATATGTCCCCCCTACCCTACTCATCTTCGGGTATTCTTTAATCTTTAAGTATTGTATTACGGCTTTTTTTTTTTTTTTCATTTCTTTTTTCAAGTCCTTTCGAATGTGTTGTGAAATCAATCTCCCTTGGGATAACATCTGGACTACAACCCTGTGATCCACACTCAATGAACATAAAGATTCCGATAGATTTCGATTATTAAAAAAAAAATACTGTGAGATTATCAAGAAAGATAAGATTCAGGTGTTCTACAAAAGTAATTATCGACTCTGCTCGATAAAAAACAAAACTCCTTGCATGGAAATAGTACGTCTATATATTTTCTCTCAGATAAAAGAGCTTCCTTTTTATTGGACTGGATGTACTTTAATTTTCATATAAATGACGAGGCTTGCTTAGTTTGACACAATGCCGCAAAAAGAAAAACCCAATACTGATCCAACTATTTGATATATATCACTTTCAGTAAGATTTCTAACTTACAAATCTACGCGTTTTCTTGTATAATGCCCAATGGTAGGAAGAATAAAAGCGAATAAGATGCTTCTAAGTAAACTGCTTGCCCGTTTAAAAATCACTATTCAAAGCATTAATTTTTAACTGCTTCTAACACGTCTTATTCGCATTCTTTTTAAAATGACGCGATATATTCAGAGTGTCTCTAAAATATTCAGAGTATCCCTAAAATATTCTAGATGTACCTAAAATATCCAGGGTGTTCCTAAAATATTCTAGATGTCTCTAAAATGTTCAGGGCGTTCCTGAAATATTCTACGTGTCTCTTAAATATTGTAGGTGTTCCTAGAATATTCAGGGTGTCCCTTAAATATTATAGGTGTCCCTAAAATATTCAGGGTGTCTCTAAAATATTCAGAGTGTCCCTAAATTATGAACATATAAAAAAATTCATTTACTGTTTTTTCCTCTACAGACTAAACTTGGTTTTCTCGAAAGAAAAACGAAATTAGGTGTACTCAATGAAACCGACTGATGCAACACACTTGATTGAATGCATATATAGCGAACGTTTTAAAATGGGAGGCAAAGTGTACCTATTGCATCGAGATTACGTGAATCTTGCAAAGCACATCATTAGAAATGATGAATATCCTATTGAAGATGTTATTTGTTAATATTCCAGTTCAATAAAATGTGGCTGAAAATTTCATTTCTTAAAATATGCATTTTTGCCCAGGGTGTCCAGACTTTAGAGACGCCCTATAGACTGGTCACAAGTGTTTCTTCAGAGCACTCGTCCTGCTGATTATATTTATTTATTTATTTGCTAGCGAGGATAGAATACTGACCAGCCAGCATTGAATGCTAAGTATTCATACGATTCTCATAAAAAATTAAACTAAATTATTAAGAAAAGATTTTTTTAATAATAATTCGTATTGCTGAACTGCTATGTAGTATCAAGTCTTTTGTATATCTGTAATTGTTGGAAATCTCACAGATGAAGAGAAAACTGGGAAGCGACAGAAATATTGTTCTACAGAAGGATGCTGAGTATTCAATGAATGGACAGCGTAAGCAAAGAAGAAGTCCCAAGTAAATGGGGAAAATTACACGTACTCAGAAAGAGAGAATTTTCTTAGACACATAATGAGAAAGGAGAACCTGGAGAATTTAACACGAAGACAAGAGGGACAGAGAAATCAGCTGATCAACTATCCAACGTGCTTGCATTAATGGGTGGCGGAACAGGGGGTGGGAGGATTGGAAAAGGGGCAAATGTTGCAAAAGCAATAAGAGGTTGTGGAGAGCCACATCCTAAAGCGACACTGCGTACAAAAGAAGAAGAATTTTTTTATAATTATATCCTCCCAAGTTAGGCATTTTACTGCCACTGTTTTGCAGGGGGTTACATAGAAAGTCACGTGGTCAACTCTAAACGTACACACATTTTTTGGGGGGAAGACATATGACACGGGTCAATGAAAGTTGAATGTGTTGTTTTCTGTAAATCGCACGCTTATCATTGATTAATAAATATCACTTGTCCTCGCGAAGTTTTCTTTAATCTGCCACAAATATGTACAGTGCGACACTGTCATTAATATGTACATTACATGTATTTATTTTGGTACCTACTGCGACTAAAATGTATAGTACTTGTATTTATTTGGTACTAGCAGTATAGCCCGGCGTTGCTCGGGTGTAATGAAAGCTTTAAAACTAATCCATGGTCCTGGAGCTCAAACTTTTTGGACGTTGGCACGAAAGACTAAAAAGCAATAATTGTTTCCAGTTAAAGCGAAACCGTAGACTGAAATAAGAATGAATGGATGCAAGTCAAATTTTGATTCCTGGTATCGATATCAAATTTCCTGCACTATTGTAAGAACTGCAACCTTGAAACTTCTGAATATCATTTCTTATGTCTTTTTCTATGAGTGTATCAAATTTGATTAAAATTGGACCACTCCTTCTATAACCCGATTTTTTTCGATTATCGATTTTCGATATTTATCGGGGGTACCTCGACACAAAACCTAGCTAAGAACACTCACAGACGCTTATAGTACAACTGTGTAAATTTTCAAGAAAATCAGTTCAGCCGTTTCGGAGTCTATAGGTAACGGATACACACACACACACACACAAACAAAGTTCCATTTATAAATAAGTTTACATCTGCCACCATTAATATGCGCAATGCATGTATTTATTTGGTATCTATTGCAACAAATATGTACAATACTTGTATCTGTTTGGTATCTACTGTCACTAATATGTACAGTAATTGTAACTATATGGTATTTACTGCCACTATTATGTACAATACTTGTACCTATTTAGGATCTACTAGCACTAAAATGTACAGTATTTGTTACTATTTGGTATCTACTGTCACTAATATGTAGAGTATTTCTTTATTTGACAACTACTATAATATTTGCATCTATTTGGTAACTACTGTCACTAGTATGTGCACTACTTGTATCTATTTGGTATATACTGCCACTAATATATGTACAGTATTTGTATCTATTTGGTATCTACTGGCATTAATATGTACAATACTCGTACCTATTTGGTATCTACCGTGACTAATACATACAATACATGTATCTATTCGGTAACTTTTAACTTAATCTATATACAGTGCTTCGATATATTTAGTATGTACTACCACTCTTATGTACAGTACATATATCTATTTAGTATCGACTGCCATTAATACGTATAGAACTTGTATCCATTTAGTACCTACTGCCACTAATCTATACAGTATTTTTATTTATTTGGTAACTGCTCCCACTAATATATACAGTACTTGTATTTGATTACCATTAATATCTACTGCTGTTATTATGTGCAATATTTGTATTTATTTAGCATCTACTACCACTAATGCTTACCGCCATATCACGTCGAATACACCGGTTCTCGCTCGATCACCGAAGTTGAGCCTGGTCAGTACTTAGATGGGTGACCGCTTGGGAATAACAGGTGCTGTAAGCTTATAGTGACGGATGTGCGTCGTTGGTGTAGTGGATATCGGCTCGGAAAGAGAAATCGGTGAGACGAGTTCGAATTCCAGTTGAATATCCTGCATTCACTTAAGCACTGGTACCCTTGGGAAAGGTATTAATTTGTCCCCTACCTCCAGTTATGGGTTAAATAACAGGGTAGGACTTGTGGACCCTGCCCTTAATAACAAATCCTAATGAATCTTGATACTCGAAAAGAAAAAACTATTATTAGACACAAAACTTGCATAAAAACAACAACAACAATAAATTGTTGTAAGAAAAAGGTATTACCAGCAATAAATAAATAAGAAATTTAGTTGGCAATAAATGACCCGCCAAGGTTGATATGCCATATAAACAAAACAACCAACAACTACTACTAATATGTACAATACTGATATCTATTTGTTATCTTCTGCCACTAATATATAAAGTATTTTTTTACTGCCTCTAATATGTATAGCACTTGTATCTATTTGGGATCTGCTACCAGTGATATGTACAGTACTTGTACATATTTCGCATCTACTGCCACTAATATGTACTGTACTTGTATCTATTTGGTATCTGGTGCCACTATCAAACACTATACTTTTATTTATTTGGTATTAACTGCCACCAATAAGTACAGTACTTGTATTTACTTGTTATCTCATTCAGTTAGTTAAATACTATACGTGATACATTCTTCGGCATTCATGTCTCGAAAGAGACACGACTGACTGTGAAGAAAAATTTCCCGCCATTATTTTCTGTGGTAGACTGGGATCTAACCATCACTATAGAAACCAAACTGTCATTTATTAAACCTTCAGCTGGAAATAGAAGAGACGGATTCATACCTTTCCCGCGCCGATTCACCACAACTCGCATCTACATATTGTTGACCATGTCCACCATAGTTTATGAATATAGAATACAGCGCAGTACGTAATCTGTTCAATGAAACAACGTCAAAGATTAACACTCACGAGTCAGACACTCTGTTGAATCTGACTATATCGCCAATACTCGGGAAAATATGGTCGCCTTTATACACGTCGAATTGAATATTTTGAACCTTCTGATTGGCTAACCCTTCTATTGGTAAACTATTAGTCAGCTCATGGCTGGCTCACTAGTATACAAAGGTACCAAAAAAACCCAACACATATTTGGTATCTACCGCCATTAATATGCCCAGTACTTGAACAGTATGATTATAAGAAATACACAATTTTTCTATAAAAATTTGAATTTTTACATTTTTTTTTTCAAATATATTTTTCACAATTTTTTTTTGTTTCCTGGCAACCAATATTTTGAAACCAAGTCCGACACAATAAAAAAGGATTTATTCTCTAGTTCCTTGCTCTTTTTTTTAAATCTGTGATCTTGTATTTTAAGCAACCAACATTAATTAACAAATAGAAAGTCGATGTCTTCAACCTGTGTAAGAAAAAACATGAAGATTTAACATAAAAAACAAAAAAGTAAACAAAAAAAATATTCAAGTTTAATTTTGGATTCGAATTTCTGGTAATGTTTATTAATATTCTTTTTACAATAACAATCAATATTTTGTTCATCTGTATGCGCTGCCATACATAGACACTCTGTACAATCAATAACGTCACTGTACAAACAAATTTGCCAGAGATAGAGAGAAAGATCTAGATAAGAGGAAATTATATACAATGAAATGAAAAGAGAAAAAAATCTGCCATAGTTATGCCAGACAATTGTCTTCACTTTCGAAATTACAAGACTTGAAGATTGGACAAAAATTTCATAACTGATTTCTGGGAAGTTGCCGTTCTATTTCAAGCATAAATGACGTTCATATTCGAGTCGCAAAACCCAGTTTCTTTTAGCAAGAAATTTATTAACATTTTTTACTGAATATTTTACTACTAAAAGATTTTATCTATAATACTAGCTATTCTTTAATAACCTCTCGTCACAGAGACATAGAAGCAGTATTTGCATTCATTGTTGCTACCTGCACTAATGTGAATAACATTTACCCACCCACATCCGAATATCTATTCGTATGAAGTCTTGCAATAGATGATATCAGAATTGGAAATTGCTTTTCAATCAGTAATGTGGCGTTTATTTTGAATATTTAATGAGCTATGATGATATTATTTGCATAATTTGTTGGTGGTTACAGAAAGATTACCTTGTAAATATGTAGAAAAATGTCGATTTTAATTCACTTTTTGCTGTAATTTTAAGTGCTTATTTTTAAGTCCCCTGTCCCTTCAGATAGCCGATAATAGCTTTCCAAATCTTTTCTCCTTTAATATCTGTGAATTGCCATGATTTCTTGGAAAAGATTGTAGAGTAGTTTGCCGTTATCTTATCCACAGTTTTTGAATTCGGATAGTAAACTGGCTGCCCCCATGATTAAAGTGTCCCAGTCTGTTTCATGCCTTTCTAATTCAAATTGAACGTATCAAAGTCAGTAAAAACTTAAACTGATTCTAATTTCGGCGCCGATAAACTTTACACTGCTGCTGCCCCACCCTTATTAACCAAAGTCAAGATTGCTAGGTTTTCACTTCGAAAATTTAGTTATTGAGAGGCTAAGAAAAAAATTAAATTTATCAAATCTACATTTGCTCATATTAATTGGATTTTCAATATCAAAAATAAAATTTATCCCTAATATTATTCAGAAAGATTTTCTACAATTTTCTCTCTACAAGGAGAAGATTTAAATGTTTAATTATTATTCAAATCAAATTAAATTGAAAATCGGATTCTCACCACCTGTAATTGCCATACGTGGTACATGACTGGGCGATCATGACTCGAAAGAGTCATGACTGACTTTCCCGCATTTTCCCGTTTCTTTTTGCGGTAGACTGGTTACCAACCAAGGTTATAGGATCCAGTCTGCTATTCAACTCATATCTGAGGGAGAAGCGATTGATTCATACCTTTTCCAATGGTATTTGCGCGTAAGTAAATGTACCCGACTGGAATTTGAACTAGGCTGTCTGATTTCTCTTTCTGACAGGGTATCCATTAGACCACAACGCAAATCCGAAAATAATAAAGAAACAAATTTTCATATCCTATTTTATTTCAGGGCCTACTCCTGTTATCCTTGTTTAAAATTGGGTACCACGAAATTTCCATTTGTCCGTAATAATGAAGCAAATCTTTTATTTGGTTGACAAAAGCTAAAATCTAAGAATGAACTCTGGCGAATTTCACTGATCAATGTCACATATCCTATCATCTATTTCTGACTTTGCCACTCCAAGAATGTAATTGATTTGCTACAACACAAGATACTTTATTTCTGGCTAAGATGTCCGAACAGACAAAACACACACGTTTCTCAGAAAGTGTTTAACCGTTTTTAATATATCAAGGGTCAGTTGTATAGCTTTGATGTAAATTGTTAACTAAAGCGCCCATTGCTGTGTATGCTTCAATAAACGCCCTCTGGCCGGGGTTAAACAGTCACCCGTGAAACGGCATTAATGGGTTTGGCTAATTGAGATTTTCTCATTGACAGGGAAGAGGAGTAAAGTATTACTTGAAACATGGACGTTCATCTGTGAAAATTATTTAAATAATTTCGAAGTTCTCCAAGAATGGATCAGTAACTGAAATACAGAACAGAGAATGCAAATCTTTTGAAAAGCGCTCCACGTTCTGGAAAGCCTTCAACAAGCAAAGCGCGCATGCGGACTGTCATCAAACAAAATCTGAAACTTGCAGACAGTAATAGGTTTAGAAAAAATCTGGGGATTTAACAGAAAGTATCCAATGGCTTTGGATATCTAGACTTTCAATTATTCATGTGTTGTGCAGTTTTACGAGTTTTTCTTTTCCCGCAAATGATCACATTGCCCACCTACTGTCAGTTTCCCAACAGTCAGTAGTTGTTTCCGTAGGACTTTTTTTTTGCAAAGCTATAATCGCTGCTGAAAAGGATGAGAATTTGAACTGTAGACGAGATTACGGAGAACGCGACGTGGCATCAGATAGCAATCTCTATAGATGATTTTAAGGTTAATTTGAAAACAAAAGTGGAAAAGTGGTTGTAGTAATTGTGTGATGCCTGAGAGATAATTTATTAAATATAATTATGGTCTCATTGCAGTATATTATTATTATTATTATTATTATTAATAATAATAATAATAATAATAATAATAATAATAATAAATAATGAACAAGCAAGAAAGAATTTGAATTTATTCTATATTCTCAGATTTATAGGGACTATAAAGTTTCCTTAAAAGAGATTTGTTTGTAATATTAATAAGTAGATAAGTAAAGTGGAAAGTAAAAAAAAAAGAAAACATCTGCGTAGATACACACCCATCGACAATCACGAAAAGCTACCTGAGACTAAGACTGTGCTTTTAGTACCTATTCAAAACATTTATATTTTCTTACTTTTTCTATCTACAAAGGCATGAATATAAAGCTCCCTCTCATTATCAGGTTACTAAATCCTCCATTAAAGAACGAATTCAATGTTCTTTCTTAAATAAAGTATAAAATCATGAAAACGTTTAATAGTTGATATGTAATTAAAGAAGATTGACATCAATAAAAAGTTAGGTTTATGTGTGACACTATTTGGTTGCTGGTAATTAATAATAATTTTTAATTTGGATATCAAGAGAAATATACTAATAAACTTCTCATGAAAATGGTTAAAGATATAAAGAACGAAATAATTCGTTCCCAGAGATTAAAAATTATATAAAAACGAACCAGATGTCCGGCGGAGGACAATATCTAATTTGTACAACAGGCAAGGTGTTGACAATTGATTGATAAAACTGTAAAAATCCTAAGTGCCAGTTAAGGGGTGAAAAGGTTACTAAACGAAAACCAGGTGTCCTGTATCTGACCTCAGACGGAGAGAAATATAGAACTGACGAATTGGTTCTGGTGAAAACAAGCTACGAAATTTTAACTATGTGTTGAATGATGTAGGCCCTGAAAAAGCCAATTTATTGTGTTCAAATTTCAAACCAGAGAGAGAAGCGGAAAGTGCGTATGAAACAATAGTTGCTTTGTCTTTTTTTTTTTTAAAGAGAAATTAAGGAAAAGGAGGAGACGCTGCTTGCGGCCATTGAAGAGCAGCGGGCACAAACAGCCCACCAAAAGAAGGAGTAGAGCTGTCCATGGCGCTGCGGAGTGTTGGTAAGAGTTGCTATAAGAAAGAGGAAGAACTTGTGGGTGGAGTAATG
Organism: Ascarosepion bandense; assembly: GCA_037127315.1. Classification (NCBI taxonomy): domain Eukaryota; kingdom Metazoa; phylum Mollusca; class Cephalopoda; order Sepiida; family Sepiidae; genus Ascarosepion; species Ascarosepion bandense. The sequence goes on along the minus strand of JBBBDQ010000340.1, from coordinate 5,053,615 downwards.
CCTACAACCGTCACCCGAGAAAAGGAGGGGACTACCAATTTGGGAAAATAATTTTTCTCAGAACCAATGGAAGAGAAGATGACAGGTGGAGGAAATACCAATTCTCCAACTACCACCCCAACACCAATAAAATGAATGCTCGAAACAAGTTAAGCAGGGATCGGGCAGAAGAAAAGAAAGACGGGAGATCGCTAAAGTCCGCACGAGACGAACTACCGGAGGAGCAGATCACACAGGAGTTAGCCAACGAAGGGACGGCGCTAAAGGCCATGAGGGTCCTACTAGATTTAGCACAGTTAAAGAATAAACTCCCTAATATTTAGGGGCAAGAGTAGAAAAATTGGCTAATTTAGCTTTCCCAGAAGATGTAAGTGCCAATGCAGTGATAGACGCCCAATTGGTTGATCTATACGTAGAGGCACTCAGCGAGGAACGCATAAGCCACGATGCCGTAAAGGAAGGACCCTTAAAAGTATTAGCCCTGGCTAAAGAAAGCTTAAGCGTTTGGAAGAGGCCAGAAAGAGAATTCAAATACAGGGCTGAGTCGGGAAGTAGGCAGGCAGTAGAGTAGACAAAGAACTTTCGGCTGGAGTAGAAAGATTAAGCAAAAGAATAAACCCGAGAAGTGGAAAGAGGTTCCCAGAAAAAAAGATTGGGCGTTGGGTTATGGATTTGTTGAACATACTCCAGGTAGTTACGACTTGGTCTTTTGGACCTGTGGAAAACAAAACCAGGGAAACGCCACAGGGCTGCCCCAGAAATAAGAGGTAGGGTGACCCATGTAAGAAAGAAAGAGCTGAGGTATTGAGTATGTGGTAACGTGGGCCACATTACAGTAATTTGCCCAAGGAGAAGGTGCTAGTTTTGTGGAAAACCAGACCACCTGAAAAAAAAGCTCTCCAGAATGAAGAAAGGCAAATGCGTTTAACAGGTCCCTTCCACAGTCATCCAGAGAAAAAAATCTAATAGAGAATCTCCGTGAAAATAATGATAGAAGCGTACTACTACCAACGTCCATTGCCTGCTGGACGGAGAGCCAAGGTCCCAGGAGAAGAAAGAGGGCCAGGGTGTTTCCTGTATTAACACGGGCAAAAGAGCTTTCTTGGGCGGTTTACTGGTGAGAGCCCTGATAGAAACTGGTGCGTCAGTCTTGCTACTGAGAAAGAGAAAATATGAGTGATTGAGAAGTAGGGGTTACAAGAGGAAGGCGGACAGAAATCACCCAGGCCTACGGAACCCCATAGAGAGAATGGTGAAATTCCTAGTGAATAGGAGGATACGATGAGCGTCCAGAAGTTTTATGTAACCCCAGATCTATGCATGAGGGTAATCTTAGGTAAGAACTGGTTTCATCACCATGGAGGAGGTATAGAATTCAGCACCACTGTATTTAAGTAAATGGCAAAAGGATGCCATTGGCGGCTTCATATGAAGGGTTCGGGTCAGTGGTAATAGAGAAGGATATAAAATTATCCCTAGAACTGTAATGTCGGGAAGGATAAGGCTGGTGACAGGAAAGTAGATAAGAGCGGAGGGTCTTCAGTTGGTCCCTATGAAGGAAGATAACTTTGAAGAAAATGAGGTAGTCCGGTGTGAAGTGTTTGTGGAGTTAGTGTCTATCAGTCAGTTAAGTGCCATACGTGATACACGCTTTGGGCGATCATGACTGACTGAACAGAAGATTATCCCGCAGTAGGTTGCCATTGCTTTCTGCGGTATACTGGTTGCCAGTCAAGAATATATAACCCTATCTGTCTTGTTATTTAACCCATAATTGGTGGGAAGAGACGGATTAATACCTTTCCCAAGAGTATTTGCGCGTAAGTGAATGCAATGAATTCAACTGGAATTCGTACTCGGCTCCCCAATTTCTCGTTCCGAACCGATATTCACTGCACAACAACGCATATCCTAGTGCCTATACTGTTCGTAAATCATGCCAGTAAAACTGTGAAAATGAAGAAGGGAGAAGAGGTAAAAAGAATTGAAAAAAGAAGAGACATTTTGTGAAGGCGAAGGAGATTGAAAACTGGGAAATAGTGGCCACTGAAAAGTTTTGGGCCAGAGTGAAGGCCTTGCTAAACGCTAACCAAGACGTGGTGGCCAGATCAGATAAAGAGTTGAACCAGACTAGTAAACTGAAGATGCGAACTTATACGGGTAACCCCACCTCCAGTTAAGCTAAGAACCTACAAGATATCAATACACAAGTTGCCACTGATAGAATAGTCAGTTAAGGATATGATAGAAGTGCGGATGATAGAATGATCAGAATCCCCCTAAACTTTTCCCATAGAGCTAGTAGACAAAAAAGATGGTGGGCATCGGTTCTGCGTGGACTTTGGAAAACTGAACGCGGTTACTAACTACGAATCGAATCTTGTCTTACGATCAATCTAATAACAACGTGGGGTAAGGCAAGTCAGGAGTCGAAGAGATCAATTCATTGATCAAGCAGGTCTGAACGTTTTGGACGAGAGCTATACGTGGTCCTTGGGAACCATAAGCGGATAAAGAAGGCGTCTCATGTGCACGCCAATGGCGTCTTTTCTATACAAAACAAATGTAAGCTTCTAATTGCATCCACACGAAAGGAAGTAAAGTCAATGAATATATTAAATACTTTTAACACCGGTGGAAAGCTGGCATATATTTCATCAACAAGGTTAACATAGTTTCGTATGCGGCTCAATACCCCAAGTGGATGTTCTGGATGAGGATCGACTACTCTCTAAAAATTGATTTATGTTGAAACATTATATTTCTCCATACACAGTTTGTTAAACTTAAAATAAAATACTGAAATCAGTTAAAATTAAAAGATGATCAAAATGGAATCAAAACCATCAATGACATCAAAGACTGGTCTTACTAGAAGTTGTAGTGACAAGAGGTAATCAAAAGAAAAAGAACAAACTTGAATGTTTTCTTTTAGAAATTGAAGAACTAGAATTTGCGAATTCGCGTCCGTCCGTTATCGTTTTAATTCGTTGAAAAAAAAACCGCAACACAGATTGTCGAAAAATGAGAGAAATCAGCGTGAATTAAACCCGATATATAACACGAATAGATAGATCAAAGAAAGCATTTAAATTCAGTGTTTAAAAATATAAGACGCTATAAATCAATTGATTTTTATACGGAAATATAATACTTAAAATTGATCTTTCTTTTTTTAATCATTATTTTCATTACCACTCCTCTGGCCTTTTTTATTCTTCAAACATGAATCAACCAGGTTGAAAAAATTAAAAATACAATAAATAAATCATTTGAACAAATCAGGAATTTACTTTTTTAAGTCGAGAACGAAGTTAGGAAAGTTTGCACGCCTCAGGAGAAACCTGAAAACCAATTTTCTTTAAGTTTTTTGTCAGAAATGTACATTGCGAGTTTTTTACTTTTCCCAGCACGGAAATGTCATAAAAATGGTTGTCATTTTTTTTCTCACAAATTTCCATCTTGATTATTCTTTTAAACTTGGTCAGGCATTAGGTTAAAATATTTCAGTGAAAATTCACATTGTTTGCTTGGTAGCAATACTAATGGATTCGATCCCAACACGAAGCATCTTCACGCAAATTTATGTGCAACTGCGTTCTTAATTTATACAAGCAAAGAGAAAAAACGTAGTATTTTATCTTTAAATGTTAGAAATATATCTATAATGTGAATTTGGTTAGGATTTTTTAATCTCTCACAATTGTTTTTCCTTTTTTCATTTTTCAGCGAATTGTCAATGTTTTGTTCATATTTTTTTGTTCAAAAGTTCACATATTTTCGCGTAGAAAACGCGACTGGCTCCTGTTAAAACAATATGGACTTAAACCGGAAGTCGTACGCGCTTTATAATTCAAGCCTCTTTTTAAAATGTCTGTATCTGCAAATAAAACGACTAGTGTGTGTGCATTTATGCGCTTGTCGGTCACAATTGTTCATCATTATTATAAATATTATCATAAATATTATCATAAGTATGATCATAATTATTATCATAAGTATTATTTGCGAGCTGAATATTTGAGTTCTAAAGTAAAAGTGGCTGATGACAAGTGCACAAATTGAAAAAAAAAAGCAAATTTTATACCAGTTCTTAGTTACTGGAAATATACTGATAAAAAAAACTATTTCAGATTCTTTGTTAGAATTGTAATAATTATCCCCAAACTTAAAAACTGAATATATACAATATATTAAAGACAACTGCGATTAAGATATTTATTCAACTTTAATTGTGTTTGTATAAACGATTTCTTTTCATGAGTTTGATGACAGTTTTTACACACTTTATCTTTAGAAGAAATCACTCATACTCACACAAGAAAACTAGAATAAAAATCTTAAACGTTGAACCTTGTTAGTATTCTTTAATGAAACTTGTATAAAAGAGGGATTGCTGCCCAAATACGCAATTATATATATATATATATTTGTGTGGGGAGATATTTTCAGACAGCGTATAACTGTTGCAAAAATTCTAACGGACAATTTACAAGACTTATTCCCTTGTCGCTAACCCCACCAACATCCAACACACAACTCGCCAAATATAAGAAAAGAGGCTTTCATTCCTTTCCACACCACCTGATAAGACATTGTAATTTCAATGTCGAAACAAAATGTACAGTTTGTAGTGGATAAAAAAAAATGTACATGATTTAAAATATAATTTCTTATATATATAGCATATGTATTTAAATTTTACTTTTGGAAAATAGCCATTTCAACAGGTTCTTAGAACACACTTTATTCAACACCAGCCGGATGAAAAAAAAACAAAGAAAGTCTGGCTGGGATTGAATAAAGCGTGTAGTAAGAACCTGTTGAAATGGATATTTTCCAAATGTAAAATATTTACATATGAAATATTAAATACCTGTTATCTGCACTGTAACTTATATTTACATTGAGCTCTTTGTTGGATCAGTTTTGATATTTAACCTAATATTACTAAAATCCTTTGGGATTATTTAACAAATCTTCTTCTAGATTTATTTTATGACTGCTGCTATATATATATATATATATATATATATATATAGGCTAAATTGCTGATTCAGGCGGCTCGTGCCAGGCACTTGATAAAATAAGTTACTATTATCCGTGTTCACTTTGAATAGTTATTTTCAAAGAATCTCTTCTTCTCGTGTGGGACGAGAGGATTTCTATTTTCATTTCCTATATGTGTTTGTGTTTTCTGTCCTTTAAATATTATTTCCTTGAAAAATGATATTCTTATTTTCTTGAAGACAATTTGTCAAGCCATAAATCATTTTCATCGCGTGCCAAAAGTTTCTTTATTTCCATTCGATATCGTCTCTTTTTTGTTCCAATGGTATCGACTAATTTTGGAGAAATGAATGCGTGAATCAGTGAAAACCGCAATCAGGAAAAAATCGATATCAAATTGATCGGACAAAATGAACTGTACACTTTTTCTCTTATCGAATTTATCTTTGATTTCTTATATGCAATTGAGTCATTTTTCATGTGTTTCCAAACAAAATTCTTAAAAATTTTCATAGCAAGAAAAATAGTATTTGTTCACCAGAACAAAATTTAGTCTCTTTAATTGTTTCAACTGTCAATGTTTTTGTTACTTGCTGAAGGTGACATCAGAGCTTTGTGACATTTACGTCATCGGTTGTGTGCCCCAAGCCATCGGATCCCGCATTTGTGTACCAAGTGTGTTTGCTCGTGTATAAAATCCTTTTACTCGTGAATGGTAAGAGGTATAATCCATTTCCCTTGCATACGGGCTTGGTCGCACCTTTGCTGTTTGCATATAGTTGCTGGGACTGTAAGGGGAGTAACTATAACCGTCTGTGTACTGCGGGGTTCGTGAGGGTTCAGGCCCACGGGACAGCTGCAGATTGAGGCCGCTCGTCATATTTGGGCTGATGACTCGAGCTAGTTGAGAATTAGCCACATCTCGCTCAAGGTAACCTGGAAAAATTTTTTAAAAAGATCTTATTTAAAAAATATAAGCTAATATTTCTTTAAAAAGAAAGCAAAAAGTATATATCGTAACATGAATTTGAACCTGCTCAGTTATAAAGTTACTGAGAGGTTAAAGAAAGCGGGAAGTTGAAATCGACCTTTCTCATTTCTTTTGTTTGGGATTTCTGCTTTGGGTTATTTATAATGATTTTTAGTTTGCTTATTTTATTTATTTCTTAAATTTATTTTGCTTATTTAGGCATTTCATTTATTTATACATATATTTCTTATCGTCTTAATACTTGCAGAAAGGTATTTACATTATTCGGACTATTGTCCTCATCTTTGTTGCCATGTGTACGACGTCTCGGCTGTTGTACGCTCCGGCCTTCCTCAGGTGCTAGGAATTTCGAACCGAGCCTTTTATTACAATCACTGGGACATATCATTCTCATTCTTTGAGTAGTAATAAAGGGTTCAGTTCGAAATTCCTAGCACCAGAGGAAGGTCGGAGCGTACAACAGCCGAAACATCGTATCAATGGCAACAAAGATGAGAACAATAGTCCGAATAATATAAATACTGTAAATACTACCTCATCTCAGAAATATAGACAAATACTAAAGAAAGGTTTATTGAATTTTAGGATATTAGATTTTATTTAGATTTTTATTGATTAGGAGGTGTAGGTAGCGTAGTAGTAATCTGATTTCTTGGTTGCATTTAGAAATGTATCCTGTTCTTTTGTTTAATAACATTTCCAGCACTGAATCTTATGTCCACACGTTTAGTAAATTAGTATAACAGATTCCTATTAATATTGTGACGCATTATTGTGACCATATTCTAGAATAAAATCAAGTAAATATTTATAGACACTTATCATGTTTATGTATATTTTAATTTTTCTTTCAGTTGGGAATAATAAGGATGATAATATTCAGTGGAAAACATTACTTACTCTTGTCGTCGTCTAAAATCTTTAAAGATAGAGAACTTGGTCTATGATGATTGCGGCTTCGGTTACCGCCCGTACTGATGTGATTGAGAACCTCAACAACGCTGCAAAAGAAGATGAAATTTATTTCATTAAAACTATTTTCATGTTCAGTACTGTGCAAAAGTATTAGGACAAGAAATATTTTATCTTATATGAGGCATCAAAATAAAGTTTAAAATCACCCCTCTCCTAACACTTTTGCACACGACCGGTAGTGTGCAAAAGTATTAGGACAGGGGTGATTTTTCCTAAAAACCTCACTGAAATTCAAATAGAGGGTGAAAAGCCAAGTAAATCGCTAATAAATATTGATTATTTTCAACTAGGTGTAAAAGAAATGTATTTAAAAAAGTTATTATACTAAATATTAAATTTATTTTATAACAAATATTTTTTTCTTATTAAAGCATTTGTTGAGTAAATCAAATAAAAATTCTTTGTTTATTTTCTGTCAGTATGCCTAAAAAAAGAAAAAAATAGTTCTTGTCCTAATACTTTTGCACAGTACTGTATATAGAAATATTGCATGAAAAAAAATAGACAACTGATATATGTATTTAAACAAAGCATGGCCTTGTCTATTCTTGGTTTAATTCGAAGATTGTTACCATAACGGAATCTTCAAACGCAGTGGAGAAACGAAGAATGAAAAATTATCCCAATTTTCCTGCACTATATAGATAATCTCATTAACACGATAGATGGTGCATTTCGTTTTTGCCGGATAAAATAAAAAAATTCTTCTCTCTAAAGTATTTTAATCATTTCACTCAAAGCAAGGCAATTAAGTCACTAATATGCAAGGTGATTACTGAAATTTGATTTGTTTTGTTTTATGGCATATCAACCTCAATAAATTATTTAATGCCAACAATTTTTTAACAATAGATTCATTAGAATAAAATATGTATTTTTTATAAAAAATCAGCTTGTAGATCAGGTTTCATTGACGTATTTTTGTAAAGAGGCTTTTATCGCGAATCAAATGTTTTGCTGGAATATATATATTCAAATATGTTTTGCTGGTAATATTTTCTGCTCCAAAATAGTATTGCTGGAATTTTTACTACAAAAATATCTACTTTTTTGTTATTTCATAGTGCTTTGACACGAGTTTGGTAGTTAACTATTTGCTCAAAACTTGAACCTCAAGAGGTGCTACCAATTAGGGTCAGGGTAGACCTACCACCATCAACAATTAAGAGGTGGCTCCACGCTCGTCTAAACTTCCCAAAGAGAGGGCTTGCTGCTAGATGAAGCTTATAAATAACAAAGAGAATATGATTACGAAGACAGAACAATAAAAGAGGAATCAGAAATAAAACTAACGTCAAACAATCAAAACTGCAATAAGTAATGTTAAAATCAAAATATCGTAGAAAAGTGAATAAAATCAATGGTTGAAAAACTAGGAAAGGATGTTAATGAGTCAATATTAATGTGCAAAATAACTAAGACATTTATGCAAGGAAAATGAAACATAGTGTTTATCCAATATATATATATATATATATATATATATATATATATATATATGCTTATATATCCGAAATATATGCTTATATATACAAATCAAAAGTATATATGCTCTATATTTATATATATATATATATATATATATATATAGAACATATATATATATAGAACATATATATATATATATATATATATATATATATATAGAACATATATACTTTTGATTTGTATATATAAGCATATATTTCGGATATATATAAGCATATATTTCGGGGACACACACACACACACACACACACACACACACACACATATATAGATATATATATATATATATATATATATATATATATATATATATATATATATATATATATTAAAACTTTATGTTGCACTTAACTTGCATAATATAATCTAACACAAAAAAGCGATATATACGAGTTGAATATATGGATCGAAATCCGACAAGATGAATAGAATAAATAATGAAAAGGTAGGAAAAAGTGTCTTTAATCTAACTTGTTTACCTTTAACAAACTTGTTAAGAGATCTTTTAAAGATGAATGGTATAAAAACTTTTCTTAATTTTAAAAGCCCACAGAGACAGTATATTGATTGTGGTTTGATTTCATTGGTCAGATACGTGTCACGTGTAATGAAGTAATAGATGGATATTTTAGATGTACAGAAAAACTTATCTCTGTTTATGTGTGTGTGCTACGTGTAATAACAAACAATAGATGTCTATTTTGAATGTAAGTATATGTATGCAAAAAATAATGTACGTGTCAAACGAATTTAAGCGATAAACAAATTAAGTGTTTTTTTTATGTGTCATATGATTTCATTTTAAAGTCGGCCATCGATATTCGATGATCGCTGCCATCTAGTGATGCTTAATTATATTGAATCTTGTAACTGGTCACAATTTTTGATAAAAAAGAATACTCGAAGTTTCATACTATAGGCGAAGATAATGGGGTTTATATATATCCACTACCGGCCATAATTATTAAGCCATCCCAGTTTTTAAAAAATGGTGTATTTCATTCTATTATTAGTATTTATTGCCAAGTGGTTAATTCTAAATGAAAATAAAATGATTCTTTTGTTAGTATTACCTTGCAAAATTTTACAAGGAAGAAAAGACTAGCATGGGGAAGAGAGCACAAAAACTGAACACCAGAACAGTTCATTTGATGCACATGTTATTATGCAGTATTAACAAAAGAACCATTTTATTTTCATTTAGAATTATCCACTTGGCAATAAATACTAAAAATAGTATGAAATACATCATTTATTTTAAAAAACTGGGGTTGCCTAATAATTATGGCCGGTAGTTTACATATACCATTTATCTGTGGTAAGAAGATTATGTAGCAATAAGCTTTTGTGTTTGTAACGATTTTCTAAACCTTGAAAATCAGAATCGTTTTTCTTTTTTGTTTATTTTTTTCTCTCGTGTCAATCAGAGTTGCAAGTAAATTAAAAAATATATCAGTTGATATATTCATTGGTTTATGGTACATTGGTTTATGGTCCTTGGCAGTTCAATCCAAGATCCATTTTCAGAAACGCTAGCAGTTCAATCTTTTTGAAAAAAAGGCAGTGTTATTAAAAATACAGTTTGTTTTAAAATTCAAACTTAAAACAAATAATCAAAACTATTTTCTATTTTAAGAATATTATTTATTTTTTTCCATTTTTGTTTTTTTTGTTTTTTTTTACAGCAAGATTCACACCGTGCAGAATCCGGAGGCATGTCGATCATTGCATTCTTATACTGTGAATGTAAAAAATAATGACCGATAACACAACTATCCTACCTACACTAAGAAAACAACAAAAGCAAACTACAGATTCTCGAGGCAATATTCATTAAAACACCGTCTCTTCCCCCCAGTTATGGGTTAAAGTAACAAAACAGATTGGGTTCTAGAGCCTTGGCTGACAACAAGTCTACCGGATAAAGTAATGGCAACCTACTGCGGAATAATCTTCTACCCAGTCAATCATGTTACTTTCGAGACATGATCGCCCAAGCGTGTATCACTTATAGCACTTAATTGACTGACTGAATATAATAGTTGAAAAAATGATTACGGCTTCTACTGGGTATAAAGTGGGGGATCGGTTTTATATTGTTATGAAGTAATAAACTGATTTATTTACTACTTATTAATATGATACATCTCTTTCTTCTCTAGCTATGAGTCAAATAACAGGGCAGATTGGGTTCTATAACCTTGGATGGCAACCGGTCTACCGTAGAAAGCAATGGCAACCTTCTGCGGAATAATCTTCTGCCCAGTCAGTCATGTCTCTTTCGAGACATGATCGTCCAAATCATGTATCACGTATGGCACTTAACTGACTGAGTGAAATATAGTTCCATTGACAGTGTTGTTTACCATTATTCCTCGGTCCCTATCTCACACTATCATGAGCTCACAGAAAAAAAAGAAAAAGAAAAAGAAAAGAGAAACGGGAATGGCTTACAGAAACCTTAAGACAACAATGTTGATTTTGGAAATTAATAATACATATGTTCTGTATTGTATCGTACTTGACACTTAAGATTTCGATGATCGTTCAGAAAATGGAAAAGAATAAGTAAAACAAGAAGAAATCATTTTTTAAAATAAGGCAAAATATTTATCCGAATCTTAAGAATCATTTATTCCTCTCAAGCAAAACAACATGATAGTGTCCAGGTGTTTGTTGACGACACACAGGTCAGTACCCTAGATTTGTCTCCGGGGTGAAAAGTCCACCCCACCACACACTTTGGAAATATCTTTATTATTTAGTCTGAAGAAGAAAAAAAGGCAAACATTGGAAAAGGATGCCATCACCATTGCGCGAACACCATATATTACAGGACGAACACAAACAATCTCGCCAACAATTTTTTATTTAAACAAGAAATACTTAGCTAAGACATTATGCAGTTCATCTTGCTTTGCCGCGAATGGTTGATTAAAATTAGGCAGAAATATTTTTTCGTCGGCTCTCGGTATATAGAAGTAAAACCGAGTTATTAAGAAATGTTAGTGTTTCTACAATTTCTTAATTTTATTCCAACTTAATTCAGCTGGAAACATTAAAAACAAATACAATATATCTAAATACAAATCGGTCATTCCATCTTAAATGTACAATATTGGATCATATGCAATATTAGTTATCAATTTAACGAGAAACATTAAAAATATATACAATCTTTCTAAACACAAATTAAAGACCTGTCATAATCGGTTATTCCATCTTAAATGTACAATATAGGTAGGTGACCAATTCAACTAGAATCATTAAAAATAAATACAATGTATCTTAACACAAATTAGAAACCTGTCATAATCGGTTATTCCAACTTAAATAAATCAACAAGGTGTTTTGCAGCAATTTTTAGCGTCAACTTGAGATTTTTCTTGATAAAATATTGAATAATTTTATTACATTAAAGATTAGTCGTTAAAAGTACTGAATTTTGTATAGTATTTTTTTTCAAGATTTAGATGATCAAAACGAAATTACGAATTTAAATGAAATCCCCACCGAATTACCTCAAAATCTGTGTAAATATTTCATCCTTTAATCGTCAATTGTGCTTCGTTTAATTTGAAATATAAAAAGATGTAAGTAAAATAAAAGTATAAATTGATAAGATGCAGAGGGTCACAAAGCATTGCCCAGGGTCCCCAATCAATACAATTCCAGGAATCGAACGTGTAGCACTATTAATATTAAAAGACAAAATGAGGCCGGAATGTGACATAATTATAATGTTAATATATATATATATATATATATATATATATATATGGAAATGTCTGTTTGTCTGTGTATCTTCATTCTAACGAACCCTACTCTTCCGAAACTCTTGCTTCTATTTCAACCAAAATTGGGTCACTTGTCGGTCATGACATGAACCTTTGAGGTACGCAAAAATTTTTTGAATAGATTTATAGGGTACAACAGAAATCACCGAAACGCTTAGAATTTACGAACTTTTCTCCTCCGAGACGCTTTATGCAAATTCAAACAAAATCAGGTAACTTGTAGATCAAGGTTTGAACCTTAGATGTACACACAAATTTTTGTAATCAATGTCAAGTGTTCGTCAAAAATCAACGGCAACCATAATTTTCGGGCTGTCTTTGCGCACTTTTATGCATTTCTCCAAGACGCTTCAATCAAACCCAACCAAAGTCGAGTAAATAGTAAAACAAAGTCTGAGGTCTTGATATGGGTGCGGTAAAAACTAATGAAAAATATTGAATTTTGTGATCGTTTATTTCTCCGAAACACTTTTACAACAAAAATGATTTTCTTTTTTGTAACTTCTACCTTATCATATGCCATAACAATTTCACGTTTTATACAAGGTTCCAACCACTCCAAACGTTGCAGGGACAAGGCATCCACTGCTGCGTCAAAACGTCATCACATCACATTACAGGCTTCCGTAACGCCCGCCCCAGTTCTTCCAATTATACATACATCATTCTCGTTTATTGGTAAAACTGACCAAGCATGAATGCCGTTTTGCAAATACAACAAAAAAAAAACAAATACTTACTTCGCACTTTTTAACTTTTCAACATAAATACCCCTAGAAACGACGAGCTATAAAGTTAGTTTATATATATATATATATTAACATTTTAATTATATCAAATTCCGGCCGTATTTTCTTTATATGAAATATAGTTTAGAAAACCAAAACTTTCATTGAAATATTTTTTAAAATTTCCCAGATTTATCTTCTTGAAATCAAGATAAAATGAACGTTAAATAAAATGGTCCGAATATATATGGAAAAACAAAACAGTTTATTTCTGAACTTCTAAGCTGTGGAGAAGACAATGAGTAAAGACTCCATTAAACTGGTATGACAATGGTTAAAATATCTCTAAAGCGCCATGAGGAAGAGACGTGGCATTAAAATCGTTTCAACGCTAAGACTAATGCAATGGTTAGAAAATTCGCTAACGAGTTGATACTAAAATGATCCTGTGACAAACTACGGTAACTTATAAATAACGAGTTACATTTTTTTAATGCTATTTTGCGACACCGGGTATTCAAATAATAAAATCATATTTGTAAATTAATATATATTTTATGTTTTTCGATGTCACTTTCGTTCTTCCATAGTACTGGCCACAAATTTCTGCTGTTTTGAAAAACGAGTTAATGAAGAATGTGAAGCTACACTTGAAGCGACAGAAATGGTAAATATCAATGATATGGCATGACATCGGAAAATGGTTGGTTAGGATAAAGAACGGAGTGTTTGTTATTGCTGCCGACGCATGATGATATCAAATGCTAAAGAAAATATTTCTGTTGAATCTCAAAAGAAGCACTTGTGCGAATGCGTGCTCAAGAGGTGTGAACGGAGTTGATCTTACATTCTCGATGGATAAAGTACACATTGGTGTCTTTCCTGCAAATGTCCGCTGAATATTGAATTTTAAAGCCACATTTGATGAAGTAAGCAGATATTATAATTTTCACTGAATATTAATTTGCCATATTATCATTCAAACTGGTTTTATTCTTAAATATGTACAAGTTCCTAGTTTCCTCAAAAACAAGATATTAATTCTCTTAAATACAATGTTTCTTTCGGGCGTAGGCAATTATGGCCCTGTACAGATTCCTTAACTTTATTATGCATGAATTACCTATTTAAATCATAACTGAGGAAAAAAACGGATTCATATTTCAAAGGGCATTAATGCGAAAGTGAGTGCAACAGCTTTCGACTAATTATGTATATGGAGTATATGTATACTCACGTCGAGTCCATTATCATAGAAAAAAGGGGAGATCTCACAACAAGAATTCATGGTTAAAACGCCAATTGAACTTTTATTAAAGTGTGACGTTTTCGACAATTATTAAATTTTCCTTTTTTTCTCAGTTTTGACATTACTATATTTTTTTTTGCAACACAGTAAAGCGTTTTTAAATCCTCACAGTATTTAATATTGTTGGAGTTATCGTTAACATTTTTTTTTGTCGAGATTTACAAACTCTGTTTCGTTCAATTTCGCAAACCAATCAATAAAATTTGAATAAATTGATTTGTTTGAAAAATACTTTGACGAAAATCCTACTTGATTGTTTAATAATTTCTTTACTTATTTTTTCATTTTTACAGGACTTCATAATAAACAATATTTTCTGAAAATTTCTTTTTTCCTTTTTAACAGCAAAGAATACATTCTTAGGATTTCTTACTCTTGAGCATACAACATACAATTGGCAAATATTTCTTTCTGGAGTCAAATTACAAGTTTTTGAAACGTTTGGCTTCGTTATTTCTTTATAGTATTCGGAAACGTATGGCGAACTGGAAACAGGATCTTTGTATAAACAAATTTAAAGAAAATTATATTAAAAAACAGTATTTTTTTTAATCATATCACCCCAAGCAAGGCGGTGACGCCACTGATGCGCATGGGGCTACTTAAGAGTAAAATGATTGGAAAAGAGAAAGCCGGGAACCACATCCTAAACAGGAAACAAGGTATGAGCCTCTTCACCTGTTCAAAAGATGTGGGTCGAGTGTGAACCGGGCGATAGTTTAGTCTATCTACTCCAATTGAGAACAAAAAAAGAGAAAAGAAAAAAAAGTGAAAGAAGATTGGGAAAAAAAGTGACTTATTAAGTTTTAACTTCGTTAAAGTCCAGTCAAAAAATTTTCTAAAAATAAAATCAATTCTACAGTTAGACATGAAAAGTTTTAAAATTAAGCAAAAATATTGGGCACAAATGCAATACCACCGTCTTTAGACGGAGGTAATAATAAATCAAATTTGTTTTGTATAGGACTTTTAATTAATTATGTAGTTTCAAGTTCAAATTTGGGTTTTATAGTATATTTTCTATTTTTCTACATTGGATCTTTCCTGTCTTTTATGTTTATCAGTACATGTTAAACTTTTTTTTGTTTTTTGTTTTTTGTGAATGAGCATCCCCATTATTGTTGTTGGCTTCATGTTTCAGCTGGTGTGACACTTAATCCTCTTGAGATTAAAGTTCTATCTTTTTCAGCAAGTGTTAAAAAAACTTCAAAGGATTCCTGCAAATGTTGCCATAATTCTGATCTGAAACTCTCAAAGTGTTCCAGATGCAAAGAAGTATTTTATTGTTCAGCGAATTGCCAAAAAAAAAAAGACTGGATTCATCACAAGAACGTCTGCAAACCAAAAATGAGTGAAGAAGAACAATTACTCGTTCCTTATTCTCCAAATAAAGGTAAGTGATGTTGATTAGTACACCTTGACTCTTCTAAAGGTGGTTGTTTTTGTTTTGCTCATGGCTTACTTTGTCATTTCATTTTTGTGATAAATAACTTTTTTTATAACTTGCACTGTTACTTTAATAAAATTTGTGGCTGCAATGTTTTTTTTTTTCCATAAGGAGTTTTTTTGCTTTTAGACAAAAATGCTTTAAATCTGAATGTGAAAACATTTTAAATTTGTTTAATGGTTTCGATTTGTACAAAACCAATTTTCCTTTATTCCATTTTCCTTTCAATAAACTTTTTTTTTTCTCCATAGGGAAATCGACATAAAATATCCTGTTATGTTGAATGTCAAGTCATCAATATTTATCTTTTTGATAGAATTTTGATTAAAAATTCCTTTCTGAACAAATATTCAGATTGTTATGAATGGGAAAAGTAACTTTTATTAAAAAAGGATTTTCATTCAGTTGATCTCTAATTATTGATTAACAAAATCCCAGACTGACAGAATCAATAGTAAATAAGTTAATTCTCAATAAGTAAAATAAATTTTTAAGAAAAGCATCAAATAAATATTCATTCAAACTCAGTTGAATAACTGATGCCATGTTTGAGTATCAATGTTTCTCCATAAGAAGGTCTGCTCTTTTCATTTTAGACAAAAATTAACGAAATTTGCAAATTTGAAAAGTTTGGTTAACTTTCATTTTGGGCAGGGAATGAAATTAAAGTTCTTTGACTCGTTATTTAGATTTACCAGTTTATTATTTAGGCGATTGAAAATCTTCTGATTAAGGACGTTTTGATGTCTCCTTGAAAGTAGGCAACATTTATAGAGCCTTCAAATTGTTTTTCTTACTTAAAATGTTAATTTTTACTGGATACCTGTGTTTGAAATAGATATACTATTGTTGATTTTAAACAGTGTGTATTAATGTTTAACAGTTTTGCACACTTGAGAAAACTTGCTAAAAAAATTTACTCTCCAGTAAAGTTTGAACCCTACATGTCCAGTTTGATCGAGCATGCTTAAGACCACTAGGTCACAGAGAGTGTCACTCCCTAGCAAGATCCTATTGACCTTTTTAGGGAATGCATACTCCCACATTCAGATTTTCTTGAGAGCCCATATCGGCTTGATTTCGTAATCAGATTACCATTAATAGCTTCTGAGAATTTGATAAACTTCAATGTAATACAGGCATTTACCATTTCTTTCTATGTATAGAATTATTGGTTCGTTGCCATTGGATAACAGTTATAAAAGAACTTGGTTGAGTTGGTAATTACTACTGCCAGCCTCATGATTGTAGTTTTCTCCTATGCTGAGGAAATTTTCAGGTGGTGTGTCTTCGAATGCAAAGAAATGCATTTTTTTTCTTCCTGCAAATAGCTTTCCTCAAAGAAAATTTACTTTGTTACTAAGGTCGAAATATTGTTTATAGACGAACAAGAGAAACAATTTTCACACACATTTCCAAAATGAGAAACTGATGAGAAGTGTGCATTTCAAATTTGCTTGGAAGGTATCCAGATATTTGATCTCTCAAGAATATGTTTCATGACCTTTTGATTTAACATGAATGTAAAACTCTTCTATGGAGTTACTCAGTCAGCAGTGACACAACATTGAGTTACATTTTTTATGAAATAAGTATTTATTTTAATTAGTAAATTGTTTTCTAAATAACGAGGGTATTTTGTATGTTAAATAATAAAACTTAATTTTCCAAAGAAATTAATGAAAATTTATTGTACGCAGCCTAGTTAGAGGATATGATGAAAGGACGGACTAACGGAATTCTATATGTAGATTTTATAAGGGGCAAAATTTGTTTGAAAAGTAACGCAAATACAAAGTAATTATTGGCAATAAATTAATAAATGGTACGTGTGAAGTTTTCGACAATTATTAAATTTTCATTTTCTCTCGGTTTTGATATTGGTAGAATTTTTTTTGCAACACGGTTAAGTCTTTAAATCCTCACAGTATTTAATATTGTTGAAGTTATCGCTAATATTTTTTGTCGAGATTTACAAACACTATGTTTTGTTCAATTTCACAAACCGATCTATGAAATTCGAATAAGCTGATTTGTTTGAAAAAATACTTTAAGCAAAACCTTAATTCACGGTTTAATAATTAATTTAATTTTATAGTACTTCATAATAAACAATATTTTTTTAAAAAAATTCATTTTTTTCCTTTTTAACAGCGAATAATAAATTCTTAGCATTTCTTACTCTTGACAACATACAACTGGCCATACGTAAATATTTCTTTCTGAAGCCATAATGCAACTTTTAAAGCATTTAGCCTTGTGATATTTTTATAGTTCTCGCAAACGCAGGGCAAATTGGAAACTGGATTCTTGAATAATTAATCACTTACGAGAAAAGATATGCGGAAAACATATTTGCATTTATATAAAATAATTATTTGTTATTTTATCATTAAATTGTTTATTTATTTTTTAAATAGTGGAAAACATATTTGCATTTATATAAAATAAGTATTTGTTATTTTATCATTAAATTGTTTTTTTTAAATAGTGGTAGCATTTAATATATGTTAAATAATAAAAATTTTAATAATACCTCCTACATGTACCTCCCAGAAATACACCCAAATAATGGCAAGAAAATCAGTGGTAATGGTGTCTTGATGCAGCTAATGCAGTATTTCTCAACCTTTTTGAAACATTGGCAAACCTAGGAACAAATTAAAATATCACGGTACACTCAAAAAATCTTATAAATTAAATGTTATGAAGTGAAACCATAATTTTTTAAAATTTTGTGTGCGCCTGTTTTTTTTTCTTTTTTTTTGCGAATTTTTCTCTTATAAACCAGACCCTTCTTTTTTTTTAGTTGAGCGTAGTATTTCTCGCTTGTTATTTTTCGCATAAGTAAGAAGTAGAATATTCCTTTTGTATTGAAAATGCAAAATGTATCAGTGGTCCGTTTGAATATTTTATTTTGATTCCTCGATCACGAGAAATGGAGGCTAATTCTTCTTCACTTTTTTTTATTTATAATCATATCAAAACAAGGAAGTTTATTGCCACTGGTGCGCAGGGAGTTACATAGGAGAAAAGTTGAGAAAGAGTGACAGGTTACAGGGCGTGTCAGGAAGTGGGTAAGAGAATGGTTAAGATACTAAGAGTGGAGTGGACAGAGAAAGGAGCATGAGAGAGAGGATGCAAGTTAGCAAGATAGGAGATGACTATCGACTTTACATTTAAATTCTTGGCGATTGTAGCTGTCGGGGAAGCAAGTAAACGGAAGGGAAATCCACAGGCAGGAAGTGCGAGAGAAGAAGTCGATGGAGTAGAATTTGCATTTACATTTTATTGGTTTCGCAGTAAAAGGGTGGGACCTAGTTGCTAATCTTGTGGCGCGAGAAAATTCATACATAGGGGGAACCAGAGAGCTATGTTCATCGGTGTAAAAGCCATGAAAGTATTTGTAGAAGAGACACAGAGAAGCCACATTGCGCCGGTGAGAAAGTGATTGTATCTTGGCTGCCAGGTTGGGATCGATTACATCGATTTTGTCAAGGATTCCTATGTGGATAGCAGGGGTACCCGACCAAATATGACAGCAGCATTCAATGCAAGGGCTTAAGCGAAGTCCAATATTAAAAGGAACATCGATGAAACGATTTCAAATCCAATCATACTTCTAATATTCATTGAACGATTGGTGGGAATATTTTTGTCATGCAACCTTTGGCTGTCTCATATGAAGTCTGAGATACATTTCTTCGGATATTTTGCAGATTCTTAAAATCGCTGGAAAATCAACAAATACAACACTGAAGATGAGTTTGTTAAAAGAAAAAACTTACGAATCATTTGGATCACAATCTCTAAATCCCTTGGCGAACGGATTACTTGCTATTTTCAGTTGTGTAATCTGTTTAAAAAGAAAAAAAAAAGAAAAACTATGAATTTAGGAGATGATAAATAAATGGTTTCGGTTTTGATTAACTATTAGTTAATCACTGGGTTGGTGTTTAAAAAAAATCAAACATTTTATTACATCTTGCATTGAATCAAAATCTAAACAAATGTCGAATGTTTTTAAGCAAAACATAGGAAAATATGAGAAAGGTCTACAAAAAATAGGAACTGGAATAAAAGGGACTTCTTCAAAAGAAAGCTAATATAGAAGTGCTTAGGTAGTTAAGGTGGGGGGTGGATTACACGAGAGAAAATTCGAGAACGAGTGCAAAACAGTTCGGGAGGCACAATTTTTTTTAATTAAAAGCAACTGAAATAAAATCAAGTTTCTGGAATATTAGGGGGTGAAAAAAGAGAGCAGGGTCAAGCCAGGTTACGAGATGGGTAAAAACCAAAAAAAAAAAAAAAGAAGTAAAAACAGAGCAAATATAAAAAAGGCTATAAAGGGTATAAGAGAAAAGAAAATGCGTACGGGGAGGATGCAAGACAGACAAAGAGGAAGGGGTTCGGTACGAATCGAGGTGAGATTATGAATGCTCTCCAGCGCCAAACGTTGAGGCTTGACGTGCACACTGCCATTTTCAGAAGCGTTTGGCAAGGAAGAGTAGAACCAAACTACGTCAGTTGACCTCTGCCTGACTGTCCACATGATGGATGATGGATGATGGCAGACGCCGGGTGAGGCAGTACAGCTACAAACTTGTGCAATCTGTTCAAACGTTGGGTGGAAGAATCGAGTCAGTCTGAGTTGGGGTGACAGAGAACAAGAATGAAGAAGGGTGCGAAAGTAAAATTTAACAAGTGTATTCTGCACTCTTAGACAGTTTATCGATATAACACGACTCAACCCGACAATTCGTATAGAAAACGGTGAATTTATAACTCACAATTTTTAAGATAAATTTATTGAAATTCACAAAACCCAAACCCATTTTCATATACCTTTGTAGGTATCACGAAAAACTAATACCTAAGGTTTAAACTATGTTTTTAAAAGAAGAAAGATATTTCCTTTTTTAAAAACATATTTTAAACCTTAGGTAATTTAATTTTAATTCCAAGCTAATATATTAAATTGAATATTTTCAATATTTTCACTTTCCTGTATTTAAAATCGACTTTAAATTAGAACTATTCTTTCCTGATTATTATTAAAACCTATAAAATTTTCCATATTAAAAACTGTTGTCAGAACAACTTAATTCTTTTTATTGAAAAATATTTTTAAAACAAAATATATATTTCTGAAACGTTATTTGAGGAATATTAGCTAATTAACCTGAGTTGGAACAGTTATTACTTTAAAAAAAGAAAGACAATATTTGTAATCAAAATTTGGTAGCTTCTAAAAAAGGTTAAAATAAATCATTTTTATATCAAAAATAATTTTTGTCTTTCTTCTTAATGAGAACTCAATGATCTTGACAATGATCTTGACAATAATTGTTTTTTATTAAAATCTGGTCATTTTTGCAACATGTATGATCATTGTTTAAGTGAATCTTTGGAAGTATTCACATTGAAGGTTTTACTGGTGAACACTGAGATAGAAACACCGTGTTGCTCTGTAACGTAAGGAGATGGTTAATGTTTCTTTGATTCAGCCTTGTGTCAGACATAACTGAACTCCCTACATCTTACAGGATTTATGCAGAATTATTATCAGAAGGTTTTCGTTAGTAGGTTGATTGTCGGTTGGAATGTGTGGAATTGTGTGGAATAATAGTGTAAGAATAAAATATATATTTTTCTTGTTAAAATATAAATTTATTAAAAGGAAAGAATAACACAAGTTGTGGAAGTTAATGTTCAATTAGAAACATTATTAAAAAGTTAAGGGTAGAGTTCGTATTCAAAGTTTAAAGACAGTAAAGAGCCCAGATGAACGAGACAATCTTAGCGATTAAAGATGGTTTCTTCCTTAGGCTGATATTGATTATTATTGTTTGAGTCAGCGTTTAAACTCACCGTATACATAAAACGAAATTAACATTTTGTTTTAATTAATGGAACTGAAGATGTCACCAACCAAATAATCTATTTGATCATATACAGTTTGGATTCTCTTGATAATAAAAAGGGAGAGGATGTTTAAGCCAGCCCCGGTAAAACAGACAAACCTACTTTTAAGTTTATTTTACTGGTCACGGTAAAATACTCCCAGGCTATTTTGCTGGTAAATATTTTTATTACTAATGAAATAAAATAAAAACACATGGATTTGACACAGAATTTTATTTATTTTTCCCTTCAGTTGTTAAGATAATTTAAAATCTTTCCCAATTGCTAAAACACAAGCGATCAGTCAAAAACACGACAGTAGCAAACTTTTAAAATTGCCTTTATACTAAAAGAAATAATTGTAATCGAATTAACGTTATAAGCAAGAAGATAACACGGCAGTCTTTGTGCATTTATTCTTATAAAATTGTTCTTATGATTTTCAGGGTTTCTTCCGGTGATGTGACCTGATCACAAAAGAGAAGAGTAACAAGAATCAGAGTAACAAAAAGAACAAATTTGTAGCCATACTTACACGGTGATTTTGATAAGCTGTTACTGCCATAAATTTTGTCTCCGGGAAAATAAAAGCGCGAAAATTTTGCGTATCCGGACATTCATCACCTTTTGGGTCGATGTAGATAACATGAAAACGAGGCTGATATTTGTGCATGGAGTTCAAGATGATCTGAAAGAGTTAAAATGAAAAGATGTTTTTCTTTTTTAGAAATGAGGTAATCGGCTTTTTTCTTCGAATGGTTACCCGCAATTTTGGCTTATTTTCTTTTGATGCTTGAAATATTGATCAAACCTAAATGCATCAGATATTAATAGGGCACCTGTATTCTAGCTAAATTATTAGGTGTGTATTGTTACGGTGTACTCAAGTAATCTCAACTGAAAGTGACAAAACAAGTTGATTGTAAAACACATGAAAGACATAAATAACCAAGTTATTTGGTGGCCGACACGCGAAAACCTGGTTAGACGGACAGTTGCATACCGGACATTTGCGTCGCGGACCACAATTGTCTGCGAGGCAAATATCCGGTATGCAATTGTCAATTGGGTCCCTAAACAAATGCGTCCCTGGATAACTGCGCGCCTCTGTTAATTTTTTGAAGTTGCCTATTTTCTTAAGAGTTTCTAAGCAACTTTTAATTATTCTAAAATCAAAAGGATAGTTAAAAATTTTTTTATCAAAAATAAAACTGCAAATAAAAGAATCATGGCGCTATTAGATAAGTATACTCCTGAAAAGAAGACAATTTTTTATAAGTGATAGCTCATAACATTCATATTTTTTTTATTAATTTGTGAAACAACAACAATTTTTAGTCTTTGAAATAATTTTTAAACACTATCAATCTGTCATTGCATTGAAGTTTTTCCCGTCTGAATCCATCCTGCACATATATAAATCTACCATCCGCCCGTGTATTGAATACTGCTGTCACATCTGGTCGGATGCCCTGCTATTCACCTCTGAATTATTGACAAAATCCAACGGAGAATCTGCAATGTGATCGATCCCGACCTGGTAGCTCAGCTGCAGTCACTTTCTCACCAGCGTAATGTGGCTTCCCCATGTCTCTTCTACAAATATTTTCACGGCTTCTTCTCCGACGTGCTTAGTTCACTGGTGTCCCCTTTGCATGAATTTACTCGAGCTACTAGACTAGCAACTAGGCCCCACCCTTTTACAGTGAAAACAAATAAATATGACTTAATTTCTACTCTATTTGCTTCTTTTCTCGCACTTCCAGCTTGTGGAATTTTCTTCCGTATACTTGCTTCCCTGACAGATACAATCTTCAAGAATTTAAATTTAAGGTCAGATCCATCTCCAATTTCTCTGACTTGCATCCTTCCCCTCTTGCTCTTTTCTTTGTCCACTCCACTCTCATCACACCAGTATTTTCATCCTTCTCTTACCCATTTTCTGACACCCCCTCTAACTTGTTTCTCTTTCTCATCCCTTTCCTTCTATGTCACCCCCTGCGCACCAGTGGCAGTAAAACTGCCTTGCTTGGGACGAAATGATTAAAAAAGTAACAAAAATAATTTTGTAATGTTACTTTATTTTATTTGTTTTGTTTTGTGTTGTTGTTTTTTAATTGCGATTAATGCCTATGTTTGTTTGTTTTTTTTTTAATATGATAATTGCTTTTAAAAGCCTCAAAAGATTATCTGTGCTGCGCAATTATCCAGTGACGAATTTGTTTAGGGAGGCAGATGTCCTGATACGCAATTGTCCGGTACGCAGCTTTCCTAATAGCTAAAACCTGATAGTTTGAATATTGCATTATTTATTTATATAATGATGTCTTGATCCATGCGACATTGAAACTTTGAAGTAATGGGCATTTGCATACAGGCGAGAGGTAGACTCTAAAAGATCCCATTGTGTGTGAAAGCGAAAGAGAGAGATATAGAGCAATGCACTGGTGTTAATTAAGGAAGGGCCACCTAATTTTAATGTCATCAAGTTGATAATCTTACACACAAAAGATACATGATGACTGATTTAATTATGCAAGTCAATTTTGCCAACCGATGTTAAACAACCAATGTTAATTTTCAGGATCAGCTTTCACTTACCCGTGCAATATATCCAAGTTGCGGAACACAGGTTTATTTTAAACAAAAATATATTGAATAATCTTTTAAGTGGGTGTTAGATTTTATTAGGCAAACAAAATGCAACATAATCTTCTTTATAAATAATTCCAAATATATCTCCTACAGAAACCTGTCTATTTAATATAAACGTCCCGTATACTTGAATAAATTACTATTTTATTATTTTACCTATTAAAAAGATTCTTGATATTCTATATTATACATTAGCTTTTCAATCATAAATTTCCTTAAAGTTTTTACTGTTTAAACTTTGACACTAATTGTACCAGATTTATTTATTGTTTCCAAGATACCTTTGTTTTTTTCGACGATTGATAAAATTCTTACTATTAGAAAAGCTGAAGTTCATTCCGTTAATTTAGTGTCTTTGGAACCTTTTGGGGCAACGTGGGCAATAGTTGCTTTTGTTGAATGAGCATTGTCTTACCCAAATACGTTCTTTACTTTAAATCTTCTTGGTTAGACAAAAATAAATAAATAATACTGTTTAGTAAATAAACCGTGCGTCTATTCAAATGTGGTTATCCACTAAAAATAACGTTTAAGTCAGTGGTTCTTAACCAGGTGTGTTTGCATTCCATAGAGTGTGATATTGGTTCCTAGCGGGTGTGAGAATATTGAATTATTAGGTTAGATGTTTTAAAGAAACTCTAGTGTAATGTTTAGAGATCTAATATAAAAATTTACATTGTAGAAACTTTACCAATTGCTCCATCATAGTAGTGTAAATGTGGACTTAGGGGAAAAACGTACAGAAATTGCTGATGAATATTTTATTTTATTTTATTTGTTAATATAAAAGTAATCTGGGTTTTTGTAATACATATTATTTTGTTGTCAGTTATGCGAATAAAGATTAAAGAAAGACAATTTACAAATGAGATCAATATTGTTTTTCATCAATTCTGGGAGGGAGTGCGAGCTCTAGTTGAGGGTTTGAAAAGAGCGCAATCAAGATAAATATTAAGAATCATTGGTTTAAGTGATAAAATGATCATTATTTGCAAAAGAATCATGAGAGAAACTCTTTAATTGACATTTAAACTATATTCACATATTTTCCTTGCAAAATAAATGTATTATTTTATGTAGCAATTAATAATATTTTTTCGTATTCTAATATTGATATTTCAACAAATAGATCTATAAACAGAGATTATATGATATTTAAGTCCCACTCTGCTCTTTTCTCTAGATATAAAAATATAAACTTAATTCGATCGTTTTACGTTTACATTTCTACTAATTCATGGCATTTAATTTACACGGTATGGGTGTAATTGTGGCGGATAAGAAATTAAGAATTAAA
This sequence comes from Ascarosepion bandense, assembly GCA_037127315.1. Classification (NCBI taxonomy): domain Eukaryota; kingdom Metazoa; phylum Mollusca; class Cephalopoda; order Sepiida; family Sepiidae; genus Ascarosepion; species Ascarosepion bandense. The sequence goes on along the minus strand of JBBBDQ010000340.1, from coordinate 5,028,014 downwards.
ATTAATGCTGTCTGAAATCCTGGTTTTTCCCAAATAGAAAAAGAATTGACAACATTCTTAAAGAAAAAGTCAAAACCAGATTTCGCGAGTAGGTGTTAAACTGATTTGCTGAACAATGGGAGCGACTTGCAAAACCAAAAGGGATTTCACGATCAAGTGTGAAAAATCTAAATGCTATAAAAGACCCTGGTCAGCGTCAATCAGTCAGTTAGATGGGAGCTGCGAGACGAAACAACAAAAATGTAACTTCAACTTCAAATCGACCTGGAGATAAGGTCAGGTCGCACCTTGTTCTCTTTCTTTTTCCTTCTCGTGTGCTGATTCCTTTTACTTCTTCTTCTCCACCCAAAACATTCCTACCAAACAAACACATACATACGTACGTACGCATATACTCTTTCAACAATTACTACTAAGAATATTTTTTACAAATATTGATACCTCTAATTTTTTAATTGAACATTAATTTCTACGAATTCTTGTTATTCTTTCCTTTTAATAAATTTCATTTTTAATATAAAAAGTGTATATTTTATTCTTATTTTATTCCACACAATTCCACATTTCAACCTGCTGACAACCAATCTTCTGAGAATGATGAAAATCTTCTGATGATAACAATAATAACCTTCTGATAATTCTGATGATAATTCTGGATAAAACCTGTAAGCTGTAGGGAGTTCGGTTATGTATGACCCAAGGCCGAATCAAATAACCATCTTCCGACGGCTACATAATGAGCAGTTTGAAATGTTTGTTTGTTTTTGTTTATTTTTGTTTGTTTGTCTACTTTTTGTTTTTGTTTTTTTTTTCATTAGATTATTAATTTATTTTATAATTTATCCCTGATAACCTTTGATTTACGATAATCCAACAAAAAGTCTTAATTCCGCATTCGGGGTGGAGGTATAGAAGAAGTCAAACGAAAGAACATGTATGAAAAAGAATTAAGAATTAAATTATAGGAATAACTCTTTCTTTCGTTCTATTTTACACTTGAATAAAAAAACAGCTCCCTTTTTATGCAAAAAGATATTTCTGACGAAGACTAAAAATGTGTCAACCGAAATGTTAACATCAAGCGTAATACAAAGAGATTCAATTGTTAAAAAAAAATAATTTGGAATGCTAATGACTCTTAGTTAGAAAAAGTTAAAAACAATTGTGGAATTATTTATTATCAATTTTGTTAGTTTATTGCCTATTTGTATAATGCTACCTAGCTCATGTACGTATAAGAAATAATATGCCAATGGTATTTGAGTGTAAGTGAATGCAAGGAATTCAACTGGAACTCGGCTCCCCGATTTCTCGTTCCGAGCCGGTATCCACTGCACCACAAACTTTGACCTAGACACATTTTGGAAGCGACGTGGGCACGCTGGAAAATACCTATATGTATAACAGCAGTTCTTGAATGTCGTAATAGGGAGATAGACAGATATCTACATAGTATAAACTACGCATTAGTCAAAGTTTGCCACAAGGTCAAGACAGTAGGAAACAGGCAGTAAGAGAGAGAGAGAGAGAGAGAGAGAGAGAGAGAGAGGTACTTGTTTTGATTCAAGAAATAATAGTAAAATGCTTCGTGTCTATATTTCTGAGATGAGGTAGTATTTACAGCATTCGGGCAATTGTCCTAATTTTTTTTTTTTTTTTTTTTTCACATTTGTACGACTTTTCGGCCGTTGTACGCTTCAGTCTTTTTCGGGTGCTAGGAATTTCGAACCAAACCCTTTATTACGATCACTGGAGTATATGAAATCCATGCCCTGCCAGAAGCCTCGATTAGAAGTTATGAATTATCTCCCTCTACTACTGCTGTAGCCTGGCATTGAACTCACAACTCTAATAGTCAAGTCAGGAACTAACCAACGTCTATATTCACTGGGTGACGTGTCCTTAAGAAGGCTGGAGCATACAACGGCCGAAACGTCGTACAAATGACAAAAAAGATAGGACAATAGTCCGAATAATGTAAATACTATAAAATGCTTCTTATTACAAATATCAAATCAAAGCTTTATACACGTGCCAACCGTAGATTACTGATTAAAAAGCTTGTCTCGCAAGCAGTCTATCGTATGTAGAGTTCGATTCTCACTACACTCCTATTATTGTATGCCCTGTCCAAAAACACTTGTCATCAAGTTATAGTTAAAAAGCCTGCATCTATAACGCAATGAAATTGGTGCTCACTGGGTGCCCTACTAATATGTCTCTGTACTAGTTTAAACTAAATTCGTGGGGTACATTTTCATTTATATTATTTACATTCGGACTAATATTATCGTCCGGGTTGTTATACCAACGTTTCGATCACTTTGTCTTTTTCAAATGTCTTTCAATTCGGATTTTTAGGGTTAGGGTTAGGGTGAGTATAAATTCGTACTGAACTTATTAAATATCTAATTTGGCTTCTAATGTATTTTACGACCTAATATTGGAATAAATATTCACCTGCAATTTGATTTCCGGTTATTTAATAAAATAATTGATTGTCTACATTTGTAATGAATAAATAAATACGAATAATAACTGAAAAGGTAGCAGATTTCCTTGTTTTGTTTCCAACAAATTGTTTCCTTGAAAAAAATATAAAAAAAGGAAAAATAATTCCAAAGTAAGCAGACGTACTTTACTACATTTTTCTCCGAACGATCGTTTTTGTTAAAAGCATTTTATCGGCAGCATTTTGATTGTTCAATCCGTACCATAAGTGAGTGATGAAGAAAACTGATCAGATGCTTTATAGTTGAAAAAGAAGTGGTCACCATTTGAAAGTCATTGAAAACGTCCAGCAAAAAAAAAAACAAACAAAAAAAACACGACAACAGAAAGATAACCGGTTATACTTTCATTTACTTCACACCGTGACTTACGAAGAAGGTAGTGTGGTGTTTTGAAAAGCTTGGGTCATCACTGAATCAGTCAGCTAAGAGACATACGTGATACACGCTTGGGCGACCATGTCTCGAAATAGACATGATTGACTGGGCAGAGATTTTCCGGCAGTTGGTTGCCATTACTTTCTGCGATAGACAGATTACCAACCAAGGCTATAGCTATAAAACCCAACCTGTCCTATTATTTAACCTATAGCTAGTGGGAAGAGACGGATTAACACTTATTCAAAGGCTATTTTCGCGTAAGTGAATGCAACGAATTCAACTGGAATTCGAACTCGGATCTCTGATTTCTCGTTCCCAGCCGATATCCACTACACCACAACGCACATCTGATCACCAAATTTTTTCATATTTTGCCAATTAATGACAATAATTTCAAACACATGATACAATTCGGCTTATTAGCATTGTTATAGATTGAGACAAAGAACCCTATTATATTCTCATTCGGGACAAACTTCATTAGAAATGACTAATATATTAACTTACATTTATACCTATCAACGGATCAGCGGCCATTTTAAACATTTTTTTCGCCCTTTACAAATGAATGTAAGAAGAGGTGAAAGTAACTGGAGATTATGAAGATAAGGGGTATAGATGGCGATTGAAGTGGGTAAGATTGTAAAACTCAAGAAAGCAACTACGAGGGAGTCTTTGTCTACTAGTTGGCAGTTCTTGAGAAAAAGCTGCCTGAGCGGAATTTTCTCTTTACATTTAGAGTCCGGTGGAAGAAAGAGTGATTCGACTTTGTTGATGTAACATGGAAAATCCGAACTGTAAATGTCTGAAATGGCGAAACTAAAGAATGGTAATCATCAGAACATTTGTCATGGAAATATCAATAGAGAAGTGAGACCGTATTTTTTTTTTTTTTAGTAATGTTCACCAAATAAAAGATCTAAGAGCCACTCAAGCTTGTTGGGTACTGTATAAGCATAAGAAAAAGAAAGAGGTGAAGTTCTTGAGGTTATGCAAGAAAAATAACACCTGACTTGAAAAGGTTAAGATTTAATTAGTGAATATGAGCTTAGAGATCAGTCGGAAACGTTAGAAGTATATAATTCAAATAGAATTTAGAAGGAACCTGAAACCTACTCTTAAACAGGGGATAAATCTCTACTACTGTTCAAAAAACCGGGAGAGTGTGGTTCACACTCCTAGACGGTCTTCGTAGACGATAGGCAAATCTGTCTAATCCTATCGAGGTAATAAAGGTAAATAAGAAGTATTTCACATTTCAGAGTTCAGTCGGAGACGTTAGAAGTATAGAGCTCAGTAGAATTTAGGAGGAACGGCAAACTCACTCCTAAGAAGGAAACGAACGAAAAACCTCTACTACTGTTAGAACCAGTCAGTTAAATGCCATACGTGATACACACTTTGGGCGATCATATCTCGAAAGAGACATGACTGACTGGGCAGAAGGTTATTCCGCAGTAGATTGCCATTACTTTCTGCGGTAGACTGGTTTCCAGCCACGGCTGTAGAATCCAATCTGTCCTATTATTTGACTCATAGCTATAGGTGGAAGAGATGTATTATATTATTAAGTAGTAATTAGTGGGTGATCAGTTTATTACTTCATAACAATATAAAACTGATCCCCTGCTTTATGCCCAGTAGAAGCCTTAATCATGTTTTCAACTATTATATTCAGTCAGTCAGTTAAATGCTATACGTGATACACGCTTTGGGCGATCATATCTCGAATGACACACGACTGACTAAGCAGAAGATTATCCCGCAGTCAGTTGCCATTGCTTTCTGCGATAGACTGGTTGCCGACCAAGGCTTTAGAACCCAATCTGTCCTACTATTTAACCCGTAACTGGATGGAAGAAACGGATTAATACTTTTCCTAAGGGTATTTGTGCGTAAGTGAACACAAGGAATTCAACTGGAATTCGAACTCTGTTATTTATTGCACCACATTAATTTAGAATAATTATTAAAAGAAAAAAAAACTGGGAGTTAATGTGAACCGGACAATAGGCGAACACATCATTTTTTTTTTTTGTTTTTAGTTTTCAGCAAAACGTTGGGTGTGATAAAGAACTCCTGGCATCCTGTAGCACCGTAGACTGAGGACCTGTACTGGGGTTTGACACAAATATGTGTGCGTGCAAAGAATGTTCACAGCACTTTCGAACAAACAAAAATGTGAATCCAAGAGAAAATGATAAATTTACATAAGAAGACATAAAGAAAATATGATTCTTCTTGGGAAAGAAAATAAATGGAAGACACAAGATATCCGAAAAGATAATGAAAATGATGTGACAATATGAGAAGAAACAAAACATCAATCTATAATATGATCTGATCAATGTAATGTTTTACTAAAAACAGAGTTCATTTGCAAGCATAACTTAATCTGACACAAGGCTGGTAGTTGCATGGTGCCGGTTTGCGCGAGCTGCTTCTCAAAATTATAAAAGCTTAGCGAACAGGCTGTTAGATTATCCGAATATAATCTTATATATTAACTGCGGATATATAATAGCTAAAATTTATTATTAGTACCATCACTGTAAGTTCTGCGGACGCTGAAAGAGGATTTTCTGTATTGAACATAACTTATTTTAACAAAATAAATCGTCTTTGAGTTAAAAATGTGGCAATTCTTCTAGTCCCAAATTTGATAGTTCTTCCATTAGATCTTTAGGGTTTGTAGCAATTCAGTTCGAATATACCTAAGAAGCCATAACACAGGTGATGGCACAAGATTAAAAAAGCATAATACTACTGAACAGTTTTTATAATGAGAAAATAATTTAAATATTTAATATCTGGAAATATCCTAATAAATAAATGTTTTCGATTAGATTATCAGAATAATTTAATTATTTTTTATAGTATAAAGTGATTTGTTTCAATTCCAAGATTGAAACGAAAATAAGCAGAATTGGTTCCTAAAGATAACCTGCCTTTATAGAATCTATTCCTGGAAATTTGGGATGTCATTATTGTTCAAGGCCACAACAGAGTGAGAATTGTACCAACTAAATTCACCTAGTTTGCCCATAATTGCTAACCGGCAATCTCCCCACTAATTGCTGTCGTTGTTAGTCAAATAGCGCAGCGTTTAATTTTTGTTCATCTGTTTTTTTTTAAAAGAAATTATCTTGCTTTCCTATTAATATTTCAGAACGCAGGAAATGAAAGTGTAATGTGGTGTTTAGTAGACAGGCTTTATTGACAGACATATGGCCATAACAAGATTGGTGATTGAGGTAAGCGGAAAATGGTTAGGAAGAAATAGAAACACTAATAGCAATTAGGAGTTCGTTAGCTTCGTTACTTGTCAATTAGCGACCAACACCGTTTAAGACTTTATGATGTCCATAAAAAAAGGCGCGCGTTTCTTTTAATCTATTTATCAAAGGATATCAAGTTTTGTAGATTTTTTTTACTTTTTCCTTGCTTCCTTCTTGTCACTTTTGGTCAGTTGCAATATTGTATCACATTGCATTTCATTCGTCAGATCGTTTGCACCGAAATTGATGACATTATGCCCAAGTGAAGAGAGAAGGTTTTCTCTATTTGTTCCATTTTTATCGAAAGAGACAGCTGATATGTTCTCCTCCCCATATGTCTCTACCAATCTCTCTCCCCCATCTCTCTCTCCCATTTCTCTCTCTCTCTCTCTCTCTCTCTCTCTCTCTCTCTCTCTGAGTGGACACAAAGCTTATTAACGTATAGTCAAATACCTCTAAAGCTATAAGAAGCTTGGTCCTCAACCAAAGCCGCATACACCGTCTTAGTCCCGATCAAAAAAGCCCACAGTACTCAAAGTGAGTCGTTTCAAATTCATGTCAAAACTAGTTATGCTTCTTCCTATTCATGAAACTTGTCACATTATAAGAATGATTTATTAACCAAATCCTACAAACGATTCATTTGCACCAGTGATTATTTATTTAGTGGCACTTCAAATTCTAGGTGGAAAATCAAGCCATAATACCAATGATATTTTATCACTGTCCGCGTTTGAACCAACATTTCCGGTTTTGGTTTTGTTGGGAATATCGACCTTTTCAAAACCATGGTAGTGTAATTGGCTGATCTTCCCGACTTAAATATCTAATAGCTCTACATGTTAAAGCTTCATTTTTCTTTAAACATGTATTGTTGAGTACTTTCTAATACAACTGTTTACTGTTGTAATTAACATCTGACTTAAAACTGCTTAGTGCATATATATATATATATATATATATATATATATATATATATATATATATATATAAGAAGACAAGAGGAAAACTGTATGTAACTCGCTTAAGCTTTCCGTCCTGTGATGGACTTTGTCAAGGTTAAAAGACGAAATGAGCTTTATTCCAAATTCAGTCAGTTAAGTGCCATACGTGAAACACGCTTGGGCGATCACGTCTCGAAAGAGACATGACTGACTAGGCAGAAGATTATCCCGCAGTGCCATTGCTTTCTGCGGTAGACTGGTTGCCAGCCAAGGCTACAGAACCCAATCTGTCCTGTTATTTAACCCATAACTGGAAGGAGAGACGGATTAATAACTTTCCCAAGGGTATTTGTGCGTAAATGAATGCAATGAATTCAACTGGAATTCGAACTCGGCTCCCCGATTTCTCGTTCCGAGACGATATCCACTGCACTACAACGCACATCCTATTCCAAATTACGTATCTATAAACAAACAGTGTTGGCAACTATAAAAAAAACGTTCACAAATCATTCAAAAAGATTAACAGAATATTTTAGTTTTAGAACTACTTCATGTGTAGTGCAATGTCACGAGATGTTAAAACGAAGGGAATTCAGCCATTTTCCTAGGATTTTTTATTTGTGAATGTTTTTGTGAGGTGTAAGTGGGGTGGAAAATGGGAAATTGGAGTTGTAAGTTGTTTCACACATAATTCGCCAATATAAGATAAAGAATCTTCTATTTTCTTTTCACACTACCCGATTAGACAATGTCCTTTCAATGTCGAATCTAAATTGTACACTTTGTAGTAGATGATAATTTTTACATGTTCTAAACTATAATTTATAATGAATATTCATTAATTCTATTTTATATTAAGCACTGCTTTAATTTAATGTTCTGAACGTTGTTAATTTTTTCATGGCCTCTTATTCACTCATATTATATTATATATATATATGTATATATATGAGTTTAGAATAATATATTTTTTTGTTATGTGTGTCTTTTATACATTCTGGCTTCAGTAGATCTCGAAGATCTGATTCTGTAATAATGAGTTGTTGTTCTTAAAATTTAATTATATTTTGTACGGTGTCTCAATCTCAACTTTTTTATATTTTTCTATATATGGCTGTTAGGTCCGTGGTTAACTAAGCCCATTGAAACACTGTCCCGTTGCACGTATATATTATTCCTTTGATCATAGAATGGGACTTCGGTGGTACATGTTAAAGGTAGTTTTTTTTTAGTATTTTAGGCTTAATTTTCAGTGGGGGCAGAGAATTATTATTATGTATATATTTTATAATGTCAATGGTTTTTTAACAGGAACCTTAGTGAACAGATTTTTAAGATCAAGTGATGCTATGGTTTCATTATTAGGTTTTTTCCGTTTTTAATATTTGTATAAGTTCCAGAGATGAGTAAATGCTGTATTTGTTAGGTATGTATAGCGTAATTGTGAAATGATGAATAATAATAATAACAACGACGACGACGACAAAAACAACTTTCATCTTCCGGAGAAACAATTTTCACAGCAATTTTTCACGTCCATTTGAATTTATTTTGTAATTTGAACGGACATTAACAAATTTCCTTCTTGTAAAGATAATATTTTAATTTGGCTTGAATTGATTCTGCCGCTTGAATTTTAAAGTTTCAGGGAATTTTCTCAGCTTTAAGACAACTTCCCGTTTATTTAACTACCATTGGTTTAATCACCAGTTTTTAAAAAAATATTCCTTCATCGAAAGAAAAAAAGTAACAGCATAATCTTGGATAGCAATACAAAACCTGATTAATTAAAAGAACTGGCATTTTATTCTAATTTAAGTATATTTACTATTTTAAATGAGGATGTGTTGTGGTGCAGTGGATATCAACTCGGAACGACAAATCGGGGAACCGAGTACGAATTCCGGTTGAATTAGTTGCATTTACTTACACACATACACTTGGGAAAGGTATTAACCTGTCTCTTCCCCCAGGGTTAAATAATAAGACAGATTGGGATCTATAGCCTTGGCTGGCAACCCGTCTACCGCAGTAATGGCAACCTACTGCGGGATAATCTTCTACCCCGTCTGTCATGTTTCTTTCGAGACATGATCACCCAAAGCGTATATCACATATAGCACATAACTGACTACTTTAAATGATCAAAATGTATTTAAATATCACCAAAACATTTTAAAAGAAACAATAGAATTTAGTTTTTACAAATTAAAGAGATACCTCAGAAAATGTACCGATAATTTACCTATGTACAGGGAATTATTACCTATATAGAAAAAATTCTAGAACAAAAAATTGAACTAAAATCTCACTTGTATTGTAGTGCTAAGTACATTATTTATCTAAAATTAAAAACAGACGTATCGAATTTCCGGTAACCCCTTCTTAATTCACGCTGAAAATATAACCAATTTTGAAATATTATCTAACTATGCAAACATTGTACAACGGTAGGTACTTGAAGAGCGGGAATTCAGGGGTCAACTTAAAATGCCAGTTTGGCTTGTCGACATTAATTTGCGTTAATCTCTGTTGAAAACGAAAGAACGTAAATCTTGTGCGAAACTGAATTGGCTTTGGTGGTGAAATGCAAGAGATACAGGAATTATCAACCAAAGGTCGATCCCGGGAAAGCGAAGAAGTTGGATGAATCATACGATAAATAGGTCAGACGCTCAGCGAGCATATTGCAGTCTTGGAACGGAATAAATTTGAAAAAAGAGAAAACACGAGTCAAAGGGACGTAATTTCGGACATCTGATTTCGAAAATGGATGTGCGTTGTGGTGCAGTGGTTATCGGCCCGGAACGAGAATTAAAGGAGCCGAGTTCGAATTCCAGTTGAATTTCTTGCATTCACTTACACACAAATACCCTTGGGAAAGGTATTAATCCGTCTCTTCCTTCCAGTTCTGGGTTAAATAATAGGACAGACTGGGTTCTTTAGCCTTGGCTGGCAACCGGTCTATAGCAGAAACTAATGGCAACCTACTGCGGGATAATCATCTGCACAGTCAGTCATGTCATGATCGCCCAAGCGTGTATTACATATGGCACTTAACTGACTGATTTCGAAAATAATAACGTCTTAGCAACTTTTAACATTTTCAGTACGAAATCTTTTGATTTTTGACACTTTCATATCTTATCGCTCTTCCAACAATTTTGAATCTTTCGATAACATTTACGAGATTCTCTCTCGAGTAGAACGAGAAGTAAATTCACAATTTAGCCTGAAACGAGCTCGTTAACCAACACACTACAGTAGTTACACATGTCATATACATATGAGAGAGAGAGCGCATGCCTAACCCTAACCCTAACCCTATCAACACTATATGGTGATTGTCCATTTCATGCTTCCAGCGATATGCTATGCATACCATTTCTCTATCTACAAACATTTCCTTTCTGATAGTGGGAATGTCACCTCCATAAATATAGCAAACCTTATATATATATATATATATATATATATATATGTTTTTTTATTTAAAATTAATTTAATTTACATTGTGACACGGAAATGTCTATGTTTCGAGATTTTAACTCATCATCAGGCAATGTAGACTTATTGCTGTATATGTTTGTTATTTATAAAGTTGATATGGATGGAGGAAAACAGAAATATTTATGTGTGTATTTAATCTAACTAATCAGAATTAAGTTTAAGTTTTAAAATTTAAAAATATAGGTGATATGTTTTGGTCTTAGCTTGGAAAGTGTCAGTCAGTTTGGGCCCCTGTCTAAACAGCTTACGTCCGGTTAGATGTATCTATTTTTATAACAAGATTATTGTCTTTACTTTCTCAGTACAACATTTTATATTTTTGGTCTGACTTCAAAGGACCTTTGAGTATGGTTATACTATCTTATTTCGGTTCGGAATGCATTTTTTTCTAATTTTTTCCTAAACTCTTAATTTGTATATATATATATATATATATATATATATATATATATAATGACGAGCGGAAAATCTATTATACCAACATGTTTCGTTCCTTGAAAAATGTTATTTGGATATTTATACCCAGAAGTAATATGGAAAAAATAGCGCTTAGCTTTTAAATTTGGAATTAGAGAATTCTCTAAAATATTGTGAAATGTTATTGCTTAAAAGCCATAGAGGATGTTCGGAAATGAAAGTTTTTGGTAAATTAAATGAAAGGAAATTGATATTGTTATTGCTTTTGATTTTTATTTGATAATTTTTATTCATTTTATTTATGTTTTTAATAAAGGTTAGGGGTTCAGTTTTCTTTTAAAAAATGGTATATTTGAAAGAAATCCGGGGCGTAAGTTAATGTTCTGACCAAAAAAAAAACAGAAAAAAACAAACTATTATTGCACTTTCAAGAACTGTTAATTTAAGTAAGCTATTTTTCTTAATAAGTACAGATCTTTATTATGTTGATATGAAATATTAAAAGACTTAAATAATTAAATTGTTTCAAAATTACTAAAGTAAAATATTTACATTTTTGTTGACTAAATGAATTTCAGAAATTTTCGAAGAATATTTAAAAATGTAGACATTTAATTGTAGAGGAAAAAGTTACATTAATGCCACACGAGTTGATTTCCTGCATGAAATATTTAGCAAAAAAAAGCTTTATTTTTTTTTTATTTTCTGAAGTATGACATATTAAATCTGAAAAAAAAAACTTAAATAATTAAATTAACCATTCTTTTTTTTTTTTACATATTTTGTTTAAAAAAATATTTCTTTTTTTCTTTGTTTCTTTTTGCTTTCATTTTTTCGTTGAAGAAATTAATTTTGAAAACGTCGGAATAAAAATTAAATATAAAGGCTCATTTTTTTTTTGTCTCGTTTGACACGTGTGATTTGATTTCTGTGATGTTTCTGTGATGTAATCTAGCAACCATCTTAGATCTTAGATATTTTCCAGAGCAAATGTAAACAATCGGCTCCATTGGCCAAAAAGTGCAAAAGGGAAAATTGCTGAACTTAAAGTCAAAAAGTATGTGTCGACCTGGCTTCCCTGTACATATCTGTCCCTAGAAAGTTTGATTGACTAAGCTTAAAAAGGGTAGGCGTGCATAGATTACAGTCACACACAGACTCAAGATTGCCTTTTATATGTAGATTAATTTAGTGTCCCTTTATAATATACGCTAGAGGCTCGATATTACTTTAATCCAGTTCTACTTTTCTTATTCTCAATTTACTGCAAATATTCTTAGTCTTGAAGTTGTTTCTAGTCAATCCCATTGTGCACCTTTATAAAAGTGTTATTAATTTATAAGTCGACCCTCGAGGGTTGATTTAAAATATCGTTCAAAATCTTTACATATTCGAGAATAAACGTTATTTCCTTTTTTATAATCGCCTCCCCACGATTATTTACCCCTTATTCCCACCTATACTTAACTTTTTTCAAATTTATGTCGTCTTTCCCCATCTCTGTTGCTCTCGAGTTGTTTTTTATTCTCTCGAAACCCTTTTCTCTCTTTACTACTTGGGCCCTTTCTTCTCTTTTCCCGCCTACATTTCCAAGGTTTCCCGCCCATTTCACTTTAAATTACAGAACCGCGTAAACATACCGGACCTAAATATAAACAGCTTCCACTTGGTAAAGAATGCGACAAACGATCAGCAGAATTTCTTGAAAAATGTTTGCACGTCACCCACCATGTCGGCCAGTTCCACCCCTAATGTCGAAAGCGATGTACACGGCGGCTTGTTTAGAGGGGAAGTCGTGTGAGCTGACATTTACACAGACCGAAGTTTCGAAGATTTTGCAAGTAGACCAATACATGATGAACGCAGGAACCTTGTACATTTCCTTGATGTTTGCTTGACATTATAAATAGTCTTGTCCTGTGCTTTCAACACACACACACACATACACACACGTGGAGGTGCCATATGTGATACACGTTCGGCCGATCATGTCTCGAAAGATTTCCCTGCAATAGATTGACATTGCTTTTCTGCGGTAGACTGGTTGCTAACCAAGGCTATCGAATCTTGTCAGTCCTGCTATTTAACTCATAGCTTGAGGGAGAAGAGACGGATTCTATTATATTATTATATAAATAAGTAGTAATTAGTGGGGGATCAGTTTATTACTACATAAAATAGAAAATCGATCCCCCACTTTATGTAGAATGTTTACTTATGTTTCCAACCATTATATTAAGTCAGTCAGTTAAGTGCCATACGTGATATACACTTAAAAACATGACTGACTGGGTAGAAGATTTTTCCCGCCGTAGGTTGCCATTACTTTCTGCAGTAGACAGGTTGTCAACCAAGGCTATAAAACCCATTCTATTCTGTTATTTTATTTTATCCATAGCTGGAGGAAATAGACAGCTTAATACCTTTCCCAAGAATATTTGTGTGTAAGCGAATGCAACAGATTCAACTACAATTCGAACTCGGTTCTCCGCAATAAAAAAGTTATAAGTGACACATTTCGTTCTGAAAAGAAACTTAAAACTAAAAACGACTTTGTTGCTAGAATTATTCTTAGATAAAAAGGCGCGCAAGTAGAGAAAATATAACAAACATTGTTTGCAGTTCCCAAATTTAAAGATGTCGAGATTCCCAGGTTTAATTTACCCACATTCAGCTTTTTATCGTTTTAACTATTTTTTTAAATAGCCTATATAAGTTATTTTCTTATTTTTATTTTTATTTTATTTTATTTTTATTTTTATTTTTATTTTTATTTTTGAATAAAGGAAGTATGTTGCATGATTCTAGATTATGAATTTAAGGTAGGGGATTCCGAAATTAAAGAACTTTTAATATATTTTTTACCTTAACACATTATATTTTTCATTAATTTGCCTTCTTTAGGTTGAAATTTATGGTCACACCCCTACTATGATGAACGATTTATTCAGTTAACATTTTGGAGAGATAAAAATTATTAAATTAGTTCCTAGTCTTTGTAAAAAGTGAAAAATACATAAATTTAAAGCTTTTGGTTTAAATCTGAATACACCTTTTTTCCCAAGATGTCTTTATTGATCATTGATAACGTAATGTGAAATAATTGTATGACGTATTCTGAAATTAGTGCTTTTTAAATATTAGTGCTTTTTTAATCTCACTTTACAATATTTTTCCTTTAATCAAAACTGCATTCTTAAAGCCGAAAAAGATCCGCAGCAAAAATAAAACGTAAAATTTTTTAAAAAGTAATAAAATCCTCCTTCAATTTTGTTTATGCTCTATTTTGTTCATCGATCATCGCAGCTACTTCATCGTATATTTGACAAAACAATTTGTTTTAATGTCACATCACTCAATATACATGCACGTCTGTTACTACTTACATCATAAAAAATATTTTGATTTATTTTGCATTCAGTTACATATCTAAAAATAATAATTACCCATTTCTTTTATTATGCAGTCGGTTGTTTTGCCAGCTTGCACTGAAGGAAATGGTGTACTTTAAGATTAATTACATCAACTCTTGCTATCAATTGCAGATATAATGTCATTTTATTTTGAACTTTAAACTCCGGAAAATGCTGAGACCATTCTTTGGGAGGTGACACTATTTAAGCAAAGCGATCCAATAACTCACGATAATGTTATCTTTACTATAATGTTATCAACATAAATTATCTTTATCTATTGGATATACAATTGTTTTCTAAACAGGCATTTGGGTTTCGGGAATATCGGTATGAATCTATATAAGACATTAAGTCGAACAATTTTAATGTTATATTCCTTCTGGAAGTTGGCCATCATGACTCTCCACGACTTTTTTTTTTCTTTATTTTTTCTTTCCATGACTTTTCGGAAAAGATAATGCAACTAGTTCCCATTGCCTTCTTCAAGGCTTGAAATTAAGAGTTTTTATTTTCTTACACTGTGCTAATGACCGTAAAATACCTGTACATTCCACTTTGGATAACAGTCGCGAATGAAAAGTTACAATGTAACGTTATTCTTGGGTACCTAAAAAAGTCACAGTTTTGGTTTCTAGACTTCATCAAATGTAGTTTCTGGGTAGAAGCCACAGAATTTTTTGAAGTAAAATAAATAATACTTTCATTTGTTTTGAAATTAAATAAGTAATTTTAAAAAATAGACAATATTTTAAATTATATAATCAATATATTTTTTATTTGAATACATAAAAATTTATTTTTTTGTGATATTTTTGCTTATGCAATCTAGACTAAATAATAACAAATCATTTAGTATTAGTTAAAAATATTATTTATTTCTGTTGAAAATATTTTACATTAATGTATTCAGTTGTAAAAGATCAGTAATATTCCAGTTCATTTGGTTTATAGTAAAAAATGATTTTAAAATGGAAATATTCTAATGAAGTAGATATTATTGTAATCTTAATTTGTTACAATGGACCTATTTTTTATCAGTTTAACTGTTATTTTTAGTCGATACTCAGATTTGAGTAGACGCTCCGTTTATTTATTAAAGAGTATATTTATTTTTGTCAACCGTCCTGAATATTCGAGAAAAATAAAGAAAAATATACGCCCTCCGGCAGGCTTTGATAGAACCGACGTGCCTTAACCACAGAGCAGCCTCGCCAATCAAGCAAAACCCAAGCAATAAGCGAAATCCGTCTCGTTATAAATTCTTCAAAATTTTCAAATCTATTCCATTTTGTATCTAAATACAAATAATGTATTTTCTAAAGCAATGGATTTTTATTTATCTTACCCCTTGAAATATGCTTTTTGCCCATTTTTACATTAGAAAGAAATATGTTAAATGTATTACATAATAATTACCCACATAAATCTCGTGTCCCAAAAGAGAAAGATTTTTAAAAATTACCAAAACACAAAAACAACTGTATAAATTTTCGGTTGTTTAATTATCACGGTTTTCTGTTATTTTTGTTTTTGGTTATATAGTTTGTTCAGCTAGTCCGGTTAAATTCAATAAGCTCGAGTTTAAGGAGGTTATTAATTTTTTTAATTAATAGCAAAATTTAAGTCACCATTTTAAATTATGCTAAATAAAATGAAAATAATAAATTAAAACCATTAAAAATATTTATGGTTATTCTTAATATCTTTGGCAGAGATTTGTTAGGCCGTCGCCGCATGCTGTGAATGAAAACTGGTTAAAAATTAAATAGGTTCAACGGATCAAATTATCGCAAGTTAACTTTTGTCTATATAAAATATTTATTTCAGAAACGGTAAATTAATGCGAGCCAACATTTAAAGTTATGAAGCCGAAACAAATCAATATTGCTTGAAAAATAGTAAATGAAAAGTTCTAGAGTTTGTTCTAGTTTTATTCTTAATAATTCGGCCCGAAATTTGTTAGCAAGTCAAAAATGAACAAACGTTATATTTTGCTGAGACAGATGTGGACAGTTGAATTACTCGGGCTTAGCCAAAGAGCTGGAGTCACCATGGAAGTCAACGATGAAACGAAAAACTGATGTGACATTATTCATGTGGTTCTACAGAAGGATGCTGCGGATATCATGGATCGAGCATGTGAGCAATGATGAGATTTTTGAAAAGATGGAAATGAAAATGAAATTAATCATCAGGAAGAGAGAGCTGAAGTTCCTGGGACATGCAATGAGGAAAGAGGGCTTGAAGAACCTGATACTGACAGGCCAGATAGAGGGAAAAAGAAACAGGGAAAGCAGCAGATAACATATTTAAAGGGCCTGAGCAGCTGGATGAAGAACAGAGGTTGCTTGATGTTACAGGAGTAAACGTGCTAAGAGCCACCAGGGATAGGGAAACGTGGAAGGCCATGATCGTCTACGTCCTGAAAGGACAAGACACATAGAAGAAGAATGAACGCCCGCAAACAACTTTTTTTTAAATAAAAAACAATTCCGTTACAGTTTACATTAAAATGTTAAAAATACAAATTCACTCGACATTTAAATTTTATTTTGACGTCCGATATCTCTAGATGTTACATTTAAGTTTATTCAACTATTAAAATTTGCTAAATTTAATATTCAAATACATCAGAAATCAAAATTTAAACTTAAATAGTGATGTCAATATATATGTAGCGTTTAACTGCAAATTTTTATTTTTTTTATAATCATATCGCCCCAAGCAAGGCATTTTACTGCCACTATTTTGCAGGGAGTTACATAGGACGAAAGTTATGAGAAAAAGTCACAGGTTATAGGGGGTGTCAGGAACGGGATAAGAGAATGATGAAAATACTGATGAGAGTGGAGTGGACGGAGAAAGGAGCATGAGAGAGAGGATGCAGGTTAGTGAGATAGAAGATGACTATTGACTTTACATTTAAATTCTTGGAGATTGTCGGGGAAGCAAGTAAACCGAATGGAATTCTACAGGCGGGAAGTGCGGGAAAAGAAGCTACTGGAGTAAAATTTGTGTTTACATGTTATTGCTTTCGCAGTAAAAGGGTGGGTCAATAAAACCTCGTTGTCTGAAGACGTTCTGCTTTAACAATTTTTTATTGACAACACCTGCCATTGTTCACAAAATACCTGACGCCTACACAATTAAGTAAACTTACTCCTGAGGTAGATAATGAAGAGAGGGAAAATCAAATGGAGTGACGATATAGAGTTGAATGCTACATCTGATGCAAGGAAGTTCCACTGTGTCACGCCAAAAAACTTTCTAGTCAGAATTCATATTGTACATTTATAGTATACACATTTCACATTTTATTTCCGCTGTCAACACGAAAACGTGTAACACTTAGTGCATTGGCTCAAGAAGCTAATTAATCGTCAAATGCCAACCAGTTTCCACACACTTGCTGGCACAGCGTTAATTAACAGAGAAAAGTCTGGAAGCCAACAAGGCTCCAATATTCTTCTACTCACACTAAGCAACAAAGAACTGTCCATGAATTACTCGTTTCATATCATGAGATCGTGCTATTTCATACTATTACGCCAGTAGGATATGCTTTGTGGTGCAGTGGATATCGGCTCGGAACGAGAAATCGGCGAGCCGAGTTCGAATTCCAGCTGAATTCCTTGCATTCACTTACGCGCAAATACCCTTGGGAAAGGTATCAATCCGTCTCTTCCATCCAGTTATGGGTTAAATAAAAAGACAGATTGGGTTCTAGAGCCTTGGGTGGCAACCAGTCTACCGCAGAAAGTAATGGCAACCTACTGCGGGATAATCTTCTGCCCAGTCAGTCATATCTCTTTCGAGACATGATCGTCTAAGCGTATGGCACTTGACTGACACCAGTAGGATTCGCTATTGACAACATTTCTTGTAAATAAACTAATGTACGTTCGGCAATTGTACGTTCATAAACACCGCTTGGTAATTTAGTAGAAATCTATTTTGTGAGAAAATTTCTATGACATTAATAAGCAACAATTGAAGTAAATAATCCAACTTTAGTTCTTTGCTCTCATCACTGAACTGCATTCACGACCGGAAACGTTATGATTATTTGGATTTTTTGTACATCGGAAACATTAATTAAGTGGCGACATGATAGATAATAAGGAAACACGAGAAATACTGTGAAAATTCTTAGCAAATATGTGATTAAAAAAACATGCTTTTTTTCAAAATTTGAAGAAGTTTTAAGTAGCGATGGCCGCCAATTGGAAGGCGAAATTGAATCACCGAAAAAATAAAGTAACATTTGCAGAAGAGAATGAAAAAAAAGAAAAAAAAAGAAAAAAATAAGAAAGAAAGAAAGAAAGAAAGAAACGAAGACGACATTACTAAGGATTATATGAAAAAGAAAAAAAGACATAATAGCGAAAAGAAATAAAGAAAACGTGAAAGCAATAAAACAGAGAAAGAGAAGAAAAGAGAGAAAAGAAAAAAAATGAAAACATCATGGCGACGGTAGATAAAAAATGAATATAAGAAAGATAGAAAGATAAAACCCACAAGAAAAAAATGAGAAGTGCAAAATTAAATTAGATCGATAAGTAGGTAGGTAGGTAGGTAGGTAAGGATCAAATATAGATTGGAATCCGATACAAGTTGAAAAAAAAAAGAAAAAGTTTATCAATCTAACATATTTCACTTTTATTAAAGCTTCATCAGAGAATGGGATATGGAGAAAAAGTAGAAAGAAATATATAAGATAAAAAAACAAATAGGAAACATTTATCGATCTAACATATTTCACTTTATTAAAGCTTCATCAGTGAATGAGATATGGAGAAAAAGAAGAAAGAAATATATGATAAGATAAAGAACAAATAGGAAACGTTTATCAATCTAACATGTTTCCCTTTTATTAAAGCTTCATCAGAGAATAAGATATATAAAGAACAAATAGGAAATGTTTATCAATCAATGTTTCACTTTTATTAAAGACTTATCAGAGACTTATCAAAAGTGAGAACAATGTGTGTCGTTTCAAATTAAAGGAGAGACGACGCGTCTATTCGAATTTGCAAGAAATTAACGAAATTAATGTACATATATGAAAACTGTAAATATTACTTTCTGTATTTAAGTGTATAATAATTCTAATTTGTATACGTAGGATTCAGGTGACGATGTGTATGTATTCGTAAGTGTATATGTGTGATTAATATTCGTAAGTGTATATGTGTGATTAATAGATTGATCGATATGAGAAATATAGAGAAATTTAATACTTCTTCGATCAGTTCCCTGTCTTCTTGAGATTAGAATGATCTTCTAGCTACAATAAACTTACTTTGAAAATCAGCTTTCGAAACTTCACATGAACTTATCACAAGTCTTAAAATAAAGTAGCAACTTCTTCAGCTACCAAGTAGTTTTACTCAATCATTCTCTATTATAAACGCAAACATCAATCCAAAAGAAGACCGAATTGGAAAATACTGTCTGGCGTAGTAATCTCTATCATCAAAGCCTAAACACATCTTCGACTCCACTGACTATTACGCATTACTCTTAAGGTCGCCGTACGAATCTGAAATGTTTTCTTCAAAACAGCTGTCATAATAGATTGAAGGTTCTATCTTAGTCTCATCGACAGGTCCTAAAGCTTCTTCGATGGCCACGATGCGCGCAAAGATAATTTACCGAAAATAAACTTGTCACAAAAGAAAAATATCTTCATTTTATCCTTTCTTTTTATTTGATTCATACACATTAATGCATTATTTACACGATTGAAAGTGAAAATAGCCTGAGGGCTTCTCTTGCAAGCCACTAAAAATGAGATTAAGCTTTCAAGAATAGATAAGCAAAGAAACAGCGTCAAAGAGAAGAAAGAGAAATTGATAAAGAAAAGGGTGAAACTTTTAAAAGACTTGAATAATATAAGAAACTGCTAAAAACTAAACACCCTGGGAGGCAAAACCCTTGTCGATTTTCATTGGGTTTCATTTCATTATAACATCGTTTTCAATTTCAGTTCATTTACAATCTTATGGACCGGTTAAATTCGAACCTAGATCTATCTTAACGTTATTTTTAATACCATTGTTCATCCAGTACAAGTCCTAAGAACCACTCAGGCTAGAGTAAGTGTCTCATGCAAAATTCTGACAGCACATTGGAACTGTGAAAAGATATTAAGAGGTTATTTTTCTTAGAATCACAGAAAAATTGCTGAAACACCATCTAATATCAATTGTTCTCAATGGCAGTTAATGCTGGACAATGTCCTAATCAGCGAGGAGGTGTATAAGGAAAGATTAAGAGGAACATAATTACCTTGGATATATAGCTGATTTTCTAAGCGCCACATAGATGTGGCACAAGGTCGAATGCATTGAAAAACCAGTGAGGATTGAACTCACTACTCAGTCGTAATAGGTTCTAGCGACCCAATTTTGCTAACCATTGCACCACGTCGAGGTGTCCAAATTAGAATATCAATCAGTTAAGTGCCATACGTGATACACACTTGGGTGATGTTATCTCGAAAGAGACATGACTAACTAGGCAGACGATTTTCCTGCAGTAGTTTATCGTTATTTTTTTGCTGTAGACTGGTTGCCAACTAAGGCTATAGAACACAATCTGTGCTGTTATTTAAACCATAGCTAGAAGAAGAGACGAATTGTTCCCTTTCCCAAGGGTATTTACACGTAAGTGCATGCAAGGAATTCAACTGGCTCTCCGATTCCCTGTTACGATCCGATATCCAATGCATCACAAAGCTAGGATATATATGATAGATAACGGTCGACGCTAGACTTATGGAGTTTAAGATTGAATTGAAGATTTTTCGGGATATTATTCAATTATCAAAATACGTTAAAGGGATTTTTAATATTTTATTTAACTCGATTTGATCTTGGATATGATAGAAAAAGACAGAAAGAATACAATGAGTTAATGGTCCAATTGTAAAGTCATCTTTAAAATCTTTATTTATACTAAAAATAAATATCCCAAATTCTGATCTTTTGTCTGAGATTGAACACCGACCATTAGTACTTGGAAAATATACACAGTTATTTTGATATTTATGAAACTGACCCTCGCTAAATTCCCAAAGACAATGAGAGAATCTACTTTTACGGAAAGGTAAAGATGTGTGGGTTGCTGAAAGATGGATTAGAAACCGGAGAACAAAGTTCGAATTCCAGTCGAGTTCGTTACATTCACTTATACGCAAATACCCTTAGGAGAGATATAAACCTATCTTTAGTATTTGTCTATATTTCTGAAGAATTTCGAACTGAACTCTTTATTTCAGTCACTGGGGTATATCATCCTTATTCCTTGTTTAAAGCCTCGATTTGAAGTTATGAGTTATCTCCTTCTAAACCTGCAAGTTACTTGTTCATCACGGCTGTAGCCTAGTATTGAACTCACAAGTCACATGAACTAACCAACGACACATGGACCAGTGGATATAGACGTTGGTTAGTTCCTCTAACTTGACCAAAAGAGTTGTGAGTTCAATACCAGGCTACAGCAGTGGTGAACAAGTAACTTACAGGGTAAGAGAGAGCTAACTCATGACTACCAAAAGAGGTAATACCAGGCAAGGAATGGAGTTCATATACCCCAGTGATTGTAATAAAGGGTTCAGTTAAAAATTCCTAGCACCTGAAGAAAGCCGGAGCGTACACCGGCCGAAACGTCGTACAAATGGCAACAAAGATGAGGACAACAGTCCGAATAATGCAAATACTATAAATCTATCTCTTTTCCTAACTATGGATTAAATAATAGGATTTCTATCTGAAAATTACTTTAATCGTATTACTTTAATTTAGCATATTTTACACTTGTGAATATACCTATCTGCTTCAGTATAACCCGGATATAAGAGAAAACCGGATATAAGAGATATTTTCTCTCGTTCCCAAATTAGAGCCTGTGGTAATGTATGTGAAATAAACCAAACCTGGATATAAGAGAAACCCTGATATAAGATAACTTTTGTCCGTTCCCGACAACTCTCTTATATCCGGGTTACACAGAAATGTGACATGTGGCCAAAGTCGTTTAATTTTTTTCTATTGATGCCAGTGGACTTTGAGCCCATGAAGAATGCAAAGGTTTGAATACACATTTCTAAGACAGGCCACTATCACTTGGAAAAATGGCAAAATACAATGTTTCAACAACTTCTATTTTGGCTTGTGCCAAAATAAACTTTGTGAATATCTGTTTTAACTGACATTTTTGACATTAGGCTGAACTCTAAAAAAAAAGGGGGGGACAAAATCTCATTCGTTTCAAATATAAAATACGGAAAAAAATTAGTTTCATTTTATTTTATTCATTTGTTTATTTGATTTTCTTTAGATTTTTTTCTCAACTTTAAAACGTGCCCAAGAAAATTTAAACGGGTATTATTTATCAAAAAATATAATTTTAAATTTTTTAAAGTGGAAAGTCGAACAAAACTTGTTCTAATGTCAGATGTTTCCATTTCGTTAAAAACGACACGTTTACAGGCAAAAAAAAAAAAATAACAAATTCCGTTAAATGACAACAGCAGACGAGTGCTGATAGCAACTCAATGAATTCCTCGTTGACTTTCCGTCATTTAACAGCGCCACCCAACAATCGCAGTGAACCCAAAAGATTCGGTAGGCGACTCCGTGCCCTCGAGATTACGTATGCCATTCGCTATGGGTCGGTTCGACTCAATATGGCATTTAACAGGAATAGATCGAGTGTAGCTAAGAAGATTTGCCTTGTTCTTTAAAAAGATAGGGTTGGTGAGGAGCAGGCAGTCATACTTATTGACAAGAGAACAACTTGAGGCCAATTTGCTCGTTTTTCTCCTTCAATCGCATTAGTATTTTGAGGTCGGCTTTAAAAAATGCCGGTACGTCAAAATAAATAAATGAATGAACAAGGATTTTTAAATAGCAAAACTATTTGCTCCCATCCCAGTGTCTTTCTCTTTTTTATCTCCAATGTTTTTTTGTTGTTTTTTTTGTTTTGTTTTGTTTTTTTCACCTCAAGCAAGACAATAAAATTACTAAGATGCAAGGGGTCTACTAATTTAGTAAGTTACTATTAGGGAGAGAGAATAATTAAAAGAACAAGAATTACGAAGACAGTAGACAACGATTGACATTACATTTGAATTTTTTTGAAAATCAAAGTTGACTGGGAAGCAAGAAACCAGAAGAGAGTTCCACAAGCAAGAAGTGTGATAGAAGAAACTATCAACATAGAACTTACAGCTACATCTGACCATTTCAAATGTAAAATGTCGAGACTTTGCCGCCAGTAGCTAAGTGCCATACATGATACACGTTTGGGCGATCATGTCTGTTTCGATCCATGACTAACCAGGCAGAAGATTCTACAGTAGACCGGATACCAACCAAGGCTGTAGAACCCAAACTGTCCTACTATTCAACCCATATATGGTACTATTCAACCCGTACATGGAAGACGAAAAGATGGATTAATACATATCCCAAGGATATTCGCGCGTAACTGAATGCAACAAATTCAACTGAAATTCGAACTATGCTCTCTGATTTTGTATTCCGAACCGATATCCACTGCAGCAAAAACTGCATTTAAATTCCTAAATTCTAGGTACCATAGAGGATTGTTCATCAGAACAATTACCATGAAAGTGTTTATAAAAGAAAAGGCACAGGGAAGATACATTGCGGTGGTGAGACAGAAAAGGCACAGGGAAGATACATTACGGTGGTGGGACAGAAAAGGCACAGGGAAGATACATTACGGTGGTGGGACAGTGACTGAAGGCGAGATGCGAGATCAAGACCAAAAACATTGCAGATTCTTCTTTGGATTTTATCAAGAATCTCTAACGACTAAACATCGGCATATTATTTAAAATATGCTAGGATCATAAACAAGAACTCAAATGAACGCCCCCCACCCGATAGTGTAAATCACTAACACACACGGCAATCAGGTATTTGTCCCTGTAAAAATGTTAACATTCACTGTCATCAATCCACTATCGCACACCGAAAGCCTATTTATTGCCTTTTAAGAAAATACTAATGCAATTAAAGTTTAATGTATCTCGTGTCAGTATAGTTAAATATTTAGGATGTGCGTTTATTGTAACAAAAATCGGCGCAGAATTTGTAATCGGAGAGCCAAGATCAGATTCAAGGCAAATATGCTGCGATCACTTTCGCGCAAATTCTCTTGGTAAAAGTGTGAATACGTGTTTTCGTCTCCTAGCGCTGGGTTAATAATCAGTGGATATTCAGATTTGTCCTTAAGCGATAGTCTAAGAGAAGAAAAATGCTGAATTCAAAGCAATACAGAAGGCAACGGGAAATCACACTCCCATCTTTCCCAAGAATATATAACAATTCACATATAAAAAAGGAATCTGTGGAGATTCATGATCGCCTGTGTTCTGAAGAGTCAGTCAATCAGTCACTTAATTGCCATACTTAATACACGCTTTAGGCGATCATTTCTCGAAAGGGACATGCTTGACTGAGCAGAAAATTATCCCCAGTAGGTTGCGATTACTTTCTGTGGTAGACTGGTTGCCAGCCAAGGCTATAGAATCCAATCTGTTCTATTATTTAGCCCATAAGTGGAAGGAAGAGACGGGTTAATATCTTTCCCAATTGTATTTGTGTGAATGTGAATGCAAGGAATTCAACTGGAATTCGAACTCCGATTTGTCGTTTCGAGTCGATATCCATTTCACCACAACTTCTTTTGAAAGGGCACGCGGTAAAAGCATCCACAATATGTTTAAACTTAAATTTCTGTCTTTTTTTGCGAATTGAAACATGTACGTTAAAATATTCATTCAGTTGACAATGTTGCTGGTTTATTCAGCTTTCATTGGTTGATAGGATGTGTGTTGTGGTGCTTTGGAAGATCATGTCTCTTTCGAGGCATGACCCCCCCAAAGCGTGTATCATGTATAGCACTTAACTAACTGACGTTAAAATATTCTTTCAGTTGACAATGTTGTGGGGTTATTAAGTTTTCATTGGTTGATTGTCGATCTAAGATACGTTTTAATTTTGAAAAACCTTTTATTTCCACGCGGACAACAATTGTTCTCATCTGAGTTTTTATCGCAAAGTTTCAAGCGTTGTGCACTCCAAAAGAAGTAATGGATAGCAACTCGTATTGTGGAATCAGAGAGCCGAGTTCGAATCAGAATTTCATAAAAAAAATTAAGTTTATCAAATTCAAACTGTGCTCAATTTTCTCCGTTTTCATTACTGAACCTACTGAAGCAAACCTTGAAACTCAGGCAAAAATATATAAAATCTACTTACATGTCCATTTTCATCCAAGAGATTATTTGTAAGTTTGAGTTTATCAAAGGCGACAATTTGTTTCATCCACTGCGCTCCTTTAGCTGGAGAGTCCGGGTGGACGTGAAAGCGTCCAGGCATGTAGGGATCCGATTTGCCTGACACTACCCAACTGGAACTGTGGAAAGAGTATCGATATCGCTTATCATCGCATGGTACGAAGTCCATCATCACCATGTATTCAGACAAAGGATCCATTCCGTAGAGCCGGACTTGAAACGTTGGAAACATTCGTCTGGGGAACGAAAAGAGAAAGAGATGAGAACATTAATAAAAAGATGATAATATTGAACGAATTTAAACACAAAAGTTAAACGAGTCAAGGGTAAGACGGTTTGATGTCCTTCTTTGCACGAGGAAAATATCTTATACATTGGAAAGCATCGTTCGAGAGCATGAACTCGCTTCGAATATTTATCAATGGTGTCTCAATTACCGAAACTACCAACGTAATCTTTTAATATTATGAAAAAATAAAAATATTATACCTAAGACCAGAACCGGGGCGTACTACCCTCGGACCCCCAAAAAGGATTGATGGTTCTTTGTCACCATCTCCATCTTATAAATATTTGCTTTTTTTCTACCTAATATATATACATGAAAATTGACAACTATTGTTGGCAGATTTTGACATTATTCTTTCTGTTTGCTTGTTGTTTTTTTGTTTTTTGTTTTTTTGTCTTTTTTTTTTTCATATCTGTGAATTTGTTTTGCAGATGGCAAGTGTCGAAAGCACATTATAAAAGGTTTTTATGTCTTAATATTTGCCTGGTGACAAGTGAAGGTTTTAAGGGCTCTATTGTTGCTAGTGTGGCTCGGGGTAGTTTTTAAGCTATTGTCGGTAACGCAAATTGTATGTAAATTGTTTCTTTTGGTGTTCCAAACGAATTTTTTTAGCTACTGATGGCAAAAACTTTGTCAACACATTTAGTTTCATTTGTATTTAATATGAATATCTTATAAAAATTGATATGTAATAGAGTGGGTGTCGTATCTTAAATTCGGGGGCGAGGTTCGAGACCCTTGCACCGGCTCTTGTTAAGACTATGTTATGATCTTCTGTCTTAAGATCAATTGCTCGTTTGTTTAAAAAATTCATTTAACTCCTTGATCTTAATCTTACGATCGATTTCAAATGTTCATTTTCTTCTCTCGCACTTCTTTCTCTTACCCGACTCTGTAGGCGTATCCTTTGGGAAGACGTTATATGTTGTCGAACTCAAGTTTAACTACGGTGAATAGGTAGGGTTGGACATGGGAGCGGTAAGATGGGTGGGGATACTGAAAGCAAAGTGTGTCGTTCTCTCGGGGAAAAGACGAAGTTTGTAAAGTTATAACTAAAAGCGGCGGATTGCCGAAATAGCTACTCTTGAATTTTTCTCGCCTACCCCGATTTGAAAAATCTGGGATTAGAACCCTTGTAGCTGGGCTTGTCAATCAGTTAGTTTAGTGCCATACGTGATACATGCTTGGGCAATCCGTGAGTGAATAGACAGAAAATTTTTCCGCAGTAGGTTGTTATTTTTTTCTGAGGTAGACTAGTTGCCAACCAAGGTTACAGAACACAATCTGTCTTGCTATTCAACACATATCTGGAGGAAGAAGAGATAGATCAATACCTTTCTGAAGGATCTTTCTTTCTTTTATGTGCCGTGTTCCTTCAAGACGTAGGTGATCCTGGCCATCCACATCCCACTATCCTTTACATCTCTTAACACCTTTCCGCTTGGTATTTTTCCCAAACCCTGCTCTACCATCCATCAGCTTAAACCTATCAAATATGTCACTCTTTACATTCCTCTTTCCTTTTATCCTCTTTGTCTGTATCAGATTCTCTAAGCCCTTCTTCCTCTTTACGTGACCCAGAAACTTCAGCTGCCTCTTCCTGATGTTAACTATAAGTTTCTTATTTTTTACATCTTCTGCAAAACCTTGTCGTTTCTAAC
The DNA here is from genome assembly GCA_037127315.1 of Ascarosepion bandense. Classification (NCBI taxonomy): domain Eukaryota; kingdom Metazoa; phylum Mollusca; class Cephalopoda; order Sepiida; family Sepiidae; genus Ascarosepion; species Ascarosepion bandense. The sequence goes on along the minus strand of JBBBDQ010000340.1, from coordinate 5,000,270 downwards.
ATGTTCAGTCAATGGTATCCTCAGCATGCTTCTGTAGAACCACATTTAGGTTGCTTCAGGTCTTTCCTTCATCTTTGGCGATATTGTCCAGAATTCGCTGCTATATAGGAGGATGGATATCACATAACATTCCAGTACTCTCTTCTTTGTTTCTAATGAAATTTTTCCTGTCTCCCAATTCTCTGCTTAGCTTTTGAAATGCATCTTTGGCTATCCCAATATTCTTCGTATTTTAGTGTCGCACTTTCCGTCTTGTGTTAGAACGCTTCTCGGGTATTTAATTTTCTTTATTTGCTTGATATTAGTATTTTGCACGTAAAAGACATTGCAGAAAAGATGTAGAACTTTTAGTTTAAGTATGAAAAATGTTCTTTCCAAAATAATACCTATAAAAATAAAATCTCTTTCGACTTACGAAATTACCTCTTTATTATTTTTTTGATCGAGAATAAGAAAACTTTCTAACGCCATCCTTCCGTGAGAAGAGGTCCTATTTACTTTGTGCTAACTTAAATTAAGCTTAGGTAATATATATTTCGTGCGAGTGATACTTGACTCGTTTATACTGTCAAAAGTTACGATGATTTTGTTTATCTCGAATTAAAAATAGTTTATGATCAGCAAGTAGAGCTCAATGAGAGAAACGTAGGTTTATCTGTGAGTAAAATGTTTGTAGAGAGTTTGAAACAAGGGGAGGGAGATGTTGCTTTGATACCTTGATATTTTTCTATTTACCAATAATGAAGTAAATAGAAAGAAAAAAAATTAATATAAATAAGAAACTTAAACTAAGATAAAACAAATAAAACTATATAAATAATATACGAAGTCAGTGTTGTAAACAGAAGCTAAGAAAACTGGTGTCGAAGACAAAACCACGACAAAGAGAAAGAAATCATAATTGAAATTTATAATGCATATAATTAAAAAATCCTCGGAAATTTGACACTCACAAGGACGTACTGAAGGCAAGACGACAGAGAAAAACATCTTATTACAAACCTAACGAGTTTGTTTAAGAGACTGGCGGAACTGTGTTAAGAAGAAATAACAAAAAAAAATTACAAAGAGTTATAAAGGACAGGTAATTGTGGTGCGCCATGACCGTCCACGATCTAAAGGGATACGGAATACAGAAGAAGAAGAAGAAGAAGGATGGTGGGTGAGAAAAGAAAGAAGGGTTATTTTAAGAGGTGATATGTCAAAAAGAAGTAACTAAATGTCGACGCGCGAGAATGAAAGCAATTTGGAAAAGGCAAGAAAGAGGAGCGTGTAAAACATAAGTAGAAAATAACAAAGTTGGTCTGTCGTAACTCAATTGTGAAGGCGTGAACCGGAAAGTGAATTCAGATTGTTTCTACGCAAGTATATGAATGTTAACGAAAGTGTCATGTCACACACCCTCAACCACCCATACCTGCAGAGCAACTGTTTGGGATCAAGGATTTCAAACTAACTAAAACAAGGTATCATTACACAGTCATTCCTGAAAAGAATTCAGTCGAAAACTAAATAAAAGAGAGTAAAGGCCCGAAAATTATATATATATATATATATATATATATATATATATATATATATATGATGGTGATGAACTTCTGTATCCGTGATTATAAAACTATAAACTGTAAAGTGTGAGAGAAGTGAGCTGAGTGGACTGTAAAGAAGAAATGAAACGCCACGAACGTTGAAACGAGCCCATCACAAAAAAAAACAAAAAACGCACACCTGCTATTGTTTATATCATATATTAACGGGACTTCAGTAATTACGCCTGGAGATATCTGACATGGCTTAAGTGTTTATGCCTTAGTTGCGAGTGTCATATATATATATATATATATATATATATATATATATATATATAGAGAGAGAGAGAGAGAGAGAGAGAGAGAGATAAATTGATTGTGCCAGAAAGAAAAGTTGTCTACAGTATCATTTCCAGAACAAGAAAGATTACAAAATAAAGGGCCAAAATAATGTTTGGATATATGTATATATACACATTAGAAAATACATTTTGGGTTCGTACAAACCCGGATGAAAGTATGTACAATACTATTTTGCTGCTATATATAAAAGTCAAGATGTTTGTGTGCGTGTCTGTTTATCAGCCTGGATGTCTGTATTTTTCAGCCCTTTTTAGTTTTTGCTTCGGGTTTGGCTCTAAGTAGGTATAATTGTAGTTCTTAGTCTCAGCCATGATACCATTTACTCAGAGGACTTATTTAGCCTTCGAAAAGAACTTATTTGATATCGATACCAGGAAATCAAAATTTGACTTACATCCATTCATTTTTCTTTCAGTCTACGGTTTCGCTTTAATTGGAAACAACTATTGCTTTTTAGTATTTCGTACCAACGTCCAAAGAGTCTGAGATCCAGGACCATGGATTAGTTTTAAAGCTTTTATTATACCCGAGTAAAGCTGGGCTATACTGCTAGTATATATATATATATATATATATATATATATATAGAGAGAGAGAGAGAGAGAGAGAGAGAGAGAAAGAGTAGATTATGTTAGAAGTTTGTTGTCTAAATATTGAAACACAATTTACATTCTTTTTTTAATACACCTCCATTATTTTTTTTTTATCTTACTTTTCTCTTCTTTCATGTAAACTTCCGGGTATGGTTCTCTTTTTGTGTAAACTTCCGGTAAATGATTTTTCTTCTGTATTTGCATAATAAATGAATTTTGCCGCTGAAGAAGTGAGGTTTTTCTCGCTGAAATGACTATACGGCAAATGTAATTTTCGCACTTTTGTTTGAAACTATACATATTTGGCTCTGTAAATAGATAACAGTATTTACATCGAATCTTCTGCCAGAATCATTTTTTATTATAAATGTGATTAATAATAATAGGATCTGTTTTGCGATTTTAACTGCATGCCATTTTAGTTTTTTAGTTTATATATATATATATAAACTTTAAAAATTAGGTTTGAGGTTCATACAATCACGGATGAAAATGTTATAATTTCTTCTAATATTAAAAATCCTCCGTCACGTGAGCGTTCTTAAAAAATGCAGTAAAATAAGTTATTGCAAATCGCTTAAAGACACCACACGATAAAAACCTACGTCGTGTAATAACATACAAATGAAGAACACACACACACACACACAAACATTTATATATATATATAGTGTCTGTGTGTGTCATGATATACACATGCCCTGTGCAAATATATGGGATCGTAATCGGCTGATCTTAATATTTATATATATATATATGTGTGTGTGTGTGTGTGTGTGTGTGTGAGAGAGAGAGAGAGAGAGAGAGAGAGGTAGAGAGAGAGAGAAAGAGAGAGAGAGAAAGAGAGAAAGAAAGTGCTATTTGTTAGAACAGCATCTCTTTTGCTCACTTGCAACATTGGCATACGCATACAAATATTGTTTTTTATCTATTCTATCGGAGTAGCAGTATTTTTCAGCTAGAGTGTGGACTGTAATTACGAGTTAATTGTTTGTCAAGTGCTATAATGAGGTATGATAGTGACAAGTTGATTTTTTTTTCCACAACCGAGAGAAGATGCCAATGGAATAATGCTTTTTGTAATGGATTCGTCAGTATAAAGTCAATTCATGCAGCCTAAACATATTACATGTTAGACACGATGGGTGAATCTCATTAACTACCACAAAACTCAACTATTCCAGACACAAAAAATACCACGTTAAGAAAAAGAATCGCTATGGTTAAATTGTAAATAGCACCATGTTTTGAATTAATATGAATAACGAAACAAACTTTACAAAAAAATAAAAGAAACATTCCAAGAAAACAATAAATCATAAAAGAATAAATAAATATTGATTGAAAAATGTTCCTCAAAGACTCATTGAATGAATTCCTGGTATCCTTGAAGAAATACAAAAATTTAGTACAGCTCACGAATTTTGAAGAGCTTTCCGTCAGTCAGTCACTTAAGTGCCATACGTGATATATGCTTAGGCGGTCATGTCTCGAAAGAGACACGACTGACTGAGCAGAAGATTATGCCGGAGTAGGTTGTCATTACTTTCTGTTTGCCAGCCAAGGCTATAGAACCCAATCTGTCCTGTTATTTAACCCATAACTGAAGGGAAGAAACGGATTAATACCTTTCCCAAAAGTATTTGCGCGTAAGTGAATACAAGGAATTCAACTTAGAATTCGAACTCCCCCCCCCACCCCGATTTGTTGTTCCTAGCCGATATCCACAGCGCACATCCTTGAAGAGTTTTAACTATGTAAAATGTGTGTTATCTTTTTAATTTATACAAAAATGATCAGTGGAAAATCTTGTGAAGCCATTTCTAACTCTTCTTCCCTCAGCTATGGGCTAATTAGTAAAATTTCTATCACTAAACCGTTATTATTTTCCCCCAAAGAATTCTTGCAATCTAAAAATATTTCATGGATGTAAATGAATTGAAAAGGGTTAATAAGCCGTAAAAAACGAATCACTCAAAAGTCAGAATATCATGCTTCAAAATTCACGTTATTCTTCCGTGTATCATCCATACTTTAGGGGTGAAAATTTGAGGTAAAACTCTTTTTACTTCCTATACATTGAATGCATGAAATATATATATATTGTGTATGTGTGTGATATACACTAGCCCTGTGCAAATATATTTCAGATGTCAATCAGACAAAATGGAAAAAAATGGTCTATGATTCTTCACTTCATTCATCCCTTGACATCATTCCAAATCTTAGTGGCACAATTGAGACCAATTTCTCTAATTCTACTGTATTTTCCGCCTCTTTGTCGGACATTTTGTCCAATCACAAATGTTCCCCTTTCATCTTTTTTTGTCTTTCTCGACTTCGGCTTCATATAACTGTTTCTTCTAACGTGGATGTTACAAGTACTGATGAACTCAGACGTGGCCTTTATATCATAGATTCTTTTTTTTTATAGTCTTCAGTCAGTTAAGTGCCATACGTGATACACGCTTTGGGCGATCATATCTCAAAAAAGAGATGACTGACGGGGCAGAAGATTATACCGCATTAGGTTGCCATTACTTACTGAGGTAGACTGGTTACCAGACAAGGCTATAGAACCAAATCTGTGCTATTATTTAACCCTTAGCTGGAGGGAAGAGATGGATTAATATCTTTCCCAAGGGTATTTGTGCATAAGTGATTTTAACTGGAATGCAAACTCGGCTCCCCGATTTGTCGTTCCGAATCGATATCCGCTGCACCACTACTCACATCTTTTTACAGTCTTAGGTATCACATAAATGAAAGTGCTTTGTTTTAAAGAATTCACTGAAAGTTTAAGCAGACAAAAACGTATTGTCAGTGGTCAGGAATTAATGAAAACGATGTTGTTAGAAATTTGGATATTACATGTTTTATTTTAAAGAGATTTGATGCATTTTTATGGCTGCATAAAGGACATTTTCTCTTTATTTTATTGCTTTGGTCACAGAAATACGGCAGACATTCAAGAATTCTGACTGGCTGTAAGAGTCATCAACATTGTTTAATTACCTATTTTATTTATTATTTTTGTACGGCCAGAGATTAGATATATAAACAACTGCCAAAATCGTTCCTACAGCGGATTTGGAAGACATTTTTCAGTGCCCAAATAAATAAACATGAGTACCGATTGACCTCGTTTATTTGCTTTCTGTTTAGATTTAGGCTATAAAAATCAATTTGTCACGAAATAATTATACTTTCATTTCTGTATTCTCTCTCTCTCTCTCTCTCTCTCTCTCTCTCTCTCTCCATCTTACTTGAAATATTTAAGTCTCTTAACTCTTCAGACCAAATGAAAATGATTGCGCAAATACTTCTTTCAAATCTCTCAAATATGGTTTATAAAGTCTTAGAGAAAAAAAATGTCGGCTGAGTGGCCAAATTCATGAACATATCAACGAAGCCGACAAAGATTTAAATATTACTTTAGAATATATTTTATTTACTATTTCATATATATTATTCAGTCATCCTATTTCATTAGAAATAATATGCTGACTTTGAAGCCGTAAGGGTGGTGGTTACTTTTTCTTGTATTCGGCCTTGTGTCAGACTTAACCGAACACTCTACAGCTTACGGGATTTTATGCAGAACTGTCATAAGAAGGTTTTCATCGTGATCAGAAGGTTGTTTGTCGGTTGGAATGTGTGGATTAGTGTAGAAGAGTGGAATTATAAAATATACATTTTGCATTTTAAACAGAAATTTATTAAAGGGAAATACTAAAATAAGTTGTAGGAATTAATATTCAATTAGAAACATTATTAAGAATTTAAGAGTAGAGTTCGTACAAAATGTTCTAGTAGTAATTGTTGAAAGAGATAAGAAAAAATAGAAAGAGGACAATGTCCGGGTCACTTGAAGTTTGAAATTACATTTTAGATGTGCCTCTCTTTCGCTGCTCCCATCTCTGACTCTTGACTGACGCCGAGGTCATTTATATAGTCTTTTTGAATTTCACACGGGATCGCCAAGTCCTTTCAAGTCTTACAAGTCGCTTCCATTGGTCAAAAATCATTTTAACACCTACTTGCGAAATCAGGCTTTCACACGTCGTTGTGAATTTTTGTAAAAGTGAAGAGAGTTGATTTTAATTCTTAATTTCTTATCCGCTACAACTTAATCACAACTTCTGGGGCCCACAAATGCATCAGTAAGTTTAACTCTCCATCCAACAAAATTTTGGCTCCAATGTCATGGCATCTGTAAATAGTCTACAAACAAAGAAATTATCTTTTTGTCGATTAGGCATACAGATCTAGTCGACAATCAAATATTCATTTTATGCTGCTGTTTAAAATAGTTTTCTAGCTGTTTAATCAGCAAAATCTGAAACTACTGTCTGCTACTAAAAGACGTGGATTTCTATCCATTTTTATCCTAGTATAAAGGGGCATTACCTAGCTATATCTATTACCAACGAATAGTGGAATGTGTAGGATGTGTGTTGTGGTGCAGTAGATATGGGCTTGGAACAAGAAATCGGGGAGCCGATTTCGAATTCCACTTGAATTCCTCGCATTCACTTACACACAAATACCCCTGGGAAAAGTATTAATCCGTCTCTTCCCTCCAGTTAAATAACTGGACAGATTGGATTCTATAGCCTTGGCTGGCAACCAATCTACCGCAGAAAGTAATGGCGACCTACTGCAAGATAATTTTCTGCCCAGTCAGTCATGTCTCTTTCGAGACGTGGTTACCCAAACGTGCATCACGTATGGCCCTTAACTGACTGACTGAATATAATAGTTGAAAACATGATTAAGGCTTCTACTGGGCATAAAATAGGAGATCAGTTTTATTTTATGAATTAATAAACTGATTTCCCACTAATTACTACTTAATAATATAATACATCTTTCCCTCTTCTAGCTATGTGTCAAATAACGGGGAAAATTGGGTTTTAAGGCTTTGGCTGGTAACCTATCGCGGCATAATCTTGTGCACAGTCAGTCATGTCTCTTTCGAGACATGATCACCCAAAGCATGTCTCACGTATGGCACTTAACCGACCGAGTTGAATGTGGTGCAGTCAGTGGATATCAGCTCGGAACAAGAGCCAAGTTAGAATTCCACTTGAACTCCTTGCATTCACTAACGTGCAAATATTTTTGGAAAAAGTATTAATCCTTCTCTTCTCCCTCCAACTATGGGTTAAATAGTAGGACACGCTGGGTTCTTTAACCTTGGTTGGCAACCATGTTACTTTCGATAGATGGTTGCCAAAGCGTGCATCACGCATGGCACTTAACTCAGTGGGTTCGTGCCTCACCGAGTAGACTATACTTACGGCATTGCAACACATATAAGCTATTCTTAATAAATCACTTGGGTGCGGTGTAATGGTTAATTAGAGCAATTATGACTGAATTCGATCTTCACTAGGTATTTCTTAATCTTCGCCTTGTACCACATTTAAACCCTATCTAGTATATCAGGATCCTAGCATCAAATGCTTTCTAAACAATTTTCGTTTTCAGTTCATCTTATAAAACTCCCTAAAACCGGAACGACTCCCAAAATTTATCAGATACATTTCTAGGTATCTCCACTCCATTTTCGATACCTAAGTTTTAAACTGAATTTTTAAAAATAAAAACTGTAAACTTAATTGAAACTGTATTTTTAGCTTAATTGAAAGCTAAATAATTACATTTACTATTTCCACAAAACAAAATACTCTGATGCATTTCGAAAGAAATTATATGCATTGGAATCTTAAATTTTGCAATTTTTTTTTGGTCATTTTTTGAGAGATCGACACATTTGTAAAGAAAAGTTAATTCTCGATTTTAAAAACCTTGCAAAAATAAAATATACATCTCACGCTTATTATTTTCAGCAAATTATCAAATGTAAAGCTAAATTTATCTGATCTGAAACAAATCAATCTGGAAGCATAGTGACCAAAAGTAGACATAACCCAGTTTAACATTTCGTAAATGGAACAACCCTTAAAACATGTAACCTTTTCATGATAAGTTTCTTATAAGTTTCAATAGTAAAAAAAAATGTAGTTTAACTGAAACTGCTTCTGTTGTATGTAACCTGTCTCTCTCTTAAACGTTTCGTTTTAAGTGTTTGTAAAATCCATAAAATATTTACCTTATAAGGATCAGTCGTATGCAACTGAACCGAAAGTGCTTCTGTTGTATGTCGGTAGGGGAGAGCAAATAATCGTCCCTTTTCTGCCTCCGACACGCTTAGAATATACCGAATTGACCACATATTTGTAAAACAAAAAGCCCCCTTTACTTGTTGAATCGATGTCGAGCCCCCGAAAAACGAGGCTGAAACGCCGGATTCAATTAGGAAGAATTGTCTGGTTAGGAGACGTAAGACTTCTTGCAAATGGGTTGATGTCACACATTATCACATGTTGAGGTGTCAAATATGACATTCAGACCGTCGCTACTGATTTGGGTCAAAGATATGATGAGGTATTAGATAAGAAAGGGGAGAAAATAGAAAAAAAGTTTGAACGAGTTTAACGGGGTGAAGAAACAAAGAGTAAAAGAGAAAGAAAAACCAGAAAGAAAATAAAATAGACAGAAGAAAATAAAAATAGAGAAAATTATAATGTAATAAAATAAAATTGTGAATTTTTAAAAGAATAAAGAGTTTGAACGTTACTTATAGCTAATCTTTAATCTTTAATTGTTGCATGTAGCTAAACTCTGGTGATTGAAAAGTAACTCAGTTTTATGTATGAGTGACCAACCAGCCAGGAGTCCTGACTTAACATCCCGTGAATTTTTTATTTGTGATTCGTAAAAAGAGCATGTCTACTATACAAATCAAGATTTTGGATTAACTTGAATGGCAAATATACAAAACTTCTTGTATATCTTCCATACCACAAGAGCCCCTGGTGAAATTATCTGACGCAATTCCTGTGTAGCAATAAAAATGAAGACAACAGTCCAAACAACATAAATAGTGTAAATAATAACAAATTCTTCATCTCAGACATAGAGACAAATACTGAAGGTAAATATGGCAACAATGATGAGGACAACAGTCCGAACAATATAAATAATGTAAATAATTACGATACCTCATTGCAGAAATAGAAACAAATATTCAGAATTTTTATCCCTATTCAAATTCAAATAAAACTTATTTCTTGATTACTTTATTTCAAATCATTTAAATGATTTCAAATAGTTTTATCCGATTCCTAGAAGTTATCTAAGATTGTAATATCAATTTCAAATCTAGATTCAATTCTGCGAATTGATGTTTTAGTAGAAATTTCTCTTGGTTTTCTAAACTGTAATTTCCGCTTTCAAACTTTTAAAATCAGAGTCTAATTATTCATTCTCTGGCATTTTTCTCAAGTGTTTGCTTCAATCTCTTTTGAATTTTTCAGTTTAAAATCATGAGAAAAGGAAAAATCATAAAATCCTTTTCATATATGCATCCTTGCTGAAAATAAAACAAAATAAATAAATACAGCAAAATAAACGGAAACAATTAAATCTTTTCAACGCATTTTTTTATTTAAAATGGAATCTCAGTTAAAGATGATTTTTTCACCAAGGAAAAAAATACCAAGCTGCAAACAATATTGGCAATTTCCCATGCAACAACCCTCTCATTGCTTCTTTTTGGTGAACGGTTTAATGTGGACTCCATGGTCGGTTCTAACCTCCGCGATATCACTAATGGCAGTGCCAGTCGTTTCGGCATTTGGGATGAATTTGTAGGAGGAAGGTATGGAGGGCAGATGGAATTGTGGGTAGTGTCAGTGGCATCAGGGAAGGGAGAGATCTTTGGAGCTGAGGATAAATACAGGGGCTGGAATTCAATAGTTTATCTTTGACATCATCCTTATCGAAACAGATTTCAACCCTTTACCTATACAGCCTCCAACCCATTGCTCAATATGGCGGACTGATATTTGGCTTCTTTATTTATTGCTATTACTTATTTACGAAAGCCTTAATGGCGCTTCTGCTAAACATATCGTCTCTCCACAGGTCTTATTTCGACATAACACACACATTGGCAAATCTGGTTGCGACGCTGCGAACTGGATTGATGAATAAAGTTTTAAATCCCGTTGGTTAAAATTGGGGCTATTTCTTTCATTATTTTTCCTCCAATGTTTCCACCTCCACACACACACACACACACACACACACACACACACACATATATATATATATATATATATATATATATACTAGCAGTATAGCCCGGCGTTGCTCGGGTGTAATGAAAGCTTTAAAACATATCCATGGTCCTGGAGCTCAGACTCTTTGGACGTTGGCACGAAAAACTAAAAAGCAATAGTTGTTTCCAGTTAAAGCAAAACCGTAGACTGAAAGAAAAATGAATGGATGTAAGTCAAATTTTGATTTCCTGGTATCGATATCAAATAAGTTTTTTTCATTGTAAACTGAATTTTGAAGGCTAAATAAGAATAAGTCCTCTGAGTAAATGGTATCATGGCTGAGACTAAGAACTACAATTATACCTACTTAGAGCCAAACCCGAAGCAAAAACTAAAAAGGGCTGAAAAATACAGACATCCAGGCTGATAAACAGACACACACAGAAACATCTTGTCTTATATATATATATATATATATATATATATATATATATATATATATATATATTATCGATTTTCTGCACTATTCTAAGAACTGCAACCTTGAAACTTATGAATATTGTTTCTTATATCTTTGTCTATGAGTGTATCAAATTTTATTAAAATCGGACCACTCCTTCTATAGATATTTATCTGGGGTACCACGACAAAAAACCTAGCTAAGAACACTCGCAGACGCTTATAGTACAACTGTGTAAATGTTCAAGAAAATCGTTTCAGCCGAAATCTATAGGTAACGGACACACACACACACACACACACACACACACACACACACACACACACACACACACACACATTGGCCTCCGATGTTATCTAGGGTTCTAATATTAAACGTTCACACGATTCCATTTTATTATATTATAGTTTTGATGATATTTGGATAGTTGTATTAATCTGTCTTCCTCAGGAGTATGCTGCGTCCGGTGAATACTAATCTACTCTGTCCAGAGAAACTCATTATTGTGTCTAACGGCGTCTGATTCCGAACTAGAATATCGTCATTGGAGAAAAACGTTCATAAACTTTTTAAGTGCCTACTGCAAAAAACATTCTAATAATTTGCACTTCCTCATGAAACATGTATCAGCAGAGTATTTCGCAGATGTACCTTCCTACAAAGGGGCTTTAACAACCCTGGACAGGATCTACATATATAAGAGAAAGGAAATTGTCTCTAAACACTTACTAGTTACTAGGTGTCAACTTCCCTCAGATCAAATTCATGGATTCTATCAAGCCTTAGTAAAACTAAGGACTGTTTATTTTCGTCGGTATCAGCGGAATAATATCAAGCCGAACTGATACTAGAAACCTTCATAAATGGTCTTCAGTCCATCGATATCCGACAAAGAATATTCGAAAATAGCAGCTTAACGTTACTGCAGGCCTATGACCAGACAAGTGTACTAGATTTAGCAAAGCAAAATGCTAAAAAGCATAAACCTTTTCACCCATTTTATGCCCCACTAGAAGGAACAGATGCTATTCCGTTTCACCCCAAGCAAGGCGGTACTGCCACTGATGCGCAGGAGACTACATAAGAGTAAAAGTTTAGTCAGGAGGAGAATGACAAGAAAGACGAACCTGTTACAGGGGATGTCAGAGAGAGGGCAAGAGAAGAATGATAACACAGGCGTGAAGACAGTTGCGATGGTGAAGAGAATGGAAAAGAACAAAATATGCAGAAATAGTGAAGAGAAAGACAAACCAGCTACAGTGGGTGAAAGAGAAAGGGCAAGAGAAGGATGTGAACACAGGAGTGAAGACAGTTGTGAAGGTAGAGAGAAAGGAAATGAACAAGATATACGGGGTGATGTAGAAAGGACTAGGGTCAAGTGGATAAGAGATGGGAATTGACATTGCATTGAAATTCCTGGTGGTTGTATAAGTATATGGAAATGAGTTCCATAGGCGGGAAGTGCGAGAAAAGAAGCTGATGGAGTACAATTGTCGGCTGCATTTTGTTGATCTAACTGCAAATGGTTAGAACCTTGTTGCCAGTCTGGTTGCACGAGTAAATTCTTGTGGTGGGGGCACCAGTGACTTAAGTTCGTCAGAGTAGAAGCCATGAAAATAATTGTAGAAGAGACAGAGGGAAGCCACATCCCGCCAGTGAAAAAGTGGCTGGAGTCGAGCTGCCAAGTCAGGACCTATCACATTACAGATTCTCCTTTGGAGCCTGTCGAGAACACTGAGATGAACAGCAGGGGCGCCTGACCAGATATGATAGCAGTATTCTATGCACGGGCGGATGGTTGATTTGTACATATGCAAGATGGATTCAGGCGGAAAAAACTTTCTGATCCGAAACAGTGACCCAACCTTCCTAGCAGTGAATTTAGCTATTAACCTCAATGTAATGATTCTACTTGAGGTCAGAATATAGGGTAAGGCTGTACATGCGGAAAGCAGGGCATTGGGCTAAAGTTTTTAAAAGTATAAAGCGGAGCGAAACGATATCTTGTTCGGTATCAGTGGATACACGTGGCTGTCTATCAACTACAACGATAGAGATCACGGCCAACGAACAGCCACTAAAAGCATTGATTGACACGGGGAGCACAGAAAACTTCCTTAACGAAAGAAAACTTTACGAAAGAAGATTCATGTAGAACCTACCTGTGCCCAAACAAAGGGAAGATGTCTTGCTCATCTCTTTCCAGGCAAGTACTATAACAAATGCCTGTTTAAACTAACAATGAAGGATTCTTTATACCAAGGAGTAAGATATCTACTAACATAGAATTTTTGTTGCGACCTAATATTAGGACACAACTTCCTGGGTCAACATTCAAGTAGCAGAAATAAACTTCGGACGATCTAAAACACCTTTTAATGTTCGCAGCCAAGCAGCAACGAGAATGCCGCGTCTAGCATTTTTCAACAATCCAGCACCCGATTATAAATTGGTAGCAACTAAATCTAGGCGACACACGGAGGAGGATAAATTATTCATCCAAACCAAAGTTACTCGTATGTCGATGAAAGGTATAACTGAACCAATTCATTCATCGTGGAGAACTGAAGACTTCGTAGTCTCTTCTAAGAAAAGAAAAATATGAATGGTAATTTACTATTTCCAAACGATAAACCGGTTTACTTTGCTGGATACCTATCCTCTGCCATGAATAGACAAAATTATAGGAAAAGAATGTCAAAACAAAAACAGTCTATTTAGTACTCTGGACCACAAAAGTGCCTATTGTCAGGTAGCTACAAAGTCCAGTGATAAACTATATACGACGTTTGAGGCTAGCGGCAAACTCTTTCCATTTGGCAGAATACCGTTCAGAGTAACGAACGAGGTAGCTAGATTTCAACGCGTAATTTGACCAAATAACGTCAAAAAAGAACATGCAAGGTAACCTATGCTTGCATCTATAATGTAATCATTTGCGGGAAAAAGAGGGCGAAACATGACAGAAATTTCAAATTATTCATGACAAATGTTATTTCAGAGCAAATGTTATTTTAGGTTTCAAATATAAAACTATTTGGACACATAGTCAGTAAAAATTAATATAAAATTCGATCGAAACATCTGAATCCATTACTCATCCTACCACTTCCTAAAGGTTTACCCGCTCTACGCCGTGCATTAGATATAACCGCACACTGTAGATACCATCGTTTACAAAAAAAATCTTCTTGCCTCTCGAAACTGGGAACGATAATACCAAAAAGACATACACGACTGAATAAAAACGAACCTCTGGTGGATCGAGTGCAGCTACTAGATGCCAACCAATAATATATGCGTTTCTCTTATGGGGTGAAAGACACAGTCTCACTAAGAGTCGTGGCTCCATCAGGGTACAAACCAGATCCAACAGGCGTAAGTGAGGACTGTCCTCAGGACACTTCAACGGAAACAGAGACATGGTCTCCCTCTGTAGTTGAGAAACTTTTGAGATCTGATCACTGGCAACAAACGGATTTCTCAGAAGAGAACACATTCGCCTATCGATACTTACGAGGATGAGCATGTCACTCGTATAATATGAAAATGCAGTCGGATTAAATCCATTTTGAGCGAAAACGGGGAAGAAGAACCTCATGTTCCTGGCTCTCCGCCACGGTCTCACAGACAGCAAAGAATGCCTGCCCAGTCCGAGAACTTTTTTCTGAAGGAATAAGGCAGTGGATTGATGTATGATCCATTTCCACTATTAATGGATCTGTCCTGAATGCATATATTCAGGAGAACAGTGCTTGTATTCAGAGTTCATGAAAGCTCTCTCTTGATCGGACTCTCTGCTTACGGGCTGAGAGGAGCCCAGACAGGACTTCGCCAAAGGGTGGAGTCTCGTCTGGGATAAACAGTCAAGAGCCCGAACTTGCTTTAAGCAAGGTCTACGGGGAATTTTTTTCCCGGACTTGAGGGATCGGATCTTCCACGTAAAATTTGGCCTTGTGCTGCATCCAGCTTCAATGGGGAAGTAGGTGAATATCAGCTCATCAAAGCTCTCTTCAGACGGAAAGGAAAAAATCAGTTTTTACACTACGAAACTAATTTTAAAATGTTATTATTTATTATATAGAGCTAATTTATGTTTAATTGGTTTTTCTTTCAAAAAGTATTTAAAAATATGTATTTTGAATTTTACTTCGCTTTCTAGTAACATCAAATAAAATCAAACGTGATATGTTACACTAGAACATTAATGAAAATTGTTTATTACATGGAAAAATACGAGCATGAAAAGTAATATTCTGAAGATTATATCAAACCTGGAAAAGTAAAGGAAGAAATATTATAGTGAAGTAAAAATAAGAAATTTCTTACTTAAAATATTACATTCAAATTTTATTTTTAGCTGCAATGTTTGAAGTAAGAAATTTCTTATTTTTTACCTCACTAGAATATCTTGTCCTTTACTTTTCCAGGTTTAATAATTTTTCCTGATCTTTTCCAGGTTTAAGGTAATCTTAAGAATATTACTTTTCATGGTCACATTTTTTCATGTAATCCATTTTTCCAGGCATTGCTGTTAATTTAATATACATTTAATGATGAAAACTACATTTAAAAATATTTTTTTTAAAAATTATACGCAATTGATTAAAAAACAATAAAAAATTGATTATTTATAATTAATTCTGTTAATTCTGATAAAATGATAACTGAAAAGCAAAGTTTGATTGAGAAAAATGATAAAAGATATCATCAGAATTAAAATGTTGATAACTGCATGCAAACATATTAAACAGAAAAAACTTTTAAAGAATAAGATTTATTATTAGAAGCGTTACTCACTCACTCATGTACTTATGTAGTTAGTCTCTCTTTTTGGACTTCACATATTTTGATGTAACTTTTTTCTACACAAGCAAAATTCTTCTTTTTTTTTTCAAAATGTACCTAAGGAGATGTCCTATCTAACTGTTTCAAATTTGGTTGAGAACTGAATTAGTGGTGAAGCTTGAAAGCTGCCTAGATTCACTCAATGTTGGACTTGAGAATATATTCAATCACCGCTGTGGTTGAATGATTAAGAAAGTTATTATGTGAAGTTAATCTTATAATCATGTTCAATAAATTTAATCCAATATTTTAAATATTGTAAACAAAATGTTTAAAATGTTAATCCTAACATTTCTGTTAAACCACGTATTTTTAAAATCATTTTTCTAGAATTATAAAGTTTATTTATGACAAAATAGGTTAGCATAGTTATAGTTAATTTATTTCTAACCATAAAATAAAATAAAAAAATTACTTTTGTGTCAATTTTGTTTCATGCTTTTTTTTTTGTTCAAGAATTCATAGTTTTCATATGGCTTTTTTTTCTTTAAAATTGTTTAAAGGTGGAAAATTAATTCAAAGATTAAAATCATACACCATTTACAAAACTATTGTTAACGTGATTGGAAATAATGGTTTTGAAGCTCCGCCAAATTGTATATTAATTGTCCGGTTCACACTCCACCAACGTTTATTGTACAGGTGTAGAGGCTCATCCCTTGTTCCCTGTTTAGGATGTGGTTTCCGGTTTTCTCTTTTCCAAATCTTTTCACTCTTACGTAGCTCCCTGCACATCAGTGGCGTTACCGCCTTGCTCAGGGTGATATGATTAAAAAAAGACTTTAGTAAATAAAAATGTGCGTGGGTGATGCAGTGGATATCGGTTCGAAATGAGAAATCGAAGAGCCGAGTTCGAATTCCCGTTGAATTCGTTCTTTTCACTTGCGCACAAATACCCTTGAGAAAGTTATTAACCCGTCTCTTCTCCCTCAAGCTATGGGTTTAATAGAAGGACAGCTAGGGTTCTATAGCCTTGGTTGGCAACTGGTCTACCACAGAACGTAATGGCAACCTAGCGCAGGAAAATTTCTGCCCGGTCAGTCATATCTCTTTCGAGACATGATCGCCCAATTGTGCATCAGGTATGGCACTTAACTGACTGACTGGAATAAAAAAAAATATGCCAAGATAAAGAGGATTCACTTTTCAAGACAAATTAATTATTCACTTAATCTTCTAGCAAACTCCAACCGAAATATAATAAAAAGTGTCGGCTTCAAATGAAACAATGAGATTTATAAAATCCTTCCAGTTTTAACTCAATTCAAGAAGGCCATGAATACCGTATCAAGAAGGCCATGAATACCGTAAAATAACGTATTTTAAGGAAAATCTGGTCGGATGCTTCTTCTATCCACCTAGGTGTCCTTGACAAAATCCAACGGAGAATCTGACTTGGCAGCTTAGATACAGTCACTTTCACACCGGTGCAATGTGGCTTCCCTGTGTCTCATCTACAAATACTTTCACGGCTTCTGTTCAGATGAACTTAGTTCACTGGTGACCCCTATATATATAAATTTACTCGAGCCACAAGATTGGCAACTAGGTCCCAGCATTTTACTGTGAAACCAATAAAATATAAAAAGAAATTCTACTCCAATAGATTCTTTTCTCGCACTTCCCGCCTGTGAAATTCCCTTCTATTTACTTGCTTTCCTGACAGCTATAATATCCAAGAATTTAAATGTAAACTCAATAGTCATCTCCTATCTCACTAACCTGCATCCTCTCTCTCATGTTCCTTTCTCCGTCCATTCTACTATCATCAGTATTTTCATGCTTATCTTACCCACTTCCTGACATCCCCTATAACCTCTCACTATTTCTCATAACTTTCCTCCTATTTAACCCCCTGCAAAACAGTAGCAGTAAAATGCCTTGCGTGGGGCGATATGATTATAAAAAAAATTAATATAGTTTATGAAAATAAATTGTTTACTAACAAATCTTTTAAAGAGTAGATGCGATTGTAGGAAGCTCAGAGTAAAGGCATACACCAGCTATTTGAACAAATTATTATTAGTCGTAGCAATAAATATGTAGTATAGATAGATATGAACAGACTGAGATAGATAATTTTCTAAAGGCCGCTTAGAAGTGGCACAAAGCCGAAAGTATGAGGTTACCCAGTGGGGATCGAACTCCCTACTTTGTTTAATAGGTTTTAGCGAGACAAGCTTTCTAGAAATTTAACCAAGATAGATAGATAGATAGATAGATAGATAGATAGATAGATAGATATGAACAGAATTAGATAGATAGATATGAACAGAATTAGATAGATAGATAGATAGATAGATAGATAGATAGATAGATAGATAGATAGATATGATAGATATGAACAGAATTAGATAGATAGATATGAACAGAATTAGATAGATAGATAGATAGATAGATAGATAGATATGAACAGAATTAGATATATATGAACAGAATTAGATAGATAGATAGATAGATAGATAGATATAGAACAGAATTAGATAGATAGATAGATAGATAGATAGATAGATAGATAGATTTTTTATGCTTTTCGTGTATAGATAATTAATAAGCTGTGCTTAATCTAGCACAGCCATATGCATAGGAAATAATATAATACAGCGTCAGTATTGAGAGTGCTTGTAAAACTATTAAAACGATTTGATTTATCCGGGTTTGACCACCGTTGATCGTTAGAAACTATGAAATTATTTGAGCCTCAAATGGAGTTCCTTTGGAATCTTGGGTATGCCCTTAAATATTTATTGCAAAAAATAGCGTTGTCTTTACCCGCACAAAGACACATTAATTATTCAGTTGTCAGAAAATGAGAGAATGAAAGTTGTACTTAAATACAGCTTCCATGGAGGCCAAGAATATACAAGCAATACAAAGAATCGTGTTTCTTGTAACTGAAGCGATTCGGGAATTCTTTCATTTCATAAAATTAACCCCTAACTATGCAAACCCACTCCCGTAAAGCCGTTCTGTCTCCTTGTTATCAAACCAACTGATTATATCTTGCGAAGCGGGGCACTTTTGCATTTTTGGAATGACGATTTGCTCGCAGCTTCAAGAAGGTACACCTCATTTGACATCTAGAGATTTAGAACCAAACACGAAACGGCTCACAATCACTTTTAATTAATCATTGAGAAAAGAAAAGAATTGTAGAATTGTATCGGCGCCTTGCAAGTATAAATGATAGACTTGTGATTGACACATTCAGCTGATCTACACTTTCTATGGAAAAAATAAATTTCAACCTATTTGCGTTTCCTCAATCTTAAAAAGACATTAATAGGAATACATTATATAACTGATTTGTGTTATATATATATATATATATATCAGCATGCAGTGTGGGTATAGAAGAATCCAAAGAAGTATCCTGTACATACAGCGGTAGGATAACTCTCTAAGAGAGCTCTAAATGTATATGTATATAAATACATATAGACCAAATATAAGAAAAATTAAGGCAGACACGTTATTTCATGGTAAATCGGTAGAATAGGCCTTTTTCAGGCGAACCATCATCAGCTTCCGTCTTTATTGTACAAAAGATATTACATGAATGAGATTCACAAAGACCTAAAAAAAAACGAATAAAAATAACGGTCGCTCCCTTCAGAGAGAAAATTTAAGAAAAAATACATCAGTTCGGCGAACACACACACATATTCATACATAAACATATATATACTCAACATATAATCAGAGGACACGCGTAGCGGCGGATGTCAACAAAAGTTCGAAGATACATTCAACCTGACAGTTGGATTGCAAAACCCGTAGATTTGAAACGTAAGGAAAGTGGGTTAGGTGAGAGAGAGAGAGAGAGAGAGAGAGAGAGAGAGAGAGAGAAAGCGTTAAAAAGAAAGGGTAAATATCTTAAAGCGTAAACGAAAAGGGAAGAAAAAAGAAGAGAGCAATAAATTTTAAATAGAAAGAAAAGATGCTAGGAGAAAATGAAAAAATAAAAATAAACATTATAAATTAATGATGAAAGAAACTGGAGTCTAAAAAATTAAAAATATATTTAAAAGATAATATTTAATCTGTTGTGATCACAAAATACTCACACTATTATATATTCTATATTATTAGAGTTTACTAACAGTAGCCCGGCGTTGCTCGAGTGTAATGAAGGCTTTAAAACTAATCCATGGTGCTGGAGCTCAGACACTTTGGATGTTAGCACTAAAGACTAAAAAGCAATAGTTGTTTCCAGTTAAAGCAAAACCGTAGACTGAAAGAAAAATGTATGGATGTAAGTCAAATTTTGATTTCCTGGTATCGATATCAAATAAGTCTTTTCGTGGTAAACTGAATTTTGAAGGCTAAGTAAGTCCTCTGAGTAAATAGTATCAGGGCTGAGACTAAGAACTACAATTATACCTACTTAGAGCCAAACCCGAAGCAAAAACTAAAATAAAAGGACTGATAAAAATACAGACATACAGGCAGATAAACAGACACACACACACACACACACACAAGAGTTGTTGTGTTTCACACACAGACATACACACACACATACCCACAGAGAGACAAAGTTCAATTTATAAATAAGTTTAGATAATAAAATCATATTTTCGCTACACAAGAGCTGTCGTGTTTGGGTAATATATTCAGCACCTCATCAGGCAATATACGGTTGTAAGATTTAGCAGATAATATGTATGGATATTTGAACCTATTGTTTTCTTATTCTAATGGGTTTGGCTAGCTGTAGCAATGGAAAGTCAAGTTAACCCATTGTTATATCTAGCCAAACCAACTAGAATAAGGAAACAATAGGTTCAAATTTCTATACATATCATTTCTTCTATCTTACAACCGTATATCACTCACCTGATGAGGTGCTGAATATAGTACCGAAACACGACAACTCTTGTAGCAAAAAATATATTTTATTATAAGTTCAAATAATAAGAAAATTACTGCATATATATATATATATATATATATATATATACTCCAAAGATTTTCTAAAAATAAGCATAGGATAATAAACAAATTTCACACTAAATGAAGTTTTATAGTAAAAGTGTTTGATATTATTAAAAGGAGAGACGAAAGGATATTTTTAATATTGAATTATAATTTTTAATCTTTTTTACAACCTTCAAAATCTTTGTGATTTTTTTGGCGTCCGCTGGTGAACGTAAATTAGTGTAGGAAAATGTGTCATCTTTTTGCAGCGAGAAACATTGGGATTGAATTTCTTTCAAAAATCAAATATCAAGTTTCAAGACTTAAATAATTCTACTTTTGTTTTTTATCTTCATAAAAATAATTTTTTACATGTATTAAAACCCTTTTAGTTTCAAGAAATTCATTTTAATTTCGAGAAATTCATTTTTGCACAGCCTAATATTTATACAGTTATTAGAAAGTCTTTGGAGATTTTATTTATTTATTAATTTTTTTTTTTTTTTTTTGTGAAACACAACCCACAGCACCGAAAATCTAGTCTGAAAATAAAAAAAAAATACGCAATAAAACTAAAACATTATCTAATTAGGAAAAATTTAATTGTTTTTTAATAAAATCTATTTTGGACAATATCTTTCGTTAATGAATTTTTAGTAGCATGGTTTTAATTTTTAATTTGAATGATTTATTTTAAATGTTTTAAATCTTTTAATTTTGACGTTTTTTTTTTGTTTTTTGTTTTTTTTTGTTTTTTTTTTTGTACATAAAAGGAAAAGGTTACTCAAATTCAGCGATCCCAGTATTTAAAAAAAAATTTAATTTTTCTTTTTTGGTGTATAACTGTGTCGACTTTTGTAAATATGAACGTCCATACACGACGTATCAGAAAATAAAAGCAGTAGTTATATTTAACTTAAAACCAAATTGCATAAAATTGAATAAAATATTAGCTTACGTCGAATACTTTCCTAAATTTCTAAGATTACTGTGTAGTTAATCTCTCCCTCTCTCCCTCTCTCTCTCTCTCTCTCTCTCTATATATATATATATATATATATATATATATATATATATATTGAGCACTCTGGAAGAATGGTAGCTACTCTGGCATGTACGCATCGCTCATTCAGTAATGAATTAGAGCACTCTGGCTATTGGGCGTGTATAATGATAATATATACACACTAAAAAGTCTGCCGTATACTACCGAGCGTCCATAGACCAGAGATAGAATCGCCGAATGACGCCAATTCGGTCGGGTTTCAATCCAGGGTTGAAAGCAATCAGAGTTTAACCGTACTGATGAGCTCTGATACAGCAAAATAGATCTGTATGCGGATGTATATATATATACAAAGCTAATCATTTTATATTTGTAAAATAATTTTTTCAAATTTCTAAAAACATCAGGCTGTCAATAGGGCTGTTAACAGCTCATAAAAACAACCAACTCCGTTTTAAAAATGCTTTTCTGCGATAATTTAAACTAAAAATAAGTAATACTTCTTTCATATCTGCTTGATTAAACTTTAAATCAATTAAAATTCCTCAAGTACGGTTTCAGTAAAACAAATTTTGAAAGATTTTTTTTAATAAATAGACTTAAGTTGTAACAAAAGAATTGTAAATATGGCTAAAATCACTGATCTTCAGCGATTAAAAGTCTCATTGCAATCAAATTAAATTCGTTTTGAAATACATCAATGTATTATGCGTACTAAATATATTAAATTAAATCTATTAAATTGAAAATAAAACTAAAATGAAATTAATTTTAAAACATAGGTATCGATTATCTTTGGAAGTGTATGTGCGCGCGTGTGTGTGTGTAGGTGTGCATGTGTGGGTGAGTGTCCAACTCTATCAATTTATCTTTGTCTTTCTCTCTCTTTTTATCCATCTATCTATCTATCTATCTATCTATCTATCTATCTATCTATCGATCGATCGATCGATCGATCTATCTGTGTATCTATCTTCATATATGTTCCCAAACAGAGATCAACAGATCTCAACACCTCATTTTCCCCCTTTTTAGTTATCTATCTATCTATCTATCTATCTATCTATCTATATATATATATATATATATATATATATATATATATATATATATATAATAAAAAGTGTGAGAAGCCGTGAACGTTTTCTTTAAAATATATATTTATTGTTTGGTATTCATACAAGTTATGGAGTATTAATTTGTCAGGGTTTGCGCTATACGTGTTTCGAGTCTAAAATTGACTCTTCAGACGAACAACTTCGTTGTTTTAGGACTGAAGAGAGTCAATTTTAGACTCGAAACACGTGTAGCGCAAACCATGACAAATTAATACTCCATAACTTGTATGAATACCAAACAATAAATATATATTTTAAAGAAAACGTTCACGGCTTCTCACACTTTTTTATTTTATACTAATTACTCTCGTTGGAACAACCCTATTCCTTTATTCGATATATATATATATATATATATATATATATATATATATATATATATATAGGCAGTAAACAATCCTTGGTAAGAGAAATTTCCTTGATAAATAATCCAAGTGGATTAGTAATATATTCTGTTTTGTCAACTTACATCATTGTCTGCCCAGATAAACTACTCCCCAGATAATTTCATGGGTAATACGTATTTCGCCGCTGCTGACCTTGCGGATCGTCAGACCCAAATCTAGAATATCTAAATTCTTTTCTAAAGTATATTACTCTGATAAATTAAATACATGAATTTAAGATCGAGTTTTTTTGTTCGTCTCTATCGGTATTTATCTGACTAATATACCAAGCATTCTACGTTATATATATATTAATCATATCACCCCGAGCAAGGCAGTAACGCCACTGATGTGCAGGGGGCTACATAAGAGTGAAGAGATTGGAAAAGAGAAAACCGGAAACCGCATCCTAAACAGGAAACAGGGATGAGCCTCTTCACCTATTCAATAGACGTGGGTGGAGTATGAACCGGGCGATAGTTTAGTCTATCTACTCCAATTGAAAAAAAAAAACAAAGTGAGAAGATTAGAAAAGAGAAATCCGGAAACCGCATCCTAAACAGGAAACAAGGGATGAGCCTCTTCATCTGTTCAATAGACGTGGGTGGAGTGTGAACCGGGCGATAGTTTAGTCTATCTACTATATATATATATATATATTGATTGATTGATTGATTGATTGATTGATTGATTGTTCAATACTTAGGTTTTGGTCACAATAGGGTTAGGCTAGTGCACATATTTATTAAAAGGTATTCAATACAATTATATTGTAGAAATTTTATTTTTTACATTTGTAAACGAGTTATTACGCGACCTAACTTTAGATGGAAAGAGAGAAAGAGAGAGAGAGAGAGATCAAGTGGACACGGGAATCAACACTGCATCCTGACTTGGTTTGAAGATCGAATTGAGGAGTGAAACTGACAGTCTCCATTGATTTATACGTCCCCATTATCTATACAGAAGCAATATCTCCGATATTGAAGACTCTTCCTCTATAATTGTGTGTGGGCGCACACGCATGCAAGCCAATGTTACTGTTGGCTCTTCTATATGTCTAACGAAAGATATCAGCATAGGCTGCCTTTTTCTTGTAATATTTTGAACAAAGAACGCATTTTCATCCTTTACAAGAGTTTGTCTTGTCAGTTTTTTCCGTTTTACTAAACTGAACCGACTTGTTTCATTACAGCTGTTAGTGAGCGCTTTGCTTTCAACCCGTATGTTTATGCGAGACTTTGGCTGTTAGATCTCGTCTACGATATTTTGTAGGAAGTTCCTGAAATTGAGACGAGTGGGTCCTTTTTTTCTGCAGTTCTCTGACCCACACCACGTCCCCAATTTTTATCTTCATTTTATACAGAAAGTTGATAAATTACCTCCTCGTCCAAAAAAAAAGAAAACGGGAAGCGAAGTTTTCTGTTTGTAACGTTTGAAAAGTTAAAAAATATCTGTAATCGCAAAAAATAAGATAAAAAAAAGAAATGGAGAAATTCTAATGGAAATAATAATAATAATAATAATAATAATAATAATAATAGATTCTGTAGAAAAGCAAAACAGAAGCCAAGAACCAACTATTGCGGCAAAAAATATGAAAATGAAAGCCAAAGATAAAGCTCTTGAAAAGATGAAACAGCGCTGGCAAGACAAACCTCTGCATGGCCAATATCCAGTACGTGCCAATAAATCCAATGTTGACAAAGTTAATACTCATCGATGGTTACGGGCATCTGGATTAAAGTCTGAAACTGAAGGATTTATACTTGCAGCACAAGACCAAAGTCTTTTCACGAGAAACTTTCAGGCAAATATTATGCATAATAATATGGATCCAAAATGCAGGTTTTGTGATAAACACCAAGAAACAATAGACCACCTAATCTCAGGCTGTTCTGTGATTGCCCCAAACGAATATAAAAATCGCCACGATAGAGTTGGGCAATATTTACATTGGGCAATGTGCAAACATTATGGAAAAGCTGTAAACAAACATTGGTATGAACATCATCCAGCACCGGTTACAGAAATAGAAGATGTAACCATTCTATGGGATTACACCATCTACACAGACAGAAAAATTGAAGCAAACAGGCCAGACATTATTGTTAAAAACCAGAAAGAGAAAACTTGTCTATTAATTGATATGGCTTGTCCAGCGGATTGTAACATAGCAATCAAGGAATTTGAAAAACTGTCAAAATATAAAGACCTGGAAATTGAAATAGAAAAAATGTGGAAATTGAAAACAAGAGTTGTGCCAGTGATAGTAGGTGCACTTGGAATGATAAAAAATGGAACAAAACAACACATTGAAAGAATCCCTGGAAACCCCAGCTTAAGAGACATACAAAAAATTGTCTTATTAAGTACAGCCCACCCACTAAGGAAAACTTTATCTATGTAATGCTGAGGATGATAGGGAAGATAGAAAAACATGAAATGGAGCCATAACAACACGCCACTACCTGCCTTAGGTCTCCCCGCAGACTTGGTTGGTAGTGAGACCAAAGCAGAAATCGAAATATGATGAAAAATGACATAATAATAATCCTTGCACTTCAAAGAAAACTATTAACCCTGACAGCTATCCCCTCAAAATTATTGAACCTCCTGTAGTAGAAATCATATTCTGAAAGTTTGTATCCTAAAGTGAAGAAAAGAAATTATATTTTGGTTACAGAAAAATAGGCGATGAATTTCCAGATCTTTTTACAGATAAGGTCTTTGCTTCTATATCGCCATGTTGGTTTCTACACATTGTCTCCTGCGGCGTTATTTCACATACACACACCTGGTTAGGTTTATTATCGGAGTGAGAGGTGTGTTCGATCACAGATTGGAAAAGGGAAAAATTGTATGTTGTTTTTCCATACCAGCAAGCATTTATCATGGCTTTCCACAACTTCCTATCTTTTGTGACTCCAACCAATTTTGTCGCTTTACCATCCCTCGCAGCCCATGTTCTACCTTCCATTTACACAAGCTTGTTAAGTGTGTTACTCAATGTTTCTCAGTTCTCAATATATCTTGTGCGTGTCAAATTCCCTAATCACTTTTTCCTCATTAAGTGTCCCAGGAATTTTCGCTATAACTTCCTCATACAGCAACAAACATCAATAATTTTTTGAATTTTTCTTAAACAGTAACAATTCCTAATTTTTAAAAGGAAAACATAATTTTAATCGCCAAGAAAAGCCGTGAGTAAATAAACACTTCTATAAAAAGCCACGAAATTGATTTTTAATCAGTGTATTAGTATGATTCCAAAGAGGAAAAGCCGAGTAGCTGAACAACATCGAAAAAGTAATCAATGTTAAAAGGAATTCTTAAGAAATTTAATGATATATAGTTTTTCATATAAAAAAAAAGGCGTTTTCCTCCTTCGCTGATATAGATCTGTCTGCGGATGACTATATATATATATATATATAGACAGCGTATCTTCATTTTAGTGTGAAGCGTGTACTGTTAAGACAAAAAAATTAATGTAGTCGATAATTTTGAATTTTTTGTACATACGCCTGAAATGCATTCTGCTAATTCAAACTTTCCGTTATTTTAGGAAGATAACTTTATTTACGTTTGTAAATTTTTTTCAAGAAGTTATCATTTATATTCTGCTACAATTGTAATTTTTTACAATTACAAGTTAGATTATTCAACCAAGCATATATATATATGTGTGTGTGTGTGTGTGTGTGTGTGTGTGTGTGTGTGTGTGTGTGTGTGTGTGTGTGTGTTTTGTGAAAATGTATGAGAGTGAAAAAACTTTTTGCGTGGCGTGTTTCGTGCTTTAAGACTTCATCGGACAAAATGCGTCAAACGAAAGCTTTTTTCCACTTTGTCACAAGTTTTCTTTCTTCAATATTGTTCAGTTCTTGAGATATAAAACTTTATATAGCGTTATCTTTTTCATTGCTCTCACACCCTGATTGGGCACTCTGGAAGAATGATAGACTGAAAAAACAATACCTACTCTATCATCTACACATCGTTCATTCAGTAATGAATTATAACGCTCTAACTACTGGCGTATGTTTACATGGTATATCACATGCTAAAAATTTGACCCCTTCAGAGGTAGAATCGCTGACTTACGCCAACTGGGTCGGGTTTCAAACCTGGGTAAAAGCAATCGGATGATACAGCGAAACAGATCCGTCTGCGAATAACTATATATATATATATATATTCGGTCGGGGTTTCAATTCTGGGTAAAAGCAATCGGATGTCTACCGTATTGATGAGCTGTGATACAGCGAAACAAATCTGTCTGCGGATGACTATTTATGCTCTCACACCCCGATTGAGCACTCTGGAAAAATGGTAGACTGAAAAAACAGTAGCTACTTTAACATCTACGCATCGTTCATTCAGTAATGAATTATAATACTCTCAGCTACTGGCGTATGTATACATGATATATTACACTCTAAAAGTTTGCCTTCTTCTACCGAGCACAAATAGCTCAGAGGTAGAATTCAATCCTGGATAAAAGCAATCAGATGTCTAACCGTACTGCTGAGATGTGATACAGCGAAACAGATCTGTCTGCGGATGACTATATATATGGGTTTCCTATATCTCCATGTTCGATTTGCCAGTGTGGGAACTTTATAATATTAGCCTGGGAAAAGCAACTCAAACATGTATCCCAACTAAAAACTAAGTTGTAATGTTACGTTATATAAGGGATGATAGATGAAGGAATAGTACAGACTTTATAGAAAATATGTAGTTTTAATATTTTAACTTTGGTCAAAAGAAAAACAAAAATAACGAAAAAATAATAAATGATTTTGAACTTTGTATTAAAATTTAAAAAAATACGTTTTGTTTACAAAAATCAAGAATTAATCTAAACCAAAAATCAACATTAATCTTTAATTTACAAAGGCCGAATCTATCTTGTTAAGTGGAATGGTATCATTGAATGTCTTGCTTCTATGAATCCTTTTAGTCTACAGTGATGGAATTTTGTTTTATTTCTTTTTTGTAAATGTCTTTTGACATTTTGAAAGCTATCGTTTGGTCGTTCATAGTGTCAGATTTAATACAATTTTTAAATGTACGTTTGAATACGTACACTACCGGCCATAATTATTAGACCGCTCCAGTTTTTTAAAAGAATTTATGTATTTCATACTATTTTTTTGTATTTATTGCCAAGTAGATTATTCTAAATGAAAATAAAATGGTTCTTTTTTAATACTGCATCATAATATGCGCATCAAATGAACTGTTTTGGTGTCCAGTTTTTGTGCTCTCTTCCCCATGCTAGTTTGTTCTTCTTATTGGCTAACCGAAGCAAAGGCCTCCTGGCTGCCTTGTAAAATTTTGCAAAGTAATAATAACAATTGAACCATTCTACTTTCATTTAGAATTATCCACTTAGCAATAAATACTAAAAATAGTATGAAATACATTTTTTTTAAAAAACTCGGGTCACCTAATAATTATGGCCGGTAGTGTATTTATATATATTAATAAATATACATATTCTGCTACGTCTATAGCATGAATCGGAATTTCATAAACAGCATATAGTTTTTTGGTATGCTATATTTATGGGTTTAAATTGCTAAATATCATGGTCGGACTGGTAGTGTATGTCATTACGTGATTTGCAGTTGGGGGTGGATCACTGTTTGGGTTTCCCTGTAGCGTGCCCGTCCAGCCTCATGCTCCGCCGCCGTCGTCTTCGACAATTTGGACATCGTACGCCATAATTTTTTGATTAGTTACATTAACTGTGCTAGTAGTACTATTATTGTTACTTGTAGTACTGTTGCTTGTTTTTCTTCGTTTTGTTTGCCTTAAATAATCGTCGAAACTGAGCTTTCGTTTTGCATATATGGCCGTTGTAGCTACTTTTCTAGTACGCCTTCTTTACTTCGGATGTGCGTTGTGGTGCATTGGGTATCGGCTCGGAACGAGAAATTGGGGAGCCGTGTTCGAATTCCAGCTGAATTCATTGCATTTACTTACGCGCAACTACCTTTGGGAAAGGTATTAATCCGTCTACTCCTTCCAGTTATGGGTTAAATAACAGGACAGATTGGGTTCTATAGCCTTGGTCGGCAACCAGTCTACCGCAGAAAGCAATGGCAACGTACTGCGGGATAATCTTCAGTCATGTCTCTTTCGAGACATGATCGCCTAAGCGTGTATCACGTATGGCACTTAACTGACTGACTTCTTTACTTGTGATTTGCATGAATTTATTTATTCTTTACTTGTGTTTTGCATGAATTTATTGCGTCTTCAGTTGATATTGTTTCATCTTCGTATTTTAGGTCGTGTCCTTTAGCTATTTCGTCTAGTTTGGAAGTTCCTGGTAAATGTCTTACTTTGTCTAAATCTGTTTCTGGTCCTAAGAAGTTATGTCCTGGTAGTGTTAAATCCCAGGGGTTTCCTTTTTGTTCTTGTCGTTTTTTAGGTGGTGACATACTGCATTGATTGTTTTAAGTATTAGTTTATATAGTAAACGCCGGTCCAATAAAAATGCACCACTTTAACCGGCGAATCCACCTGCAGTATATATTAACTTCAGATAACCCAATGAAAAATTATAGAAGCTGTAAGTCTGTATGTATATTGCATCTGAAAATAACTTTTTAATGTTGGAAATTATTACTTTTTTTCTTAGTATTTATGGACTACATGTAAATTCAGTGGGCAGTAAATAAAACGCTTTCAAACTAGTAGTAGGTCTCCGTCGGTCAGGGTTGAACCATGAGTAGCATCCTGGAGCATCGGCATCTGTGACTGCAGAAACTGATGTGGGAGTGACAGTCTTTGTTGCAAAGGCTGCATTTATGTTTTGTTTCTGTTATGGGAAAACACACCTATTCCTCAGATAATAGACTTTCCCTCCTATATTAATAAGATTTAACAGGGAGTTAACAGGAGTTCTGTAGAGTTCTATTGGAGTTCAGTAGAACTAGTAGGCGGTTGATATTAGTCGGTAGTTAGCTGAATACTAAGGAGTTAGCTTTCAGTGGAAGATTACCAAAATACTAACATTTTGGATACGTTAAGTCGATTAGCAACCGACATAGCACGATTATAACCTTCAGTGTGAAAACTACTCCACAACAGTTTCTGGTCTGTCGGAGCTGTCACTTTGCTTCCTGCGAACCCGCCTCTCCATGGCGACTTGTGTTAGTTACTCCTCCCTTAATTTAAGTCGTTGGGCCATGGTTTCTGTCCATTTGAACCGGTTGACTGCTACACTCTTCTATGACTCTGTGTTGATGCCCACAGCTTTCATATCGCGTTTTATGATGTCACAATACCGCAGTTGTGGCCGCTCAGTGTGTCTTCTTCCAGAGGCCAGCTCTCCATACAGACTAACACACATATATAATCATTTTTCTCAACCTCACACCAAAATATGGGCGGAGTACCGTATGACTTGTTGGTGACATGTGGGGTTCACATCTACGGCCATCTGAATCAGTCTGCGGAACATTTTAGGTCTTTTTAGGTTTGGAAAGTCCTGAATCCATTTACCCTTACCAATCTATTTCATCACCTATATTTAATCAAAATATTTCTTCAATAGTTTTAAACTCCGTTACTTTCTCAAGAATTAGTAGAATATTGTTGTTTGCACCAATGTCATTGTGGACAGGAAGAGGATTTAACAATTAATTAATAAATCCTCCACGTGACGTCACGGATTACATAAACGCTTCAAGCGGGAAGTTACTCTCGGGGACTTTGGGATTCATGCCTGACAAACAGGAAAAGAACAGAAGAAAGCACGAAACGAACAGATATACAAAAGAAAAAAAAAGGCGGCAACAGACGACGGGGTGGGGGTGAGGGGAATCGCGCGAAAGGAGAAAGAATCGGAGATAACGAAGGTCGGTTTCCACCCATTTATTTTTTTTATTTTTTATTTTTCTTCCAATTTCAAGTATTTCAAATCGTTCTATTTCCCAGTGTCGCTTTCCTGGGCGCCTAATTGGAACCTACTGAGATTGATAACTTACTGAAATATAAATGGGGTCATTTTCACTAGGAGATAACCGGCCGCCTGCCCAGTAGAAAGAGGATAAGATTAGGATTTTAATAGAGAGAAGCGGAAGTGTTCGTTCACCGCCTCAAATATGTAGCAAACCTGAAAATGCATATACTGGAACCAAGAGAAGTATTTTGTCTCAGCCAGAGGGACCCGAAAAATTGTACAGCACATCATCAATACTTAAGCTGTTTTGTTCAGACAAAAAAAATTTTAAGAAGAAATTTCGACAATAAAGTATGCAAGTTGTTCTGCCAGGTGGAGTTGAGGAGCAATAATTTCTCCTTAATTTTGCGACACTCAACTAAGTACCCACAAGACTTCAAATTGCTCAATCGTGTGGCGATTAGCAAAACCGATGTTATAATTAGGAATAATCTCTTGTTAACGGGAAATATAACATGCTGAATGTTAGTCAGTTAAATGCCATGCGTAATACACGCTTTGGGCAATCATGTCTCCAAAGAGACCTGGCTGACTGGGCACAAAGATTTCCCCGCAGTAAGTTGATATTGCTTTCTGCGGTAGACTGGTTGCCAACCAAAGCTATAGAACTCAATCTGATCTGCTATTTAACCCTTAGCTGGAGGAAGAAGCGACGCACAAATAGCCTTGGGAAAGGTATTAATCCGTTTCTTCCCTCCGGCTAATAGCAGAGATAAGACCAAATCAAAAGTGGCTATCGTTGCACGCTAGGCGGATTACATTTTTTACTTTAGAGCCAACTGGACCGGTGTCTCCCTTTTTTTTTTTTTACATTAATGTAAACAAGATCCATGTCTAGCGTTTACATTCTAATTTAATTTGTATCTCTGTCTAACTTTATTACACGTGTAAACTACACGTTTTTCTAGTGTAAACTAAACGTGTGTTTACTTCTTTTATTTCTTACTTATATTTTGCGTTAATTTTTTTTTAATCATTTCACCTGAAGCAAGGTGGTAACGCCACCGATTTGCAAGGGGCTACATAAGAAAAAAAAGATTAGGTAGGAGGAGAGTAAAGAGAAAGACAATCCAGTTACAGTGGATGTCATAGAAGAGAGCAAGAGAAGGATGGAAATACAGGTCTGAAGACAGTTGCAAAGTTAAAGAGAAAGGAAAATATATACAGCGTGGTGTAGAAAGAACTACAGTCAAGTGGTTAAGAGATGGGTATTGACATTGCATTTAAGTTCTTGGAGTTTGTAGACGTCAGGAAAGCAATAATATGGAAGGGAGTTTCACAGGTGGGAAGTGCGAGAAAAGAAGCTGCTGGAGTACAGTTGTCGGCTGCATTTGGTTGATCTAACTACGAATGGGTGGGGCCCGATTGACTGTCTGGTTGCACGGGTAAACTCATGTGGCAGACACATCACTGACTTAAGTTCATCGGAGCAGAAGCCATTTATAAAACAGGCAGAGGGAAGGCACATCCCGTCGGTGAGAAAGTGGCTGGAGTCGAGCCCCCAAGTCGGTACCTATCATATTACTGATTCTTCTTTGGAGTCTGTCAAGCAAGTGTTGCTATGTCATAAAATTAACCAATAGTGGAAAAAATGTGGAAGAAATGTTATGATCCTAATGTGTGTCTGTGACAGACCGGCAGGCAATTCTCAGGTTAGCAGATTAAAGAGTTCTGAATTTTTCATTGGCTTTCACGTCCGATAAAAACTGGGAATTCACGTCAGCCAAAACTCGCCCCAAGAAATAGATTGGATTAATACAGTTTTCATATCAATCACTATCCTCTTTATTTTAGTTTTGTGTCGTATGAGTTACTTTACTTTAGGTGGGACCTTGAATACACCGATTGCGTTGCCCGCGGAGGAGTAACAATGTTCACAAAGCGGCCAACGACTAAGGTTTATAGACTCAAATATAATCAACCAAAATTTATATATCTCAGAAACAAGGAAAATCATTATAAATTTAAATATGATAGATCAATATTTACCTTCTCCAGAATCATTTAAATGTTCATAGACTCAAATATGAACGAAGTATATTTACCTATCCAAGAAGCAATTGCTTCCTTATATATTCTTAAAATCAACAACGACAAATGACGACTGAACTTATTAAATAATCCAAGGGCTTACATGTCATAAAGTAAACCAATATAATCCCAGTTAATCTCAGGTCAACACTACAAATGCAGGGCTAGTAAGATTCAATATTTCACATTCATGATACTTAATCGCTGATATATAAAGAAAAAAAAACCGTCATCTCGTCGAATTTTCGTTTACCAAAATAACTCATAGGCGATGAATATCTGGGTAGAGATATCTTCCATAGTAGATTCATCCACACAAATTTAATCCCTTCCATAGTGTATTCATCCACATAGGCCTAATCTCTTCCATAGTGTATTCATCCGCATAGGCCTAATCTCTTCCATTGTGTATTCATCCGCATAGGCCTAATCACTTCCTTAGTGTAGTTATCCGCATAGGCTTAATCCCTTCCATGATGTATTCATCCGCATAGGCCGAATCGCTTCCATTGTGTAGATATCCGCAAAAGCCTTATCCTTTCCATAGTGTATTCACCCGCATAGGCCTAATCTCTTTCATTGTGTATTCATGCGCATAGGCCTAATCCCTTCCGTAGTGTATTTATCCGCATAAACCTAATCCCTTCCATAGTGTATTCATCCGCATAAACCTAATCCCTTCCATAGTGTATTCATCCGGAGTGACATAAGTTACAAAATATACCCGCCTTTGGTGTTTGTGGAAGGAGCGTTGAACCTGGCTAACCTCTGACTGCTTTCATTCTTGCAAAATGTAGGCGATATAGTATTCCAGCAGGATAATGCCCGCACATGATGCCCGTGCTATTAAACGTGCTCTGTAAGATCTTCGAAATATTTCCCACCCGATAAAATCGACAAATCTGTTTTCCATTGAATATGTATATGTTGTGGATCCTGGGAATGGGGTCCGCACAAATAAATGAACAACGACCAGTAATAGAGATAGAAAATAAGTGTATTAGCATAAGAATACAGACTTGAATGAAAATTACTTGTCCAGGAATACGGGTTAGTAAAAAGTATATGTAAAGTCTCTGGAAGTGAAGCCGTAGTATATTGAGTATGTCCGCGTCGGAAGCTGACGGGTACGGCGTAGTAATCTTCTCGATGAGTGGAGCACAGAGCGACTATGAACTCCCTGTGAAAACGGTATTCTCTCTCTCTGGACTCTCGTATTCAATATTTATTCAAGTATAATATAACAAGAATTGTCGCACAAGGCAGAAAAGGGGGTGGGTAGAGGGTGGTACTTATTAACTATTCTATACCTAGCTAAACACTATCACGACCCTATTACTCATTAACAATTTGCACATTCACCACAAGAACCCATCAATCACCTCCCAATCCTTCACACACTACAATACCACATATTTACAAGTAGCACCTTAAAAGGGGGAAACAAACACAAGGCATTAAAAATGCATCTATATAAAATAATATACATTCTGGACTCTCGTATTCTCTCGTCGAACTTCTATAGCAGTGATATAAATATACTCTGAAGGAGTCCATCCTTGTGAAAAGGGAGAACCCCACAACAGTATAAGATATAATGACATGACACCTGGCTAGTTCAGTTATCCCACCTACAAATATTGCTATATTAAAGCAACAAATACAAACAGTCCGGAGTAAAATATCCCAGGGAATTTGCTATTTGAAACGGTTGCGCGCAAGCGAGAATGCTAACCGGCATTAATATCCAAGGGGGATATGTCGTGTTTTAACACAGAAACCCAGGTCATTTGAAACACAACTTATTATGGAACTTGTACTGATATGTAAACATTAGTAGTTACTATAAGCTAGCTATACTACTTTCACTTTCTACCTTGAGTAAGATGCAACACACATTCATGATTTTGCAAATTTATTTTCCTTCAGTATATATAGTGTGTCACTTAAGACACAGAAGAAAAATTTGATGAAAGCACTAGAAGATATGATGGATTGTAAATTATATATATATATATATATATATATATATATATATATATATATATATATATATATAAGCTAAGAAAATACAAATATATGAGATTATACAGACACGACGCCATCAGACAAAAGGTCATGGAATCGACAGTAAAACAAACCAGGAAACAAAACAAGTACATTTGCTCGATCTCAAATATATACTCCAAACATTTAGAAAACAAAACAACAAACCACGTCACCTAATTATAATTAAAAAAAATCCTATAACCCATCACATTCGTTTATCGGCAAAATGAACACTCAATCCAGTCGAATTCGTTACATTCACTTACACGCAAATACCCTTGGGAAACTTATGAATCCTTCTCTTCTCCCTCCAGCTATGGGTTAAATAGAATGACAGACTGGGTTCTATAGCCTTGGTTGGAAACCAGTCTGCCATAGAAAGTAATGGCAGCCTATTGCGGGAAAATTTTCTACCCAATCAGTCATGTCTCTTTTGAAACATGATCGCCCAACTAACTGACTCAAAGCAAAAATGCAACAGAAAAAATGCATAATATGGTTTAATCTACCGTATTATTCAAAATAGATCCAGGTCCATATTGTGCGTATTAATTTAAACTTGAAATGATGCAAAGCTTACAAATTCTTCTCTGCTGTTATTTTACGACTGCTTCAAATAAATTCGTTTCCTAAAAAAAATCGATGTTATCTTTTATAACTGGCAAGGTTATGAAGAGATAAATTTCTAACCTTGTAAATAATACTACATTTCTATATACTTGATGTAACAAAGAGGGCAACTCTTGTCGATATATTAGTTCATTTCAAAGCAACAATTCATCTACTTTTTTTCTTAGAAAACCTTGGAATCCATCAAAATGACATCGACGTGTAGGCCAATGTCGGATCTGAGGCTAATCTTCAGTTGCTGCTCTGAAAAGTTGTTACCGTAATCCATTTTTTTTTTGTTTTTGTTTTTGTTTAATCCTGAACAACGACCACCGGCAAATGTGTAAATTACTGAACGACAAGGCAGACTTTAAGTTAATATTATTATTCAAATTCACGTTTATCTTTTCTTTTCTTTTTTGTTAAATCTATCATTTTTTCCTTCCTGTTTTTGCTTTCTTACGCAGCATTTTTTTTTCCTTTTTTGTGCGGGGTGGAGATTGTGGGTCGAAATTAGAAAGTCGAAAATCCTTCCTTACGGCACGATCAGGAAATTGAAAGAAGCAAATTGAATGTAGAAAGCGGTGCCCATTTCACAGGCGGCTAAGCACTGAAATACGAACTGTTTGACCGTCAATAAACAACGACAAACTGAATGAATTTTTAGCCTTTGCTTTTAACATCATCACAAAGCAAACATGAAACTCTTTTCTTTCTAATACACGAGAAATGGATATCTTAATTCATAGCACCTGATTACATTTGTGAACCCGTTAAACACGATCAGAAAGGCGTTAACTTCTTGTAAGTCTAAACATTATTGGAGAAACGAGCAGGACTGGCGAGTGTAGTTCATTGGTTAGAGTTTAAAACTGAGGGCTGAGATGTCTCACTTTATTTAACCCTGGAAGACTAATCATCAATTAAAGTTACACCACTATAACCATGGCTATATCATACCCGATTTTGAAAATATCAAACAAATATTAAAAATAAATCTTTATTTGAAATATTCTTCCACGTCTACCTATCCCTGGTGGCTCTTAGCACACTTTCTCCTGTAACATCTCGTTCTGTCATCTACCTGACCAGGCCCTTCAAATATGTTATCCGCTGCTTTCCTCTGTCTCTTTTTCTCTCTATCTGACCTGTTAATATAAAATTCTCCAAGCCCTTCTTCCTCATTGTATGTCCCAGGAACTTTAGTTTTCTCTTCCTGATACTTTGAGTATTAATAGGAACTAAAAAAACATATTATTTTGGTTAAGAAAATCAGGAACTGAAAAGTTGATTAAGTTGTAATTAAGATGGCATCATTTGCGTTGGGTACTATATACCCATGGTTAGTGTTCTCGGATTAAAGCCAGAATAACCATTCTTGTTTAAACTGAAGAAGCAAAAGCTAAGCTGATCTAACAGCCTTCGCCATTGTTTATAGACACACCTGCTATTAGTTTTGCCAACAAAATCAGCGAATCAAGTTCAAATTTCTGTCTGCAGAGTTTTCAAAATGATGAAAAATTTCATCACCAGATATTTTGACATATTGCGTCACTGGTATATCATGAGGATATGGACGAGTGAGTGACTCGACTAATCACTAACATTCTATCTGCCCAGTAACAACATCAGCAATAAAATCCTATTACTCCATGGATAGATGCAGAGCCGATGCAAGGGTCTCGTGTCCTTCCCTACCACGAATCTGACATACCCTTCATCCATGATACGGATTCCCCACTCTACTACATCCTAATTTTCATAAGTGGTATTCATATAAAAAAAATTTTTTACCTAATTATTTTCATATGCAGTAGGGGTAGAACAATTCAGCGTGGCCTTGTGACACAACTGAGCTAGGAAAATTACCACATGCAATATAGTTGAAATTATCACAAGCAATATAGTTGAAACATTCAACTAGAAAAATTGAACAAAAATAGAATGTATCTAAATACAAATTACAGACATGTCATAATAGATCATGCCAGCCTATGTACAATAATGGATCGTATGCAATATAGGGGAACAATTCATCCTGAAAGATTGAAAATAATTACAATATATCTAAACACAAAACAGAGGCATGTCATAATAGATCATTCAATCTTAAGTAAATCAACAACGATTTACGACAATTTTGAACATCAATTTGAGATTTTTCTTGTTAAAAAGTTGAATATTTTTAACACATTAAAAATTATGGATTAAAAAAAATGTGGATTTTATATAAAAGGATCCAGAATAACGTCAAAATCCACGAAAATATTTAATTCCTTAATAGTCATTTGTGCTTGCTTAATTTGTAATGTATATAAATGTTGGTAGAAAACAATCAAAAAGGTCACAAAACATTACCCGGGGTTCAAAATCAGGCTTGTCTAAGGCCATGGGGTGTGGGTATCGAGGATAGTATGCACCGACTATGGCTGGATATTCAATCATACTTATAAAGAGGTTCATGATATTCTATCAAACCGATATTCAGCCATCAATATGGTTCATTTTCTCTAATTTGACTCCCGATGGGTAAGATTTCATGGACTTACTTAAGTTAGTTAAGTTAGTTTATCCTTGAATGACTTATTTGACTCCGATATTGGAAATCGATACCCCGATATCCTATCGGGTTTGATCAAAATCAGGTTTTCAGCCATTTTCTTTTGGTTTTTGCTTCGAATTTTGCCCTCAGTAGGTATAATTGTAGTTCTTAGTCTCACCCATGATACCATTTACTCAGAAAACTTATTTAGCCTTCAAAATTCAGTTTACGACGGAAAGCCTGTTTGACATCGATACCGGAAATCAAAATTTGATTTACATCAATTCAATTTTCTTTCAATCTACGGTTTCCCTTTGACTGAAAACAACTATTGCTTTTTAGTCTTTCGTGCCAACGTCCAAAGAGTCTGAGCTCAAGGACCATGGATTAGTTTTAAAGCTTTCATTACATCCGAGCAACGCCAGGCTATACTGGTATTAATTACTAAAAATCCTTGCAATTAATAGTCAAAAATGCTTGGGCATGCAGAACATTCATACGTGGACAAATTCTACATAATTGATGTCCAGTAAAGAAGAAAATTATAAGAACAAAGGAAAATTAAGTAGATTGACCTAATAGTAGTACCTGGTCAGGCTTTTTGAATGATATATGTGGCCAGAAGTAATCAGGTGTCTAACCGTATTGATTAGCTGTGATTCAGGGGAAGAGATTTGTCTGCGGATGACTATTAACGCTCTTACACCCCAATTGAGCACTATGGGGGGAAAGGTAAACTTTGAAAAACCAGTAGCTACTCACGCATCTACGCATCGTTCATTCAGTAATGAATTTAAACACTCTCAGCTACTGGCGTTTGCTTACATTGTATATAACACGCTAAAGTCCGCCTCTCTCTACCGAGCGCCCATAGGTAGAATCACCGACTGATGCCAATTCGGTCGGGTTTCAATTCTGGCAATAAGCAATCGGATGTCTAACCGTACTTATGAGCTGTGATACAGCGAAACAGACCTGTCTGTGGATGACTATATATATATATATATATATATATATATATATATATATATATATATGGGAAATTTGCAGAAATAAAAAACGCATCTTTGAGCACAAAAAAATCTTACGCATAACAATTTATCAAATGTATTAGTTATACATAGAAATAAATTAAACCACAGGTTTAATCGGAAGACTACCATACTGATCAAAAGCAGAAAATTTCTCGAGAGTGCTCCTATCAAAACTTATCAAAATATAAATCAACGCTCCGAATTTTTTCAAATGTCTTCATTCCTGAAAGAATTATACCAATCCCTAGCCAACTTATATGACTTAAAAATGTTAAAAACATATTAATACACATCGGCTAAATTCACACTTATTTAAAAATATATAAAATACATAAATTTTTCCTATCCTAATAATGATTTAAAAAATAAAATCCAATATCATTTACTTACTTTGGTTCATTAGATATTAAATTAAGTTACTTAGCATCTACTATAATTTCCTGAAACCTTTCAGTTAACCCGATTAATATGAAAAACTATCTCTTAAAATTGAAAATTTTGAAAACCTAACAATTTTTTTAATTTTGCTCATAAATACTTGTTATAAAATTTGACTGAGGACAAAAGCAGTCGGCTCTAAGAATGTTCTCCTTTTGTCAATCAGTCAATCATATATATATATATATATATATATATATATATATATATATATATAATTATGGCCGATAGTATATATATATATATATATATATATATACACTACCGGCCATAATTTTTAGGCCACCCCAGTTTTAAAAAATGATATATATCATAATATTTTTAGTATTTATTGCGAAGTGGATAATTCTAAATCAAAATTGAATGGTTCTTTTGTTATTATTACTTTGTAAAATTTTACAAGGCAGCCAGGAAACCTTTGCTTCGGTCAGTCAAGAAGAAGAGACTAGCATGGGGAAGAGAGCATAAAATCTGGACACCAGAACAGTTCATTTGATGCACATGTTATTGTGCAGTATTAACAAAATAATCATTCTATTTGCATTTAGAATTATCCACTTGGCAATAAATACTAAAAATAGTATGAAGTACATCATTTCCTTTAAATATATATCAATTCATATAAAAGAGAGAGAGAGAGTGAAGTCAACATATATAAATGATGAATCAAATATGGTTATGGGGATTTTTTTCAAAGACTTAGAGACGCGCACATGCTTAAAGGGATCAATGCCTCAGCCTAAGCAACAAATTCCGAATTATTTGTTTTGTTGAAACTTACAGTTCACAAACCTCTCTAACCCAACACCAAATCTAAAACCTTTACATCATTTTGCCTTCTCTCCTTCATTTTTGCTTCTTGCAACAATTTCTCCTAAAATAATCTCATCTTTCTTTTCTTATTTACTTGTTTTAATTTAAAACCTCCAAACCCAAATTTTCCACTGTGCTGCGTTCATTATCCCTGTTTTATCTCAAATATCTCAATCTGGTTTGACTATACATCAGGAAGGAGAAACTAATAAATAGCCGTTAAAAATCTAATAAATAGCCGTTAAAAATCTTGGTTCAGTCTCAGGATTTTAAAATAATCCTTGTTGTAATCAGCAAACTTTTATCACTAACATTTTAGCATCTGTGCTATAAAAAAAAAGTAGAAAATTTAGAAATATATAAAAGAAAAATATCGGGCTATGATAATACCGTCTATAGTTATGAAGTCCTGTCATTACAAACCAGTGAAGTCTCGCGAGAACGTGACCTTTTCAAGGATAAAATAGAGATGAAAAAAAAACAAACGCCTTGAAATGCAGGAGCCGAACTCAAAGAGGGAAAACAAAGAAATTATTGTTTAAACTTAAATAAAAATTGAGTGAAACATATTCTTCAGCAACAAGAGAAAAGAAAGAGAGTAAGACAACCGAGGAGCAAACGAGTCGCACAAACGCTGTCGTTTAGAGTGAGAAGGCAATCCTCAAATTGCAGCTCATGAACTCTGACTTTGTACTTTGTTAAGCTGAGATTCTAAAGCGATAGTAAGTTAGTAAGATTATCGCGCACTAGGTTGCCATTGCTTTCTGCGGTAGACTGGTTGCCAGCCAAGGCCATAGAATCCAATATGTTCTATTATTTAGTCCATAACTGGAGGGAAGCGACGGATGAAACAGCAATATAAGTAATTATTAAATATTCATAAATTCATTTGATGCACATGTTATTGTGCAGTATTAACAAAAGAACCATTCTATTTTCATTTACAATTATTCACTTGACAATAAATACTAAAAAATAGTATGAAATACATCAGTTTATTTTTTTAAACACTGGAGTGGCCTAACAATTATGGCCGGTAATGTATTTAATGTTATAGTTATTAAAAACTACCTTATTACTAGTTACAAGATAATCTAAATAGGACAGGTTTATGAATATTGACTAGTATTCTATAGTGGTGGACGTATTTGTGATTGTAAGTAAGAATCTTTCGTGCATGGTTTCTCCAAGCCTTTATTTATGTCAAAGATTACGTCAACGAAGTTGATCCCTTGAGCATTGATGGTGGTAGTGATCTTAAGTTCGTAAACTTGATCATGTCCTCACTTAGTCAGTCAGTTTGTTGTGGATTTGTTTCAATAGGAGGATTAATCTGTCGTCTCTGCATAGGCCGCTGTAGAAATTGTCCGAAGGTTACGTCTGAGTACTTTTAACCATTATCAAGGATAATTTTATTTTTACTTTTAACAGAATCTATAGATTGTTTTGTGCATGTATTGCGATTTATGGGAATGTTTTATATTCCAAATACCCGCACAGGGAGTAAGATAGTTGCTTTTTTCTTGTTGGCTTTTATTTGAGGTAATCCTTGTAAATGTTAAGATTTCGAACAGAATTCAAATAAGCTTTTTTCTACATGGGAAATTAGCACAACTCTATATTGTATTCATTTTGGATTTAAGCTGAATTAAAGTTTGCAAATTAAGATTAAAATTAAAATTATGATTAATTAAGATTACGATTAAAATTAGAATAAAATTTAGATTAACAAATTAAGCTTAATTAAAATTAATTTACCAAGTATGCATCTATTTTATGAAACAATAAAATATCTAACACAATAATCCGAAGACAAGTTGAAATAAAAAATTAGGATAGATTATATAGCACCATGCATTTAGAGAGAGAAATAATAACTGAAGA
Source organism: Ascarosepion bandense (assembly GCA_037127315.1). Taxonomy (NCBI): domain Eukaryota; kingdom Metazoa; phylum Mollusca; class Cephalopoda; order Sepiida; family Sepiidae; genus Ascarosepion; species Ascarosepion bandense. The sequence goes on along the minus strand of JBBBDQ010000340.1, from coordinate 4,957,534 downwards.
CGCTATTGTAAAAAATACAAAAAAAAGCACAATAAAAGAAAAAAAGAAAGAAAGAAAAAATGAAAAGAAGGAAAAAGAAAGAAAAAGAAAGAAAAATCGAAAAAGAAGGAATAGAAAGAAAAAAGAAAGAAAGAAAGAAAGAAAAATGAAAAGAAAGAAAAAAGAAAGATGGAAAAGAAAGAAAGAAAAGAAAGAAAAATGAAACGAAAGAAAGAAGGAAAAAAGAAAATGAAAAAAGAAAAGAAAAATGAAAAGAAAGTGAAAGAAAGAAAGAAAGAAAGAAAGAAAAGAAAAAAGAAAAAGAAAAATGAAAAGAAAGAAAAAGAAAGAAAGAAAGAAAAGAGAAGAAAGCAAAAGAAAGAAAAAAGCAAGAAAGAAAAAAAGAACAATGAAAAAAGAAAGAAAAGAAAGAAAAAGAAAGAAAAGAAAGAAAAAGAAAGAAAGAACAATGAAAAGAAAGAAAGAAAAAGACAGAAGTAAAGAAAGTAACCAAAAAAGGAAAAAGAATGAAAGAAAAATGAAAAAAAAGAAAGAAAAATGAAAAGAAAGAAAATGAAAGAAAGAAAGAAAGAAAGCAGAAAGAAAGAAAAAAGCAAGAAAGAAAGAAAGAAAAGAAAGAAAAGAAAAGAACAATGAGAAAAAAAAGATAAAATAGGAGAGAAGAGCTAGGACACCAAAAGCATTAGTTTCCGCAGTTCGAGCCCAAGCCAAAATACCAAATATTGATTTTTAAGGGATGTAAGTCTTCCTAATTTTGAAGAGGCGCAACACAATCTTTCTCTTCTCATCGAGATCGGTACTGAGTTAAGCTTAGAAAATACTAACAATTTTGAAACAATCAAACAAATAAAAAAAGAAATCAAGACAAAAAGAAATCCCCAAATGTTGAGAAAAAAGAGGCCAAAAAAAAAAAAAAAAAAAAAAAAAGGAAGCGAATCACAGATAAGTGGCCAGCCTCCGGTGGTGTGGTGATCTCTTATTACGAGACATAACGAGGTGATGAGATGATAGTTATTCCATTCGTTCCCTACTTATCAACACGTGTTGACTGCGATATCAGCTCATGGAAACGAGGGAAAATCTGTAGGGTGGGTGAAAAACGCAAACAGAAATGATAGTTGCGGATTTTGCCTCTTTCTTTGTGGGGAGAAGATGGTAGATGCAACGAATCAAAGAAAGGACAAATGTGAATATTATTCAAGGCTGTGGGTTATCGCTAATATTTGTATTTTCTCTGTCTTTTTGTCCCCTCGTTTCATATTAATCATGTGACACTCGTTAACCAATCACCACAGATACATAATACCTTGATGTAATTGTTAAAGTCGGAAATGATTTTTTCCCAATGTGTAAAATTCACAGATATTTCGAAAAAAATTTTAAAAATTATTCTCTTGTGAATGCACATTCAAACTTTTATACAGGGTGTCCATAAAGTTCGTGTGCACTTTCAAAACTGTATAACTTTACTTGCATTTGTGATAGAAATAGTTTGTAAAAAGGATTAGAAAGAAGTAAATCTATATTTAAGGTTTTATTGAAATTTTATTTAAGTTTCCACATGTCCTCCATCATTAGTAATACAAAGGGTAGTACGATTTTGCAGTTCACGGAAAACATTTGCCAACTGATTTACAGTAATACCTGAAATCACATTAGTATCAATAACTATACTTCAAACTAGGTACATTAAACTTTATAACATTTTTTACAGATTATTTCTATCACAAATACAAATAAATTTATAATTTTTTTTTACGTATACACGGACTTTATATGGACACCGTGTATAAATTCAGCTGTATAATCATTATGTAAGATTCGAAAAACCGAAAATCTATTTTTAAATAATAATAATAAGAAGAGGAAAAATTTTATTACCTGGAAAATTTGCCGTTGTGGAAACTTTCAGGTCTATAGCTAGGGGTGTTTTGTGTGTAGCGGCGGGTGTGGGAGTGTGTTGGCTTCAAGTCAGGTGAAGCTCAAGTCAAAGGGCTTTATGCTAATGTATTTATGTAATTTTAATATTCAGTTTCGGGTCACTTCACTCATTCTCAGATTAAAGAAAAAAAAAAGCAAGTACCTTGGACAATCTTCGAGATTTGCAAGAGATCACAACTAGAATGACGTTCTGCTGTTATATGTAGTCTGGAGTTTCCAGTCTTTACTCGACAGTTAAACATCTCCGAGTCACTGTGGGTGACAAATTAGGCCTAAAATGAAGTCGACCGGGATCAGGATCATTAAGTCAATGAGAGCGATTCCTTAGCTGCATGGGATGGGCTTCGCCAGGGCTGCATTCAGTTTTGAATTCAGAGTTTTCTTACTTGTAAACTGGTTGCCACGCAAGGCTATAAAACCCTATCTGTCCTGCTATTTAAATAACCTGCAAAGTGTTGATAGCCAGAAAAAATAAAATAAAATAACAACAATTATATCCGAAAATCCGCGGATTAGCTTTTAATATATATATATATATATGTGTGTGTGTGTGTGCGTGTGTGTGTGTGTGTGTGTGTGTGTGTGTGTGTGTGTGTGAAAGAGAGAAAGAAAGAGAGAGAGAGAAACAGAGAGATAGGGAGGGTCTTTGTAACGTTTAAATGAATACATAATGAAGTGATATTCTTTGAGTACTGAGTTCCTTCCTCAATGGGTGCTCTATACTTCTGGCCTTGTGCCACAACTAAGCGCTTAGAAAATCACTATAATAAAGGGATATGTTAATTTAAATATGAAAAACCAGTCAATGAATAGAGCCTCCCCTAAAAGTAAGAGGCGCCTCAGTTTAGTTACAATACTAGATTATAAAACGCATAGTTAAAAACGGTTTTTGCTTTTTCAGTTAAAAATTACTGAAAACATTTCACTCAGAATATGCTCGAGTCCTGCCTTTTAGTGTGTCCATGTCCTGTCTTTTCTTGTGTTCATGCTCCATATTTTCTCATGTTTGTGTCCCATCATTTCTTGTGTTTCTCTCTAGTCTTTTCTTGTGTTCGTGTCTCGTCTTTCCTTGGTTGTATTAAATAAGTGACTAAAATCTATCGAGTGTCATAAAAGAAATCGAGCGAGTAACGCGTATTTGTGTTTATACGATTCGCCTTTATCTATCCTATTATTTGACCCATAACCGAAGGGAAGAGACGAATTTATACCTTTCCCAGGTGCATAAGTAAATGCAAGAAATTCAACTGGAATTCGAACTCGGTTATCCCAAAAGCAGTTACTTATCCTAAGAAAGTTTTTCTGTGCATTTTTGGGATTGGAAAGGAATTGTGTAGTATGAGCTTCTGCCAAGTAACGAATCAATTGACGAACAGGAAAGATATCTTTTCTGTCAGAATAATACCAGACATCACGTTTCTTTGGCGACCAGGCAAAAATTACTGCAGCTTGGTTGGGATGTATTACCCACCCGCCATATTTACCAGACACTGCTCCTTCCTATTTATATTTTTTCAGATACTTGCAAAATAATCTCAGTGGTAAAATTTTAATTCTTTGGATGACACACTCACACACACACACAAAATACACCTTAATGCGTTCTTTGCTTAGAAACTACCTAAATTCTGGGAAGACGGAATTTTTATGTTGAAGAAAAAAAGGGAGAAACTTTGTACAACAAAATTTAGTTGAATAAATATTTTATGGCATAATTTTGTTTTGTATTTTAATTTCCCTTTAAATTTGACATGAACTTTCCGGACAAACTAATGCATACACACACAATTTGAATAAAGTCGTAATGCACTTCTGTGTCACGAGGTCTATTTCTCTTTGTCAGTCAATAATTCCTGGATAACAGGAAAAGAATATAAGCTCTTGTCATATATATGGCACATTTAATATTTAAACTGCGTATATTTCCTAATTAATATGCTATTTTAAATAGACAAACAATTTAGATTTAAAATTCGCCAGATACCAAACTAGAAATTATAATACCAAGAGCACTCAAAGACCGCAGACCACTAAGGCATCATGACTAAGCGATTAGCAAGAGATGATTAGTTATTATTATTAAAAAAAAAGGGTGCGTTCAGAAAATTTAATGATGTAAAGCAATCTAGGGGAGATATTTCAGTATTTGGTATGTGAACCGGATTGCATCTAAAATCTAATCAGTTCGTGCCAGTCATGGGGCCAATCATCCCTGAACGTTTAATCTAAATCTATCCAGAGATCTTGACCACGGACAGACAGACAAGCAAACGTGACCGAATACAATACCTCCTCCTTCAGGCAAAGATAATTATAATAATGACTAAAATGACATTAAAGATTTAGAATAAATTTTCGTTATAGAAAATTCTATTAAAGATAAATTATGAAAAATTTATGTTAAAGAAAATGCTTTGTTATAGATATAATTTTGTTATGGCAAAGTACTTTGGAAGTAATCAAATATGATTATGTATTGATCTCTTAATTTTGTAAATGGAATAGAAAAATATTTTACCTTCCTGCTTTTGTGACGATCATTTCAGTACAAAGTTTATCAAACTGATCCCATAGCTGTTTAGATTCCAATTGGACTGTTATATTACATAATTTGGAATGCATAGGCTTTCTATGCACCTCTGGCGATCCATTAGGGGTCGGAGCTCCTTGACTTCCCCCGTGATCGCTGCAATCGCTGTGACTGCTCGGGGGAGAACCGGTACTGTTCAAATCGACTAAAGGAGTTTTTACGTCGACGTCTAGGGATACCAAACGCCCGCCGTTAGTATCTGTCTGGGGCATTTGAGAAGAATCCAATCTTGGCGAGTCAAAGAAGGGTCGATTCGTTCCGGCATTTATAAGGCAAGCTGCAAAGAAAAAATAGTAGCATTTAGTATTGGTTAATTTGGCACAAGGCCACAAATGGGAAAGCATTCAGTAGAGATCGAACTCACTACTAAGGATCTTCAAGTTCATCTGTATGGTTAATTCCCTCTAATATGTTCTTACATTAAAACCTAAGATATAAGGGTTAAATGAAAGAATTAAACACGTTGATCCTTTACAAATGCACAATATGGTATTTTTAAATGTATGTATAAAATTATATGCATATGTAAAATTATATATATATATATATATATATATATATATATATATATATATATATATATCAGCATGCAGTGTCGGTATAGAAGAATCCAAAGGAGTATCCTGTACATACAGTGGTAGAATAACTCTCTAAGAGAGCTCTAAATATATATGTTTATAAATACATATAGAGTAAATATAAGAAAAATTAAGGCAGACACGTTATTTCATGGTAAATCGAAAGTGTAAGCCTATTTCAGGCGAACCATCATCAGCTTCCGTCTTCATTTTACAAAGAATTCGTGTAAAATCCTTCTGACATTTCCTATATCTGACCACTTTTTCTCACCACCTTCCCCTATGTACCCCCTGCGCAATAGTGACAGTGGAATGCCTTTTTTGGAGTAAAATGATTAAAAAAATGTTTACAGTGTTTATAGAATAGTGCTAATTTATTTCTATGACAGGTCAACAAGCCTAGAAACTTGCCTAACATTTTCATTTAATTTCGCCTTGCTCCTAAATATACTTGAAGCAACAGAATTTTGGTTCTACGGAAGGATGCTGAGGATACCATGAATCGAACATTTGAGCATCGACGAGCTTTTTGAGAGAATGGAAATAAAAAAGATACTTGTACTTAACATCAGGAAGAGATTGTTGGAATTTCTGGGACACCATATGAGGAAAGAAGGTTAGGAAAACCTGTTACTCACAAGTCGGATTGATTTCAGGAAGGAACAAATGAAAAACAATACATAACATACTTGACAAGATAGGGAAACTGAGTCGACGGACCCGGGTTTAGAAATAAGAAACAGAATTTATTTAGCGCTGTAAGAGACAGGACATTATGGAGAGCTATGACCGCCTACGTTTTGAGATGGGACACGGCACATAAAGAAGAATAATATTTTCAGTGAGTGCGTACGTCCTGGACAAGATTTGTCACAGCGTTATGATAATTTAGTGATTAAAATTTTCTTATTAAGTCAGAGATAAGCGATGGATTTGTCAGGGTTGTAACAGAGCAAGGCAGGGTGGAGAGGTCCGAAGAGTGAAAACCTAAAAGAAAAAGACTTCTGATAATATTTAACATTCTTGCTTGTGTTTGGAAAGTTAAATTTTTGACCCATTTCGAGCTTAACCAGTTTAAATAAATATTAGTTTGTTATTTTGCGGACGTCATCGTCAAGTAGCAAGATGCAGTGAGCTTTTGGGATGTTGGCAGTTTGATAAATTACAAGCGTGACACCGCGAGAGGGTGAGGAACAGAACGAGATTTCATTTTTATTATACACCATGGTTATCGTAGATTTTAATTTTCGAAAATTAACCTTCGTATAATGGTTGGAATAGTCAAATACTTCCTAACAGCACTAATAGCCGGTGTTTGAACCCATCTAGAAAGTCAATAATGCCAATTTCCAACGCAAGTCGTTCCCATTTGGTAGATTATGTCTCTCCTTTAGTAATATTTTTTCCAAATTTTGAAAAATTTGTATTGAATTACTACCATTGTCATGACTGAATAAATGATAAAACGAAAATGCTGACGAAATTGATGAATTAACAATTGTAGTAGACGAAAAACAGTTCTTTTAGCTGCCTGATTAATGAAATATGGGAAAGCTGAAGGGAAGATTGAATTCATGCCTGATTGAAGAAAAAGCACACGTGAAAAGTGACATCAAAAAAAGAAACGAAGAAGAAGAATGTAGCAAATTAATTCAAAAGAATCATTAGTAGAGATGAATTCAGTTTGAGTTTAAGTTTTGTTTAACGGCGTATCAACCTCTGTGGGTTATTTAATGTCAAAAACGTAGGGTTTTAAAGTATTTTTAATGTTCGGTTATAGTGAGAAGGTTGATTTAGTCAGATTTTGATGAAAATATTTTGTTTTTATTCTTTTTCATTTTAGAAAACTGAAAAATCTTCTAGTTTTGTATTCAAAAATGTTTTGCTAGTAATATTTTATTTTCCCTTCAGAAATGTGTTATAGTAATAATTTTTCTTCAAAATGTTATTGTTGGTAATATTTTTCCTTCAAAAATGAATATTTTTCTATAAAAGTCTATTTTTATGTATATAAAAGTATATTTTTGTACTTTCATAGTGTTTTGACTCCAGTTTGGGGGTTAACTATTTGTCCATAACTGGGACCCTAACAGGTGCTACCACTCCAGGTTAGGGTGGACCTGTAAACAACATAAGAGGTAGTTCTATGCTTCTCACAACCTCCCAATCAGAGACCAGTTTACCGTCATGCTCAGGACCAGAGATGAATTGGGTAAGAACAATTACCTAAGGGGAATAATGCAAACTCTTCTAATTTGAACAAACAGAAAAAAAAAATTCAAAGCAGAAGTTGTCCTTGAAAAAAAGCAAAAAGGAAATTCAATGTGGTTTATACAACGGGAGGAAGGATGGGGATATATAACAAAGGGAAATTTTATCTGTCAGAAACTAGATGTAATTGTTCAAGAAAAGCACGGGAACATATGCAAAATAAATATATATCCTGAAAGAAAACTCTTATACTCATCATTGATGGCGAGCTTAGAATAATTATCAAGAGCCTAGCAAATAGTTTCGAGGAATTGAAAATCCATGTAACGATGGTATAGTGTTAATGGCGAAGTTTCCTTTCGTTGTATTCTCTTACGCGCCAACAACATTGGGAAAGGTATTAATCAATCTCTTCTCCCGCCAGCTATGGGTTAAATGGCAGGACAGATCGGGTTCTATATCCTTGGTTGGCAACCAGTCTACCGGAGAGTGCAATGGGAACCAACTGCAAAAAATCTTCTGCCCAGCCAGTTATGTCTCTTTCGAGACATGATCGCCGAAGTGCGTATTACGTATCGCACCTAACTGACTGACTGAATATAATAGTCGGAAAAAGATTCTACTGAGCATAAAGTGGATGATCGGTTTTCTATTGTTATGAATTAATAAACTGATCCCCCACTAATTACTTCTTATTAATATTATAATATTCATTTTCTCCTTTCAGCTATGTGTTAAAAACAGGTAAGATTGGGTTCTATAGCCTTGGTTGGTAACCAATCCATCGCAGAAAGTAATGCTAACCTACTGCGGGAACATCTTCTGTCCAGTCAGTCTTGATCGTCCAGACGTGTATCATTTTCTTTGAGATTTAAAAGATTACTTACTTTAAAGTCATTTTTATTATTTCATTTCAAAAACTGGTTGGATACAGATGACCTTTTGAGATTTCTGGGTAGTTTGGACACCATGCTCGATATCCATGCGAGAATGAAGATCTTGACAAGGTCATTTTAAACATGACCGGAACTTATAGGTTATTGTTTTAGTTCCGTAGAAATTTTCGGTTGTGGGTGAAACTATCTCGAGGGAAACCTATACTATGGCCACCTAGATCATTTCCTATACTAAATTTGACTTTTTATTTAAAGTGATTAGAATTTATCAATTCAACATTATGAATTTTTATGGTTGAATGTGTGTGTGTGTCCGTGTCCGTCCGTTACAGTGTGCGATGGATAAATTGTCATTTAAATTACACACAAATGAAAATAACACTGACGTCTCATTTTAGGAGATATATTTACCAAAATTACACACAAATATATTAAAATAGTAATGAGTAAATTTTTCAATAAAATCGCGATTGGCTTCAACCACGGCTTCCAGATGACCTCGGATTCGCCTTCAACTCGTCTAGACGGTCCTTTTTTTAAGTAGATGAATTCTACCGTAATCCTTGCCTTTATTTTTGTTGGTTTCTCGCTTAACTGCACCCCCTCCATGTAATAACCAAGGGGAGTTAGGGGCTAGATGTAAGAGATGATGCAGTAGAAGAAATTGTCTGACATCCAAAACTGGTATCTCTTGCTTGTGTGGCATGGTGCAGAGTCCTGTTTCCAGACGGAGGGGATCTTCCAGCAGCCACCCTCTTGACCCAGGGCGGTACTGCCTTCTCAAAGCACTTAATGTAAGCCTCCGTGTTGAACCTGAGCCCCTGTGTGAAAATGAATGGAGACATAACGTTGCCATCGCTTGTGATCACTCCAAATACTTTCAGACTCATCGAACTCTTTCTGAATCCTCTGCACTGTTCTCAGATCAGATCGACACCCAAACACTCTGAAATGTTTGTATTGAAGATTCTGGTGCGAATGTCGAACAGTGTGAAATTACAAATATCTGATGGAGTGAATTGTGACATGCTGTTGTTCATCTCACAGACGATGCCCAACTGTCTCTACTACACTGCAATCGACAAAATCAAAAGGGAGCAGCACACATGCACAGAATAAAAATATAAAATGGCGACAATCTATTCATCGCACCTTGTATATATGCTCGTACATTTTATATATATATATATATATGTGTGTATGTGTGTGTGTGTGTGTGTGTGTGTGTGTGTGTTAAGAAAGTTAATTTGAATAAGACCGACAAGGCAAGTTTTGTCAGTTTTTCATATAAATCATGCTTGTCATACGGAAATTGACAAAACTTTCCTTGTCGTTCTTATTCAATAAAACTTGTTTGAAAGAAAAAAAATCACTGGACATATTACATGTCTCGGTTCTCGTTTGTGACATTGAAAATTAAAGAGAGAAACATGCCTCAGAGGCATAGACAGGGATTCAAAATAACAGCAGACAGCATAAATACAATATAACAGATTCTAATCGCGTCTAATCTTTCACAGTAAAATTGGTATTGACCAAATGATGATACTTAAATATTTCAGGCTATACATCTAAACTTATTTGTAAATGGAACTTTGTCTCTGTGTGTGTATGTGTGTGTGTTGTGTGTGTAGTTGTGTGTATCTGTGTGTGTCTGTCCGTTACCTATAGACTTCGAAACGATTGAACCAGTTTTCTTGAAAATTTACACAGTTTTACTATAAGCGTCTGCGAGTGTTCTTAGCTAGGTTTTGTGTCGAGGTACCCCCGATAAATATTGAAAATCGATAATCAAAAAAATCGGGTTATAAAAGGAGTGATCCGATTTTAATCAAATTTGATACACTCATAGACAAAGACATAAGAAACGATATTCAGAAGTTTCAAGGTTGCAGTTCTTACAATAGTGCAGAAAATCGAAAATATATATATATATATATATATATATATATATATATATATATATAAGGCAAGATGTTTGTGTGTGTCTGTTTATCTGCCTCTATGTCTGCATTTTTTTTTCAGCCCTTTTATTTTAGATTTTGCTTCGGGTTTGGCACTAAATAGGTATAATTGTAGTTCTTTGTCTCAGCCATGATACCATTTACTCAGAGGACTTATTTAGCCTTCAAAATTCAGTTTACGACGAAAAAACTTATTTGATATTGATACCAGGAAATCAAAATTTGACTTACATCAATTCATTTTTCTTTCAGTCTACGGTTTCACTTTAACTGGAAATAATTATTGCTTTTTAGTCTTTCGTGCCAACGTCCAAAGTGTCTGAGCTCCAGGACCATGGATTAGATTTAAAGCTTTCATTACACTCGAGCAACGTCGGGGTATACTGCTAGTATATTTATATCGAAAATATATTGTGCGCGTTTCAAAACACAATCTCTACCCAATTAATAATATTTGGTAAAAATTATGTGGGAGTGGCCGCGTTTATTCTACAAAACCACTGCAATATAAATGTATGTTTTGTTTTTTGGGGTTTTTTTTTAGAGGGGGGTTGTTTTTTATGTTTAAATATCGCACAAACATCTGGTCTGGTGCTCTTGTTATATATTCAGAGACTTTTGATAAAACCTAAAGAAGAATTTGCAATTCCATCGGTCCTGGCCGGACATCCCGGCCTCAGTCACTCTCCCCCTGTCGTAACGTAACATATTCCTTCCTTTTCTCTAAATACTTTCAAGGTAATTGTTCTGATGGTCTGTTTTCAACATAAATACACAGTGGGACTTATGTTTTAACAAATGCTATTTTAAACCGACCCCACCAACGAAAAATTGTACATCTGAATGACGTCCATATTACACCCTCGCTTGTCTCTAAGATAGTCTCAAAACTTGACCCTCACAAGGCGAGCGGAGGGGACGGAATCCCAATCATAGTCTTAAAGAAATGTGCCCCCGAACTTTCCTCTGTACTTTCTAAGCTCTACAACTTTTGCCTATCTGCTTCCTGCTTTCCTGCCTGTTGGAAATCTTCCTCTGTAGTTCCTATATTTAAAAACTCTGGTGAACACTTGGACCCAGCAAATTACCGACCTATCATCCTTCTTCGGATCTTTGGCAAAGTGTTCGAAGCCATTATCAACGCCGAGGTGGTTCAGCATCTCACAGCACACAGGCTCCTCTCGGACAAGCAGTATGGTTTCCGCTTCATCAGGTCTACTGCTGATATACTAACGACCATCACCGAGTACATATATCAGGCACTCGACAGGAATGGTGAAGCCCGAAACGTTGCCTTGGATATCTCTAAAGCGTTCGACAGAGTTTGGCATGCTGGCCTTCTATGCAAACTGCGGAGCTATGGTATAACTGGACATTTGTTTGAACTAATCCAGTCATTCCTCTCTAACCGCACAATGAAGGTGGTATTAAACGGACATGCCTCCCAGAACTACCATACGAACGCAGGTGTCCCTCAAGGCTCTATCCTAGGTCCTACGCTCTTTCTGATATACATTAATGATCTCCCTGATTCCATAATATCCCAAGTAGGTATGTACGCCGATGACACCACAGTTTACTCTCGCCTCGACCAAAAATCTGGTGTAGGCGACAAAGCCAACCTTGCAACCGAGCTTGAAAAGGACCTCCAACCCGTAGTGGACTGGAGTAAGAAATAGCTCGTAAGCTTTAATGCTTCTAAAACAAAGCTACTATCAATTAACCATCATAGACAATCGCACCTACCTCCCATTAGCATGGACCAGGCTTGCCTCCCAGAGAGTAAAACACTACGCCTCCTGGGTCTCACACTTACAGCGGACCTCAAATGGAATGACTATATCGAATCCATTGCTAAATCCGCTGCTATGAAATTCGGTTCTCTGTGCAGGGCCCGGAAGTTTTTTCCGTTTGAATCTATCTTGCACATTTATAAATCTACCATCCGCCCGTGCATTGAATACTACTGCCATATCTGGTCGGGTGCTCCTGCTATTCTCCTCGGGCTTCTCGACAAGCTACAGCGGAAGGTCTGTAATGTGATCAATACCAACTTGGCAGACCGCCTGCAGTCTCTCTCTCACCGGCGCGACGTGGCTTCCCTGTGTCTCTTCTATAAATACTTTCACGGCTTCTGCTCCAATGAACTTAGATCACTGCTGCCCCCTAGATACGAATTTGCACGAGAAACTAGATTAGCAACTAGATCCCACCCTTTTACAGTGAAACCGATAAAATGCAACCGCAACTTCTACTCCAACAGTTCCCGACTTCAGTTCTCGCACTTCCCGACTGTGGAATTCCCTTCCACATGATTGCTTCCCCGACGGCTACAATCTCCAGGAGTTTAAATGTAAGGTCAATAGACACCTCCTAACACACTAACTCGCTCCCATTCTTTCAAACACTCTTCCCATCTGCCCAACCCTCATCCTCGGTATCCCTACCCATCTATCACCTTCCTTCTGATATTTCCTACACCTAACCACTCCTCCTCTTTACCTTCTCCTATGTAGCCCCATGCGCAATAGTGGCAATGGAATGCTTTGCTTGGGGTGAAATTATTTAAAAAAATATGTGAACTAGATAGGACTTCAAAGAGACTCAAACGTATTATGGTGTCTGTAGTAAGAATTGTAAGAAAGAATGTATTGTTTTGGTGTAAGAAATACTGTGATATGTTTTGGTTAGTAATCGTAGCTATCTAAATTTAAGATGACCCAGATTTGAAGGCTAACATTCCTCTGTCCCATTTCCTTTGGCCTTGTGTCACGTTTTTGTAATTATCAAAATAAACATTAATTTTCTCCATGGTACCTAGACTTTATAAATGTAAGCGCAATATTACATTTGCAGCAAGGTCTTATTTTAGAGTTGAAATGACTAGATTTAAACATAAGTTCTATACTAACAGTTTTATCGCACTTCCCGTTTGTGGAATTTTAGCCTGCTTTTTTGCTTCCCAGTCGACTTTGTTCTTCGAAAGTTTAAGTTCAATGTCAATAGTTACCTTTTGTCTTCTTAATTCTTGTTCTTTTATTGTTCTCTCTCTTTAATAACATTTTCTCTAATACCAAGTAAATCTTCGCGTCTCATTTGCTTTATTGCCTTGCTTTGGGAGAAATGATTCATATTTTATGTGCTAATATGACGTAGCTTGCGTCTTTTAACCTTACATGTGCGTTGTGGTGCAGAATGAGAAATCGGGGAGCAGAGTTCAAACTCCAGTTGAATTCCTTGCATTCACTTACGCACAAATACTCTTGGGAAAGATATTAATCCGTCTCTTCCTTCCATTTATGGGTTACGAGACATGATCGCCCAAGCGTGTTTCACGTATGGCACTTAACTGAGCAGGAAAAATTGGGCAACCAGTCTACGGCATAAAATAATGGCAGACTACTGCGGGATAATCTTCTGCCCAGTCAATCATGTCTCTTTTGAGACCTGATCGCCCAAGTGTGTATCATGTATGACACTTAACTGACTGACTAAATATAATAGTTGAAAACATAATTAAGGCTTCTACTGGACATAAAGTGGAGAATCAATTTTAAATTGTTAATAAGTAATAAACTCATCCCCCACTAATTACTATTTAATAATATAATACATTCCTTCCCCTTCCAGCTATGAGTCAATAACAGGATAGATTGGGTTCTATAGCCTGACAACCAGTCTACCGCAAAAAACAAATAACAACCTACTGTGGTATAAACTTCTGCCCAGTCATTTATGTCTCTTTCGAGACATGATCGCCCAAGCGTGTATCACGTATGGCACTTAACTGACAGACTGAAGTTCTTCATATATTTTATTCCTTGTTCTGCTTGTTCGAATTTAACATTACTTACAAGAGTTTTATTGCTTCTCAGAGATATTCTCTGATTGAATAATGTTTTATTTACCATTTATCATTTTCTGTTAAGGAACCATTGGTTGGGGACCATTCTGTTGATTTGTACTATTTGAAAGCTTTTTAGTAAGTTGGACAATGATAACTTTTGTAAAAATATATTGTCTTGTATGAATATAGACTTAAGTATACAATTTCATCAATCCGATCTGTGTTTCTCAAAAGTGCCTTGACTAAGAAATTTTCTTAATTGTCAGTAATTATAAACAGAAAAATTTCGTTAGAATCAAAACTGAGTCTTATGTAATATCGTTCCTCATCTACGGCAGTGAAAGTTGGATAATTTTCTTACAGGTGAAGAAGAGACTTGAAAGAAAGAAACAAAAATGTGGTTTTACAGAGACGGGCTCGCTATCATTCTCTTGTCTCTTTCACATTTTCCATTTTCTCTCTTTATCTATCGTTCTCTTTCCTGTCTTTGATTTGACTCTCTCTTTCACTTTCTTTTTCACACTCTCTATCTCTATTCATTCTTTCTTCTCTTTCCCGCTACTCATCTGAACAACAATGACGTTCTAGAGACAATGGCAACAAAAAAGACGATTCGACTTAAAATCAGAAAAAGACAGTTGAAATTTCTGGAACACACAATGAGGAAAGAAGGCTTGGAAATGTTTATACGTAGAGGAGAGATTGAATGTCAGTGGATCAGAGGAAAGCAACACACAACCTACAAGATAAAGTTGGGCAAATGGATGGCAGAGCAAGGTTTGAGAGATATGGTCCAAAGACAAAAGTTTTTAAGAGCTACAATGATCAGGAAATTGTGAAGGGCTATGATCACCAACGTTCTAAAGGGACATGGCACATAGAAGAAGAAACTGAACGCCATTATTACCTTTGAAGGAACCTATAGATTTACTGCTTGCAATACCAGTCTATAATATTTATCAACTGTCCGTGTTAGATTTAATATTTCCCTGAATGAAATAGATTTTTGGTCCATCCAAGTTTTTAGTTGTACTCAGCCATTACTATTTGCCTTTTCACATAGATATGTATACACTGGCGAGCGTTGGTATTATGGTATGCATTATTATGTATATTTAGACAGCATATCTTAATTTAAGCATGTTTAATGAAATAATTTACACATATTGTTTTTTTATTTTTATTTTAATCCTCTCGTAATCACAAGTTTCTTGGTATGGTAATTAAAAGTAGCAAGACGTAAGTAATTACGTCATAAAACTCAACTCCCTGAAGTTGACCTTGAACTAAACTGAAAGTACTTCGGACTATAAGAATAAAAATAATCAAAACGTAAATAGCGCCTTTCTTACTGTTTAATTTCTTGATCTGGTCGACTGAGTTTGCATATTTCTTTATGGCTTTTCAAGGATAAAATACATCTTGACACGTGTTTGGCTTTTGTAGAAGATGTTAATGTTCATTTTTTTATCTGCTTGCGCCGATTATTATTATTTATTTTAGAAATAAATAGTCTAATCTACATTGTCAATGATCTCATTAGAGAATCCATCGTTAACTAGGGTCTGTTTTACATTACTGAGTTCTTTAATTCCTAATCAAACCAATCTGATAATTACATTTGTCACGCTACTACATGCCTATCTAGACAACTTAGATTACAAGTACCCGACCATGGCTCCATTAGGACTCAATTAAACACACATGAAACCCTACCATAAAAATACAATATTCCTATAATTTTAAAGACATACATGAAACCCCCACATATTTAATTAAAAATCGTCATTGATAATGACTGTACGAACACAGGGAAAATTAAATAAAAAGCTTCATCTCTGTACCTTGTCAGTCGTTTTTAACGAAACATGTATAAAAAATGGATTGCTTCTCAAATACACTATATATATATATATATATATATATATATATATATTGTCATCCGCAGACAGATCTGTTTCGCTGTATCACAACTCATCAGTACGGTTAGACTCCGATTGCTTTTTAACCCGGGATTGAAACCCGACCGAATTGGCGTCAGTCGGCGACTTTACCCCTGGGCTATCATTATACGCGCCCAATAGCTTGAATGCTCTAATTCATTTTTCTGAATGAGCGATGAGCTTTGATACGATATTTGCTTCCAGCGTCTTAAATGCACGAGTTTGTTGTTGCTTAGAAATCTTCCATGTAAACAAAAACAGTTTGTCATATATATATATATATATATATATATATATATATATATATTGTTATCCGCAGAGAGATCTGTTTCGCCGTATCACAGCTCATCAGTACGGTTAGACTCCGATTGCTTTTTTACCCAGGATTGAAACCCGACCGAAATGGCGTCAGTCGGCGACTCTACCACTGGGCTATGGACGTTCAGTGGAAGTAGGCATATCATTATACGCGCCCAATAGCTAGAGCACTCTAATTCATTTCACTGAATGAGCGATGCGTACATGCCAGAATAGCTACTGTTTATCAAAGTCTACTATTTTTCCGGAGTGCTCAATCAGGGTGTGAGAGCGTAAATATTGTCATCCGCAGAATAAATTGTGTGTATTTAAGCAGAATTTTTTATGAATGCATGTTTCATTAAATAATATAGACAAGTGTTGTCTATTTATTTTATGTAATTTTTCCATATTTTCTGACAAATTTAATATCATTATCATTAAATGTTTTATGCTTATAGATGAAAATATTCTAAACATATTTATAAAAACTAATATGTCTACAACAGATTCTAGCAGAAAAAATATATACTACTCTAAATCTAGTATATCCGACTCAATTATTCGCAATGATTCCTCTCCCCGGTTAGCTATTTGCCGAAGACCAACATAGTTTGCAAATTTAAGAGCCCTTTGAGAGATTGTATCTCCAACGGATTAAATAATATTTATGTTGGTCATACCACAAACTCGCTTTCACGACGCTTGACACTACATATGAACGATAATTCTAACATTTGTAGGCCTTTAAAACAACATCTCTGACCACATACACAATACCGGAAAACACTAATTGGAAACACAACTATACTTAAACATGAAAACAATGAACAAAAACTAGAAATTCTCGAAGCTATATACATAAAACAGTTGAAACCTCACCTGAACAAGATAAACTATGAAATCTCCGCAAATATCCTTAAATCTGTATAATTGATAACAGAAGCCATTGGTTTATTCCAATGGCTTCCCATACTTAATATTTCTCGTTTTCACTCTCGCTTGAGCTGAGCTGTGATACGATATTTGCTTCCAGCGTCTTAAATGCTCGAGTTTGTTGTTGCTTGGAAATCTTCCATGTAAACAAAAACAGTTTGTCATTAAGATTTTCCGTGTTCATAATATATAATGTAATTTGACATCGTTGAAAATGGCTTATGTAAGCTGAAAGCTTAGGTTGGTTTATTTTAAAAAATTATGTATCAATATTGTAATTTTCTTTCTTCATTTAATGATAACGCTATTAAGCTTATCAGAGAATATGAAAAAAATGTACAACACTTGTCTATATTATTTCAACACTTGTCTATATTATTTAATGAAATATGCATGCATTAATATATATATATATATATATATATATATATATATATATACTTTTACAAACTTCGAGGATGAGTTTCTCACACCAAAATATAAACATATGTCCGCAAATCCTTTGTTTTTGAGTCACTAAATTCAAAGTAACTTTACGGTAGACGGTTCTGTATTGCTATGTTGACTAGGTTACATTTTCCATTCGTATACAACGTGTGTAATGGTGAGTTGACTGTGAAGTGTTTCATTTAACAATGGCAGAATATTCATATGGTGAGCAGGCAGATATGAATTTTAAATATGGCCGCGCGAATAGTAAAGGGTGCGAGGCTTCAAGGTTGTATCAGATCGCGTTTCCAGACCGAAGGCAACCGAGTGATCTTTGCTGCTGTTTATCGTCGCGTTGCTTAGACATGGATCGAGGAAGGCTCGTACGCCTGACCACGAAAAACACATTCCACAGGCTATCGGAAAGGATCCAGGTATCAGCACTTTCAGGTGGCCCTCGCATGTCGTACATCTCGTAGTACTACATGGAGTGTACTTCAAGATCAGTTCTTGTATCCGTAGCATTTTTAAAGTGTGCAGGGTATTTTGCCCTCTGATCAGTCACCACGGGAAAACTCTAACCGTTAGTTTATTACAGAAATTGTCGTTCTTTTGGTTGTCTCTTCTGTCTTGTTGACGGATGATGCAAGATTTGTAAGAGATGGCATCTCACATTTAGACAACGAATATTTGTGTGCAGACAGGATTGTATCTTGGATTGCAACTTCAACAACATCTACCGTAAACTTTAAGCTTAACTAAAAAACACTACCAGCCATAATACACTACCAGCCATAATTATTAGGCAACCCCAGTGTTTCAAAATACTGATGTATTTCATACTATTTTTCAATATTATTGCCAAGTGAATGATTGTAAATGAAAATAGAATAGTTGTTTTGTTAATAATGCGCAATAACTTGTGCATTAAATGAATTTATTAATATTTAATAATTACCTATATTGCAGTTTCATCAATGAAAAAATGAAGAAAATTTAGGGTGATTCGGACGAGTTCATCTTATAAAAATTTTGCAAAGTAATAATAACAAAAGAATGATTCTATTTTCACTTGGCAGTAAATACTAAAAATAGTATGATATGCATCATTTCTTTTTAAAAACTGGGGTTGACTAATAATTATGGCCGGGAGTGTATGTTTATATGGACTTTGGTCCTTGTTTTAGCGAGGAACCCACACCAAAGTTTGCAAAATTATTTTTGATACATACTATACGTGTGTGTGTGTGTGTGTGTGTGTGGAGAGAGAGAGAAAAAGAGGGAGAGATAAAAGGAACGAGAGAGAAGAAAATTTACAATTTCGGAATCAACGTTTGAATCAAAGCCAATGGTTATCGGGTCGGGTAGTACAGAATCAAAATCAGTCTACTAATGAATAATCAACGCAAATTGCTTGTTAGCCATCGCTCTACGCCAGGCATTGTTGGTTTATATCTCCCTCACACAAATGCATCCTGGGAATTCCTCTCTAGCCAATTAGATTGACCACTTCTCGATATCATCCGACTTAGTTCTGTTCTTTCTCTTCTTGAAGTCAAAACGAGGTGATCACTTTTCTGTATCCCCTTTGGTGTGTTAACACTATTCTTCAAGAACTTTTTGCTTTATTGCTGTTACTTTTGCCTACTTTTGTCTTTTTCCTATTCTTTTTTTATGGTAAGAATCACTCTTTACAGGCGCAAGGGGAACATTCGAAGCAGAGGATTACGTTAGAAGACAATTTGAGGATATAGGAGTTAAGATAACGGTCAATCTTAGCCTTGAACAGGTTAAGATTGTATTGATGAGGAAAACATTCTCATAGAGATGTGGTTCAAGGGAAGAAGCTGTTCGAGTGGAATTTACTTCTCACCCATGGAATACGGGGGTGGCGGTTAATGTGAGTGGTTTTTGTTTGTTTTTTGTCTTATGTTTGCTTAGTGTTATTGTCCTTTGTTTTTATTGCAAACCTTGTCAATTCTATTTGTTGGAGATTTCTGATAATTACATTTAACAATGACCAGTTAATCTACAGATGTCTTATCAAGAGAAGCAAAACTTGCACATTCAGGGAGAGGCCAAAAATTTTGTTTGATTTTTGGTATTTTCTATATAATCACACACATACACATTCTCCAGTTCTTATGATTTCTTTTTACTTCCATGCACTCTCTCTCCCGCTCTCTCTCTCTCTCTCTCTCTCTCTCTCTCTCTCTCTCTTTCTTTCTCTCTTTCTCTCTCTGCCTCTTCTCTTTATGTTCCTGGGTCGTTCTTTCTCCTCTCTCTGCCTCCTTATCTCGAGATCTCGATGTTCTCTCTCTCTCTCTCTCTCTCTCTCTCTCTCTCTCTCTCTCTCTGTTTCTAACGCTTTCTTTTTTCTCTTTCTCTCTCTCTTTTCCTCCTCTTCTCTTTATGTTCCTGGGTCGTTCTTTTCTCCTCTCTCTGCCTCCTTATGTCGACATCTCTATGTTCCTGGTGCTCTCTCTCTCTCTCACTCTCTCTCTCACTCTCTCTCTCTCACTCTCTCTCTCTCTCTCTCTCTCATACTCACTTATACACAAGTGTGGGGGTAGCAAATACACACACACATACACACACAAACACAGAGAAACAAGCAATTTTCTTCCTGCCTTTGTGACTGTAGGGCCAACCCCTTGATTTTGACCACCAATCTCGCCAACTTGGAAAGGCTCGTATTTCTTACCAGGTGATAAGAACTTGGATGACAACTTTCACAAGGTCGAAAGGTCGAGGTATGTGCTCAATATTAACGATAAGAAGCGACGCGCACTGTCGAACCACCGAGTCCATCTCTGGTAAAAACCAAAACTTAAATTAAATAATTAAGAAATATGAGATACACTGAGACTTCATCATTGGTTTTGTTTCTTTTGAAAGGACAGTGATTCCGAAAAACATTCAGTGAATAGTTGATTTTTTCTATTTAATCATTTAGATTTGAATGTTTATTTTTATTGGCTGATAAAACGTTGAGTATCGCACAGATTTTTCTAAACATCAAAATAAAACCGATTTTAAAGTCTATTTTAAAATAATAATTACGGCATAGAAATTACTGAATAAACAAATTTGGCTTCACAATACGTGTAAAAAAAAGGGAAAAGAAATAAAAACGATAAATGAAAAGGAAATACTTTGGGGTCACCTTTAGGTTGGATTAACTTGAAGGTGACCCCTTCAGTTAATGGCCATACGTGATACAAGCATGGGAGATCATGTCTCGAAAGAGACATGATGACTAGGCAGAAGTTTTCCTGCAGTAGGATGCCATTACGGTAAACCGGATGCCAACCAAAGCTATGGAATCGAATTTTTCCTGCTGTTCAACCTAGACGGAGAAGAGATGGACTAACAAATTTCCCGAGTGTTTTTTCGCGTAAGTGAATAAAGCAAATTCGACTGGAATTAGAAATCGGATCGCCGATTTCTCATACAGAGTCGATATCCATTAAACCAATATATATATATATATATATATATATATATATTCTCTACTTTGCATTAATCAATCGTCAATCTCTCTTTAATACTAGCTTTCCTCTTTCTTTGGGCTTCTTTTTCGAATGAGCGAGAATATTTTCGTATATAACCGTTACAAATGTCTGTCCTAATATCGACATGTGGGCGTCTATGTAAAATTAAATAAAATAGAAGAACTTTTTTTGGTGGGTGTGATATTTCGATTGCCTACTGTTTTACCATTTGGATCTGACTGTTATATAGCAATATACAACAAACACGGGTATATATAAAAATATGTGTTATATTTTTATTGATGACGATGGACCGTGTAGCCTAGTGAACAGAGAGTGAGAGAGCGCTCTTCTAAGGGTTGACGGGATGACGGGGGAGTGTCGTCGTATCTGTTGCTCCTCTGGTCTGGTCTACCGGACTGTCTCGTCTCTCTGACTGGCGAATCCGTGTTTTCGCAGTCTTTATATATCTTCCAAAACCGGGACTTGTTTCTTCCGGCTTTGCCTTGATCACGCGACGCCCACGCGACACCTACGTAATTCTCAGAGACACCTGTTCTGTCTGCCTCTTGTAGCCATTTCCGCTACTGCCGGAAATAAGGTCAAACAACCATCCGTTCCTTTCAACGGCCGGAAAACGCCCCCGCTTCCTCACTTCCTCGGGTGGGCCTAGATTGTTATATTACATGACGAGCCGCGATAAGAACATCAAAGCGGTGAAATATGTATTATCCATTGTAATAATCGAAAATCCTTTATAAATTATATTACTCTGTTAAATTAAATAAATGAATTTAACATGGAGTTCTCTTGAGTTCGTCTCTTTTGGAATTTACCTGGATTACATAACAAGTTTACTATGTTATATATATATATCCGCAAGCTTTGGTACAAACTAAAATAATGCCTATTTTTATTTTTGTACAAATCGGATTATTTAGTTTTTCGGGGATTTTTTATTCGTTTTTTAATCGGTTCTGTGTCTACCTTTTTACTCGAATTCAAACTGTACTTGTGTCTACTTTTATTTTCATTTGTTGTAATTTTTGTCTTTGAAGACTAATATTTGACATTCAATAACCCACAAATATTCATATCTTGCTGAATTCTGATCAAAATAAATCTTGCACATTCATAAATTTACCATTTGTCCGTACATTTAATACGGTTACCATATCTATTCGGGTGCTCTTGTTATAGCTCTCTAGGTTCGCGACAAAATCGAAAGAAAAATCTGCAATGTAATCGGTCCTGACTTGGCATCTCGACTTTAGTCACTTTCTCGCCGTATTAACGTGGCTTCCCTCTGTCTTTTCTACAAATATTTTCATGAGAACTGCTCTGACGATTTTATTCCTTTGGTGCTCCGGTCACATGAATTTAAGCGTGCTACACGATTGGCATTTAGGCCCCACCCTTTAACCGCTGAAACAGTTAAATGCAACCCTCACTTGTACCCCAACAATTTCTTGTCTCGCGTTTTTTGCCTATGGAACTCCCTTCCGTTTACTTTCTTCCCTGGTAGCTGCAATCTCCACAAATTTAAATGCAACGTCAATTTTTATTTTCTATCTTCTTGAATCCAGTTCATCTTTTATCCTTTCTTCAGTACCCACTGTACCCAGTCTTTTCTCTCGCTGTAACACCCTGCGCAGTAGTGGCGGTCCCGCCTTGCCTGGAGTGAATTGGTTAAAAATAAATTAAAAATAAATATAATCTAATCCACGAACTCGTATAAATGTTCAGTTCATATGTCACAATTTGGAATTCATTAAGAGCTGAAGAATGATACGGCTGAATTTAGTGTATGACCGTCTTTCGAAACGGGTAGCGCGCACCCCTTTCAACTGCTTGCAGTGACAAGTACACTCTACCTCATTGCGCTATCAAAAGTACCCGATAATTAATCCATGTTGCTATAGTAACGAGTTCATTTATTATTAGGGGCTTCATTTAAATGGCCTAATTTTAGGCTACATGAATGGGGTATTGAGATGTACCTTTTTCCCTCGGCAAAAAAAAAAAAAAAATGGCAAAATAAGATAAGATACATATACACAAACAAAACGAAGTGGATGATAATGTTATTTTCTTATAAAGAAAATCTACTGGTTTTCATAAAATCTTGTGAAAAAAAAATCTGGCTTACGGTCATATCACGTTGAAACACCGGTTCCCGTACATTTATCGAATTTCAACAACGCTGATCTTGTCCGGTAGCTAGATGGGTGACTGTTTGAGAATACCTAGTGCTGCAAGCTTAGATGTACAGGTAAAAACTCAATCTAAAAATATTTTCTAGTTTTAAATAACCTGTAATGGATTGGTAAGCCGCAAAAAAACAAATCAGTCAATGAAACGATCAGCAAAACTCCTACGCCTAACTTTACTTTTTTTCTGTAATTCTTTGCCAGAAATCCAGAAAAAAGGAAGTATGGTGCACAACAGTGCTTTTTGGATGAAATAAGCGATAGAAATTGACTGGATATTTACTTAGTCCAGTACATGGTCAAATTGGAATGAGTGCAGGAAAAATTGTGTTTCACCAATTTAATAACTGGAAAAAGCTAAAAAAAAAAATTGTATTCGAAGTATGCAAGCTCAAACGCTATTCAGTGCGACCAAAATGAAGAAAACACAACTATCTTAGCCAATAAGCAAATATTGGTAGATATTTATTTAGCTTAGCTAAGTTCCGTACAAAAGAAAACTTAAAGTAAGAGTGTGTTTTGCTACTCTTTTTAGTGGGGAGGGCTAACCAGCTTTAAAACATTCAAAACCCTGCCTCGTCCATGGACACTCCGTTCACTGACTACGAGGGCTTGTGGAAGTAAAAAAAACTCTATCCGTTACGAAATCAATTCACTGGATTTGGAACATACGTGATATCATCTTGAATTTATAAGGACATGTATAAGGATGTCATTCCTATACAGATTCAACTGTATTAAAGCATGTTCTTTAAAAAAATCATAATTGACCTACTTAACTAACACGGTTCTATCGACTATGAACTTGCAAAGACTAGAAAATGGTTATCATATCAATCGTTATTCATCTGCAATTTCACTTAATTCAAAAGTTAACAAAGTGTTCCCATTTTTGAAAACTCAAGAAAAACTGATAACTGCAATTAAAATCAACAATGATTAGGATGTACGGTTATGTTTGTGGATCTCCAGTGGTTAGATGCCTTACTTCTAACTTGACCTTTATAGCGTAAGATCTTATAATTAATTATTATGATGGTGATCAATAAATTGATAATTGAATGTCGACTTTCAGCAACTCGATTGAAAACTTATCACAAATGATGTCTAAGGCTAATATCTGGTACAAGGCAGCAACTCTCGACCACTTAGTTGTGCACTCATTAGCAATGATTTCCTAGATTAATATAAGAAGTACGCGATGGACGACAATTGAATTCAGAATAGAAGCCAACCATGACAAAAATTATGAAAATTAAGAAAATTTTTACGCAGCCTAAGGATTTCATTCACGACTTAATAGACTCGAAATCATTTTAAGAATAATTCGCTTCTCGGTCAGTCAGTTAACTGCCATACGTGATACACGCTTTGGACTATAATGTCTCGAAAGAAACTAGGTAGAAGATTATCCCGCACTAGATTGCCATTGCTTTCTGCGGTAGACAGGTTGCCAGCCAAAGCTAAAGAACCCAATCTGTCCTGTTATTTAACCCATAACTGCAGGGAAGAGACGGATTAATACCTTTCCCAAGACTATTTGCGAGTAAGTAATTCACTTCTACTTGTACTTTAAGGCTTTCTTGTTTGTGTCTCTTTTTTATTTCTTTTTTTATTTCTTTTTAGTAACTTCATTAATACACCGAGGGCGAAAGCTTGGATAATTTCAATCAATCTTCCTTTTCATCTTTCACACTAAATCTTTCCACAAATATATTTTTGTTAACACTGCGCGATCATGTTTAGAATTGACCTGGCTGTGATGATATTGGTGTTTGCCCGTTTTGATTTAAGCGTTGAGGAAAATACAAATAATAATAAAAAAAAGAAGGAAAAAGAAATGTTGTCTCAAATAGTTTTATTTCAATGAGAGAATTGAGCCTAGTGGATATATATCATATGACCAAGAGGGTATCACCAACTTTGAAAGATGGGCCAGAAAAAAGGTTAGAGAGGGTTTTGAAAAAAGAAACAATCTTGTCAAGTTGAGCTGAAACACAAGCCAATGGGATGGTTGGTGGTAAAGAAGGGAAAATGGCGATGGAGATTTCGAAATTAAAATAGAAAACAAAAATTAAAGTTGAATGAAAATGGAAATAATGTAGAGTATGATTGCAAGTAGTTATTTACTAAATATAACTTAGTTTGGGACAAGGCCAGAGAAATAAGACACCCACTGGCGATCGAACTCAGTACATTAGCAATTTATTTTAACCATCTAACTGAAAGAGGTTGCAAAAGTGATATAAAATCAAAAGTAGGCTTGTATGTACATATATTAGTCATCCACATACAAACCTGATTCGCAGCTCATCAGTGTGGCTAGACACATTCACTTGCCGAGATCGAAACACGACCAATTTTGTGTCAGCCGAAGTCGCTACACGCTAAGCCATAGGCGCATGATATCAAAGAAGGGAAATTTTAACGTGTTGTATATAAACGGTGCATACACCCGCCAGTCACTGAAAGAACTCAATTCATTTCTGAAGAGTCACGCATATATATATATATATATATATATATATATATATATATATATATATATGCGTGTGTGTGTGTGTGTGTGTGTGTGTGTGTGAAAAGTGTATGTATATATTTATAAATATCAATATATATATGCAATTTGTTATATATATTATATTATTTATATATTATATATGCGCGGTACTTATTTAAAAGAGCTCAATATCAGTGATAGAGCTGACATATTCCTATAGATAGGTGTGAATTTGTCTGACGATCGCAAGAGCGTGAAACCCAGGGTCATAAACTCACACCTATCTATCTATCTATCTATCTATCTATCTATCTATATATATATATATATATATATATATATATAAATGAATATCTTGTCATACATCGATAGCGTAACTCGGAGGTTTATGCTGTGCAATATTCAGGTGAATATTACAACGTAAATAATATGGATATTTATTATTATATATTTAAAATAGCTTTGTTCATAATACATTGAGCACCGTTTTATTAACACCTGAATAATATAATCCCTGTGTGTACCCTCATATGTACATTTATTAACTCACGTAACTACCACATATGTGGTAGTATATATATATACAGAGAGAGAGAGGTATCCCGACTCCAAAGTTTCATAGACGAACCATCCAGCATTGGTTCATTAGATTATACATATACACTTTTCTTTAAGAATATCAGTCAAGGTATTATACTTATTTTTTTTTTATGTAATTTTTCATGTGATTTTATGATTCTTTTGAGGACATAAAATGTTCAAAAATTGTCGAAATATGTTTACCGTGTTCTATACATAACACAAACACACTACTTTACGAACATATATAACATACATACACTATGTTACACGTAAAATAACATCCATTCTCGATAATGGCTATAGCCGAAAACGCTCGGGTAAACAAACCACTTCGACGATGTCCTCAAAAAAGGAAAAAAAGATCACATGAAAAATTACATAAAAAACTATTATAATTTTTAAGAAACCTGCATAAAAGAGATTACTGCCCATATACGCAATATATATATCTATATATCTATACATGTATATATATATATATGTATATGTATATATATATGTATATATGTATATATATATATATATATACATACATATATATATATATATACATATATATATACATATATATATAAATATATATATATATACAAATATATATATACATATATATATACATATATACATATATATATACATATACATATATATATATATACACACACACACACACACACACATATATATATATATATATATATAATTTGTTCAACCCGGTGTCACTAGGAAACGGAATAACAGGGAGTGAGAGGGGAAGATTTAAGTAAGGAGAAGTTAGGAAAAAGTAGGATAAAAGAACAGTTTTCAGAAAAGCAGATGATGTTGATTGGCGTTGTTTTTAAGTTCTTTACTGTAAAAATGTGCGTTGTGGCGCAGTGGATATCGGCTCGGAACGAGAAATCGGGAAACCGAGTTCAAATTCCAGTTGAATTCCTTGCATTCACTTACGCACAAATACCCTTGGGAAAGGTATTAATCCGTCTCTTCCCTCCAGTTATGGGTTAAATGATAGGACAGATTGGGTTCTATAGCCTTGGTCGGCAACCAGTCTACCGCAGAAAGCAATGGCAACCTACTGCGGGATAATCTTCTGCCCAGTCAGTCATGTCTCGAGACATGATAGCCCAAAGCGTGTATCGCGCATGGCACTTAACTGACTGATTGTAAAAATGCAGTTCCACAGGCGAAAATCGGAAGAAAATATGCTGTTAGGATATACCATACGATTGCATTTAGGTAGTTCCACAGTGAAACGGAGAGACTTAGTTGGCAATCTAGGAGTACGCTTAAATTCATGCTGTCGAGGTACGAAGGTGGAAACCTCATCAGAAAAATTAACATGAAAATATTTATAAAAAATACATCGGATGTTCAATACAGTACCTGAAGTTTGCGTTGTGCATGAAACTTCTTCGAGTCGAGCTACCGATGAGGAAAAATCATACATATATATATATATATATATATATACAGAGAGAGAGAGAGAGAGAGAGAGAGAGTGAGAGTAAACATTAGACTACGAGTGAAAAATTTTAAATTGCGTCTTATATTTTCTTCTGAAAAAAAAAATTGTGATTATTTCCATCGATGAAAAGTATTCCTGAGGTTGTTAGACGCAATTGAAATTAAACTGGTACTTTACTTTTATTGAAAACAGTCCAATTTTATGAAAATCAGTTAAGAACTTCGTGATGAATTTTCTTCGCTCTGGTAGGTCTTTTGTCAATCCCAGGTTTTACTTTTTCACACATTTTCTGTTTCCCATTTATGAAAACGTTAGTTTTAATGGTTCATATGATCTATCAATCATTTTTATGGTGTTTAAAAAGCTTTAGCGGGTTTAAATCGATGATTCTTTATTTTTGTTGATGTATGCATTTGCATGAATTAAAAGTTGCATTTTAATTATAAAAAAAATTATTTTGATCCTCTTTAGGTCACTTCCGAGTTACTTTCGATATCGTCTTTCATTCAAACGTATACAAAAAACTTCCGAAGAAGTTCATTTGCCCCACTTAATGGCCATACTGTTACCCTCGTTTTGATCAGTAATTTTTCCGCCATTTTGCTTCAAAGTAATGAATCACATCTACTGTTAGAATGAAAAGATATAGCTGATAATAATACAATTTAGGTTATAAGAAATGGCAATAAACAGTATGTATACGATATTTCGAGCAGATTTTGTCACAATAAATCCTTGGAATATAGTGTAAGAAAAATCACCCTTCTGTGTAACAAACACTTTTGATTAAAACCCCTCAGTCCCAGGAAAAGAAAGGGTTGTTTTGGTTAGATTGGTTACAAAAGTCATCCACGTGTTTTGATAAATAAGACTAAACCCACAATTTTGGCACAATCAACAAGGTTCAACCTAATCACTCTTACTTAATTCTTTACTAAATTTAGACAAAAAGTAGCAAACTCAAGTTAATAATTTAATTTTTCAAATAATCCTAGCTTGAATGTTATGCGGGTGATTCGTGCGCATAACACGTGAACTCTTTTCTTATTTGGATTAGTTAACATTTACATTGATAATGATAATTCTGTACAAGCAAATTACCGTTAAAATGCGTTTAGTGTCCGTTGAAATATCACTCAGCACCTGACCCACCGTTCAAACACTTTTAGAAAATTTACGCGCCATTTTAAAACAATATTTAAAGTACTTCTTACAAAGACAAATTATACAAAAGAGGCTTATAAATAGTTTATAGCTTTTCGACATTCCAAGTTTGAAAATACGAAATAAAGTTGTATATTTGACCACCCAAGGCCTTTCAGTACGTATCAAGAGATAACTAATTCACAATTGCTACCTTGTATTACGATTTCAATTTCAAGCATATTTTTTTAAAATCCTACGGTTTGAACTTGCAAAAGGCAAAACGTACTTACTATTTACTAGCGGAACCCATGGAATTTCCCCGGAAGGATAATTATGATTTTCCGTCTTCAAACATAAAGGTATTGGATAATCAAACAACGATAACAAAAAGTGTAATTTTATTAAAATATCTATAAAAAGATTTTGAAAGAGAAAATGCTTTTTATTATTATTATTACTGAAAAATCATGGCTTCTGTGTCAATTTTAAACAGAAAAGACTGAGTAATGGCCAAGAGTGTAGAGACCAGAAATTTCGTTATTAGGTCGAGGGATACGACAACAAACCTACCTATTTTTACTATATTGTACAGTACACACAAATAATTACTGCTACAACCACCAGCCTAAGCCGCTACTGATACGGTAATGCTATAAGCTCTCTCCTCCTACTCTCTCACTCTTTACTACCCTTCCGTTTGGCAAAGGAAAGAGAAAGGCTGAGGAGATTAAAAAGATAGAGGGGAAGGAAAAGCTTGTGTAGAGAGAAATGACTGTAGGCTATCGTATTTAACGACATATAAGACGTACAGGTGTATAAGACGCGCCCTAATTTTAGCAGGGCAAATCAAGAAAAAACACTAATTAGCAAAACAGTAATTAGCAAAACATTGTTAGTAAATCGTTCAGCCTCGGCTATATTTATGAGGAATGATTTTGGTTAAACAAGCCATGATTACAATTAAACGAAAAATTGTATAACACATAGCTTGTACGCAACAGTGTAGCTTAACCTTTTTCTTGCTATTCTCATATCTGAAGGGGTGAAATTCAAAAGCATTCCTTTAGATGATACTAGCAGTATAGCCCGGCGTTGCTCGGGTGTAATGAAAGCTTTAAAACTAATCCATGGTCCTGGAGCTCAGACTCAGCCTAAAGAATATTTGTGTGAAGTTTGGTGAGAATTGAATAAAATTTGCGAATTTGTATAAAGGACATACAGACGAATAAACAGACACATACACAAACATCTTTCCTTTTATATATATATATAATCAATTTTCTGCACTATTGTAAGAACTGCAACCTTGAAATTTCTGAATGTCGTTTCTTATGTCTTTGACTATGAGTGTATCAAATTTGATTAAAATCGGACCACTCCTTCTATAACTCGATTTTTCGATTATCGATTTTCGATATTTATCGGGGGTACCTCGACACAAAACCTAGCTAAGAACACTTGCTGATGTACTAACTGTGTAAATTTTCAAGAAAATCGGTTCAGCCGTTTCGGAGTCTATAGGTAACGGATACACACACACACAGACACACACACACAGACACACACACAAAGTTCCATTTATAAATAAGTTTAGATGTACAAACTGAGTCTTGTAAACGTCTTAGTAGAATGATTTAGATATAAAAATTCTGATTATATTTATACCAACACAACCGGAAATTATCACTAGAAAAATATTAGTGAAACAAATATATTTTGCAAATATATATTTTGAACTTATTACATATAATTTTAGTGAAACAAAGTACTAATTTTAAACGTAATGAAAATAATATAATGAATATTATCAATGATAACATTTTTTATCTGCGTAATAGCCTTTTAAGTAATGACAATAGGTATTCTAAAGTCTAAGTGAATGGAAGTTGACAGGTAGCTAATTTCGGCCGCAAATTTGGACTGTGCGTTGTGGCGCAGTGGATATCAGCTCAAAGCGAGAAATCTGGGTTTCGAATTCCAGTAGAATTCTTTGCATTCACTTGTTTTGATCTTATTGAAACTCACCATTAAAAGAGGGACGAAATATTAAAATAAATTAAAATAAACGACAATAAACTCAAATGACATTTATATATTTTATTTCGTTTATCAAAGACGATCTCATTAAAATATCAATTTTCTCTTTTGTGTTGTTTTCCCCACTCAAATCGATTATATTTTTGCTTGCCATTGGAACTGAACACAACACTGCTCAGAAAAGGAAATGGTTAAAGATATGTTCTGAAGAAAGAAGGCGACAATGACAAAATCTAAAATCACCCGGAAGAACAGGACAAAGAGCAATGGAGGAGATGAATTAGATTCTATCCTTTGCAAGAAATAAAAGACATTCTGTTCGACATTCCCTGAATATTATCTGTCACAACAGACAACCGAGAAAGACCTTAGGATGCATGAGGATAAAAACGTTTTCATGAAAACTCCAAGAGAATGCAAGTCCTATCCCCATTAGCATGGATCAAGCTAGTCTCCCTGAAAGCAAAACACTGTGCCTCCTTAGCTTAACTCTTACAACAGACCTCAAGTGGAATGACTATATAGATTCCATAGCTAAATCCGCTGCCAAGAAAGTTGGTTCTCTATGTAGGGCCAGGAATTTTTTTCTGCCTGAAACAATCCTGCACATATATAAATCTACCATCAGCCCGTGCATTGAATACTGTTGCCATATCTTGTCGGGTGCTCCTGCTATTAGGTGTCCTTGACAAAATCCAACGGAGAATCTGTAATGTGATAGATCCAGACTTGGCAGCTCAGATACAGTCAAATTCTCACCGGCACAATGTGGCTTCCCTGTGTCTCTTCTACAAATACTTTCACGGCCTCTGCTCCGATGAACTTAGCTCACTGGTGCCCCTATATATAAATTTACGCGAGCCACAAAATTAGCAACTAGGTCCCACCCTTTTACTGTGAAACCAATAAATTGTAAACGCAAATTCTACTCCTTCAGTTTCTTTTCTCGCACTTCCCGCCTGTGGAATTCCCTTCCGTTTACTTACTTCTCCGACAGCTACAATCTCCAAGAAATTAAATGTAAAATCAATAGTCATCTCTTATCTCACTAACCTGCATCCTCTCTCTCATGCTTCTTTTTCCGTCCACTCCACTCTCATCAGTATTCTCACCCTTCTCTTACCAACTTCCTGACACGCCCTCTTTCTCATAACGTTCCTTCTAAGAAACTACCTGCAAAACAGTGACAGTAAAATACCTTGCTTGGGGCGATACGATTATAAAAAAAAGTCGAAGAAATATCAAGTATAAACACCACGTCGTCAGACTAGTGGTGCATTTGTTTCCAATCTAATTTCATATACCTTTGCTACTGTTCAATCTTAACTAGGTATATTAGTGTCCTTTTGCCATACTTAAATCCCGTAAATATCGACAAGAACAATTTGTTTTAAATATTCAGATAGCAATCGTTTCATGGCTTTTTTTTTTTACGTTGCTTGTCCTAACCTACCTTTTTCTACTCAATTGAATATGGCTCACGACGGGATTCCATTGCTGTTCTCTCTTTTCTTCTTTTTCTCTTAAATTTCCGCTTGGTACTGTTTCTTTCTGTGATATCATGTGCCCAGTAGAAGTCTAGATCAATGTTAGATAAAAAAAAAAACAGTCTATTATTGTAGTCCAGCCAGTGTCTGTTGTAATTTTATGATGTAATTATTTTTCCAGATAGCAGAAACCTAATGAAAACTAGAGTTCATAACTGCTAATGTTTATATATCAATAGATTTCATCTCTGAAAAAAACATTCTTGCAGGAGTTAAAATGGTACACAAATAAAATTAATCTGAACAATTTTTTCTTCTCGTCTTAACAAATCTTTTAAGTAGTCAATTTCCAAGTATATAATGAATGCACACTTTCTCTGCCCCACTGAAATATTTGCCTTTAAAATCACTCAGCGTATTATGCTATGAAATTCATGGTATTGTTGGATAGGCGTGCGGAGTAAAAGATAGCTATACATCGCTACTTACTAAAATGTTTTTGAGACAATCTCAAAATGAAGAAAAACATAATATTGATATGACAGAAAAGACAATGGATAAGAATTTACCTATGTGTAAATTTCAAATTCCAGTTGAATTCCTTGCATTCACTTACGCACAAATACCCTTTGGAAAGGTAATAATACGTCTCTTCCCTCTAGTTATGGGTTAAATAGATAGATTGGATTCTATAGCCTTGGTTGGCAACCAGTCTACCACAGAAAGTAATGGCAACCTACTGCGAGATAATCTTCTGCCCAGTCAGTCATGACTCTTTCGAGACATGATCGCCCAAAGCGTGTATCACGTATGGCACTTAACTGAAAGTAAAGTAGGCCCGCTCTAACTTTTGGATGAAGCAGTTACTCGTTTACCAAGCGAGTTATTCATTTATTATTGGTCAAGCTCAGATTAAAGCCAAGATTCAAAACGCTAATCTTAAACGTTCACATTATGCGATAAAAATCAATTATCAAATGAGGGTGGTTTTAGAATATATTGGCCAATTCTAGTAATCGTAGTGTTCAAGGAATAATTAATTCTTTTGCAATAAGAAAGATCACCTGCCTATGTGGTACATTTTCTTGTGTACTAAAACACAAGAAAATGTACGCACATGGGCAAACACTCAGGCGCACACGCGCGTACACAAAGATAGAATACATGTGCGGCTGTATGTGCGAAATTGTAGGCATTATGTGTAAACATGTGTAGATATATGTATAACAGAATCAAAAAGTATATGAAAGATTCCTTTCTTACAAAAAAAGTGTATGTATTCTGTGAGAAAGCTATCTCTCTGTTATATATATATATATATATATATATATATATATATATTCCATTTGTAAACGAATTATTACGCGACTTAGGTTTCTACCACGTGTGGTGTCTTCAGGCGATTTGCAGTAACTGATTTTACCGTTTTTTACCGTTTTTTAAGAATGCTCACGGAACGGTGGCTTTTATGAACGCACACGCAGCAGGGAATTCCCTGCCACGTGAACGTTAAAAAAACCACCGTTACGTAAGCGTTCTTAAAAAACGGTAAACGGTAAATCAGGTACTGAAATCACCTGAAGACAACACTCATGGTAGAAAGCTAGGTCGCGTAATAATTCTTTTACAAATGGAAAATATTCAAAAGTTCTATAATATAATCGTATTGAACACTTTTTAATACAAATGTGCACTGGTCTAATTTTATTATGACCAAAAACTAAGTATTTAAACAATATATATATATATATATATATATATATATATATATATATATATATATTATAGGCAGCTTATCTTCATTCATGCATGTTTCATAAATAATATAGATTTAGTAATATAATAATAATAATCCTTTCTAGTTTTCTAATTACCTTCTTAATGTTAAGTTGAAATTCATCAAGGAAGCCGTCGTTGTTTTTTTTTTAACCCAAGTACTTTCGATCTCAGATCATCCTCAGGGTGGAATTACGAGGACAATGTAACGGTGATCAGTGTGAATGGTGATTTGCGGTAAACTCAAGTGAACGCGCTCTATTATAATTATTTTAAAATTAACTGTTTTTGCTATGGTGTTTTTTTTTTTCTGTATTTTTTGCTTTTTTTTGTTTGCGTACTTCTTTTTTTTCTTTTTTTTAACAAGCTTTACAGTATAAGGGGGACTAACCAGAGATAATAAATTTGCAAATGGGATTAAACGATGGTCAAAAACATTTTAAAAACTAATTGCTAATTTGAGAACTAAAAAGGAATATTATAAAAATAGAGAAAAAATGTCTATATTATTCATTGAAACACACACACACACACACACATATATATATATATATATATATATATGCACATATTTATATTTATATATGTGTGTGTGCGTGTAAAAATAGAGAAAATAAGTCTATATTATTTAATGGAATACACACACACACACACACACACACACATATATATATATATATATATATATATATATATGATTCTACCTCTGAGCTACGTATATATATATATATATATATATATATATATATATATATATACGTAGCTCAGGGGTAGAATCATCGACTGACGCCAATTCGGTTGGGTTTCAATCCTGAGTTAAAACCAGTCGGATGTCTAACCGTACTGAAGAGCTGTGATACAGCGACACAGATCTGTCTGCGGATAACTATTTACGCACTCACACCCTGATTGAGCACTCTGGGAGAATGGTAGATTTTGAAAAACAGTAGCTACTCTAGCATCTACGCATCGTTCATTCAGCAATGAATTAGAACACTCTCAGCTATTGGGTGGGTATAATGATAATATACACGCTAAAAAGTCTACCTCCTTCTACCGAGAGTCCATAGCTCAGAGGTAGAATCTCCTACTGACGCCAATTTGGTCGGATTTCAATCCTGGGTTAAAAGCAATTGGATGTCTAACCGTACTGAAGAGCTGTGATACAGCGAAACAGATCTGTCTGCAGATGACTCTATATATAATATATATATATATATATATATATAGAGAGAGAGAGAGAGAGGGAGGGAGGGAGAGGGAGAGAGAGAGAGAAAGACAGAGGGATTTACGGTTTGTTTTACAGTGAAGAAAAGTATTTTGTGTCTTTGTGTGTGTGTGTGTGTGTGTGTGTGCCGCTAATGACGAGCTGGTCAGATTTAAGTTTCTTTATTATTGACGACGTTGATGTGTGTTGTGGTGAGTATCGGGGAGCCAAATTCGAATTCCTGTTGAATTCACTTCATTTACTTATGTGCAAATAACCCTCGGAAAAGTATTAATCCATCTCTTCTCACTCCAGCTATGGGTTAAATAACAGAACATATTGGGTTCTTTAGAAACCATTTAGCAACCAGTCTACCGTAGAAAGTAATGGCAAACTGCTACGGGGAAATCTTCTGCTCAATCAGTCATGTCTCTTTCTAGACATGATCACCCAATTGTATATCATGTATGGCACTTAAGTGACTGATTGTGGACTACAGATTTTGCCACGATTTTTTTTTAAATGTGCACCAAAAATACAAGATCCGAAGCAAATGAAGTGAAATAAAAAGAAATATAAAATAAGCGGGAAAAAACTGTCTTGCGAAGGGTGACGAGGTGGTTGATGAGGGTCTCAAATTAGAAGTAGAATGTAACGTGTGCAAGCCAAGGCCAAACGCATTAACCCTTCCTTGTGATCTTTCAACACCCAACAAACAGATGTTCCTAACTTAGAAATGGAATTAAAAGCAAACAAAAATTCAAAAAGCAACGAGACAAATTTGAAAAGGAAAAAGCAATTCAGATTTTGTTTGCTTATATAATTCTGAAATATGATTTATTTGGGCCACTGTTTTGATAACATATAATAAGCCTGGCATTCTCTTTCGACTCCTCTCCTTCTCTCTCTCTCACTCTCTCTCTCTCTCACACACACACACACACACACACAGTATTATTATTATAATTATTAGGAATGGTGTAACGTTCTAAGCAAGAAAGTACTGGATCTAAAATCCGGTTTTTTTATTATTTGGTCAGCACCTCTCTCTCTCTCTCTCTCTCTCTCTATATATATATATATATATATATATATATATATAAAGGAAAACACAACTTCATTTAGATTGATTGTAAATTAAAATTCAGAATTATAATTCATGAATTATAATTTATAAAAATGACGCGTTGAATTGCCCTGGATAACATCCATTGAGCTCTCTATACAGATATAACACTTAATATTTTATATTAAGTTGATCTTGTTGGATTATCCTCGCCGTTTACGGACTAGACATCTATACTCCCCCTCTCTCTCTCTCTTTCTCTCTCTCTCTCTCTCTCTCTATATATATATATATAGATATATATATATATATAATTTATATAATTTATAACAAAAATATGTTATAATATCACTACAAAAGTAGTTATTTGTTTCGACACTACCTGTGTCTTATCAAGTGATAATGTTTATTGTCAACAACATCATCATTTGATAAGACACAGATAGTGTCGAAACAAAATAGATACTTTTGTAGTGATATTACAACATATTTTTGTTATAAATTCTAAATGTTAATCGCTCCACTTTGGATTGAGCACTTTTTTAAGAATAGCATTTTTTTTTTTTTGCTTTTTATTTTGTGTTTTTTTTTTAATACGGAATTTTAT
Organism: Ascarosepion bandense; assembly: GCA_037127315.1. Taxonomy (NCBI): domain Eukaryota; kingdom Metazoa; phylum Mollusca; class Cephalopoda; order Sepiida; family Sepiidae; genus Ascarosepion; species Ascarosepion bandense. The sequence continues at coordinate 4,920,325 of JBBBDQ010000340.1, read as the reverse complement.
TCTATCCAGAGCTAACCCATACTTGTATATAGCCCGGCTTTACTCGGGGTTTTTTGGTCGTTATGTTGAAATTGTAATGTCAAGTGCTTATTCAAAAGCTCTAATATGAGTTTGCCTTAATGCGTAAGTTAAAAAAATGGAAAGTAATATTGTTTGTTGTTGTATTTGCAAAATGGGATTCCAGCTTGGTCAATTTTGCCAATAAACGGGAATAATGCATGTAGAATTGGAAGAACTGGGGTGGGCGTTAAGTGAGCCTATAATGTGATGCGTTTTTCTTTTGATGTTGTGATGCAGTAGAAGTGGATGCATTGTCCCTGCAATGTCGTAGTGGTTGGCAACTTGTAGAAAACATGAAATTGTTGTGGCATATGATAAGGTCAAACTTCCAAAAAAAGATATGATTTTTGTTGGAATAAAACAAAGCGTTTCTGAGAAATAAACGATCGCAAAAAGCAACATTTTCCACTATTTTTTTCTGCACCCTGTGTGTCAATTGAAATTTTTGTTCGCATATCAAGGCATAAGACCTTGATCTGCCAGTGACTCGATTTTGGTTGAGTTTGAGTGAAGTATCTCGGAGAAATGTATAAAATGGCGCCAAACACCAACAAAAATTATATTTGTCGTTGATTTTTGACAAACCCTATAACAAACCCTATACATTCGTTCGAAACTTTGAGTACATCAAAGGTTCAGACTTTGATCTACAAGTGACCAGATTTTGGTTGAATTCGTATAAGTCGTCTCGGAGGAGAAGAGTTCGTAAAATATAAGCGTTACGGTGATTTCTGCCGTACCCTGAAAATTGATTCGAAAGGTTTTTGCGTATGTCAAAGGTTCGTGTCATGTTCGATAAGTGACCCAATTTTGGTTGAAATCGGACCAAGGGTTTCGGAGGAGACACAGAGACAGACAGACAGACATATCCAGTTATAGATAGATAGATAGATAGATAGATAGATAGATAGATAGATAGACAGATAGATAGATAGATGTGATTGCGTGTATTATTAGTATAGACATGTGCACATGATCGGTTTAAGATGTAAAACTGAGTCACTTTACTGGATTGATTTATGTTACCACACTGTTTATAACTACATATCACACACACACACACACACACACACACACACACACATATGTATATATATAACGATGTCAGGTCCTATTATATAATAAGACAGCGTTATACTATTCGATTCCTCGCGGATGATGAAATTTATGGGTAACAACGAACAGTCTTACTATATTCATCAGGAGGCCTATTGGATGACAGAGTGTAAAGCACTCCTCTTTACTAGGAAATACGTATTTTACTTATGCGACAAAGCAAGTATAAAAATGAAATTTGATTTTTTAAATTTTTGTAGTCAGCAAACAAAACTTTTTCCATTTTTAAATTAATTTAGTTTTTCTTCACAGAATCTGATGACTCCGACTTTTATAGTGTTGAGGACATTTAAAGGGATGAACATCTTTTTTTATATTTTCAAAATGCTATTATTATTATTATTATTATTATTATTATTATTAACAACTTGTGTTTTGTCTATGGCTTTTTTTTTGTTTGCTTTATTTTATTCCTTTGAAAATTAGTTTTTTATAAAGTTTTTGAATGCGAAAGTTTTGCAGAGTGGGTCAACCGCTGATACAAGCATACTATAAATAAATATGTTATGGTTGCAAATGTTTTGAACAAATAACCGATTTTGATTGCTATTTTTTAATTTTTGCAAATATATATATATATATATATATATATATATATATATAAACTCACGTTACATCCCTCAGATCATAGCTCAATTAAGGTCTATTTAAAACCACGCGAAAATATACCAAACTCCGTCCGCAAAATATTCGTAGAAAATACTATTACAATAGCTTCATCTGCACTTTAAAAAGGTCACAATGATAGAAGCACTAATAATAATTTTAAAAAATACAATACTCAATAATACCAACTATGAACACGGCCATAATGTTTTGACTGTGTTTGGAAAAAAAAGAAAAAATAAATTATTTCCGTCACTTTAGATACATATAAAAATGTACATATTCAGTTAAAATAAAATAAAAAATAATTTTTGGTAGTGGATAAAAGAAAGGTCGAAAGCGCTCTGATATATAGAAAATCTGAACAGTTTTTACACACTTTAATTCCAGAAAAATAAACAGTTGTAGTAATGTAAGAAAAAAATTGAATAAATGTTTAGTTGCAGTACCTTGCCAGTCGTCTTTAATAAAACAGGGATTGCTGCCCAAATGCAGGACCTTTCTCACCTACAGTCAACCTTGCATTATTTAAAAGGGAAAATTGAAACATTAAAAGTTTTTAAATTATAAAGATGCTCACGTAATTTTCAGTCATACGCAGCTTGGGAAATAAATTATTACATAACTCTCAAAACAAAGATAAAATAACAACAGCAGAAACTATTTCAACCTTGAAAATAGCTATAGAAGTAACTGAAATTGCTTGAGACGATGAAACTTATGGACAATGTTTATATTCCTTATCTCTAAACAAAAGGAAAAATATTAAAATTCTGGAAAAACTTAATAAAAATTAATTAAATCTTTTATTTAATGAAAGAAGTTGTGCAGCAATCTTTCTTTTATACATGTTTCATTAAATATGACGGGCATGAAGAATTTTATAAGTTTTGATGCTTTTTTTTTTTCTAGTGTTCTTACGATTTTTTTCTTTTGTGAGGATCAAGAGGGCCAATATACTCTCTTTATCGATTACTGTTCCAACAGCTCTCGGCCAATTTGTTGAGGCCCCTCATTAATCCATCTTGGTTTAAAGCCGTCTCAACGTGGAATTACTGGTACTACCATCCTAAAGGGTTTGCAAATACTACTACTCATACGCAATATATATAGTGTGTGTGTGTGTGTGTGTGTGTGTGTGTGTGTGTGTGTGTGTGTGTGTGTGTGTGAGACGCTGGTATAAGATTATCAGTATAAGAGATTAAACCTGATATATATTTTAAGTTCTCTTCTCTTCTGAACTGTGACAAATTAGACTATAAATTCGAACAACATTTTAAATGTTATTATTCTCTGATCGCTCGCTATTGGAGAGTTGCAGGGCCGGCGTGTACTACCCTCGAACCAGATCAAGCTTGATTGGGGGTTAATGAGCAGTGCTTTGTGACCCTCATTATCTTATCGACATTTGCCCTTTTTCTACCTACTTTATATATGTTACAAAGTAAAAACTAAACACAAGTGACTATCAAAGGATAAAAATTTTCGCGAATTTTATTTTTGACGTTATTCTGGAATTTTGTTTTTGTGAATTTGTTTTCTTTCTGCTAAGTATCGAACAAACATTTCATAAAATTCAATATTTTTTGTCCATAATGTTAAATGTATTAAAATTTTCATCTTTTTAACAAGAAAAATCTCAAGTTGATGATGAAAATTACCGCAAACTATTGTTGATTTATTTAAGATGGAATGACCAATTATGACAAATTTTATTTGAATATATTGTATTTAATTTCAATTTTTCTAGTTGAATTTTTTTTCCTTCTCCTAGGTCTCAAACAAACACGATATAAAATCCATTACTTTTCATCCATAATATTGAATGTGTTAAATTATTCAATTTTTTAACAAGAAAATTCTCAAGTTGATGTTAAAAATTGCTGAAAAAAAAACATTGTTAATTTCAGATAGCATAATCCTTTATGGCATGTCTCTAATTTGTATTCAAATACATTTTATTTAAATACATTGTATTTATTTTCAAATTATCTAGTTGAATGGTTTACATATGTTGCATATGATCCATTAGCAGACATAATTAGGTTGCAAAAAGTTTTAATTTTATATAAAACACTAAGTTAAAAAAATTGAGATATAGTAGAATGTGGTGGGGGGGGGTCATAAATTCAGAGAAGAGGGCGCGAAATCCTTGCACCGGCACTGCTGAGTTTTAGTTAAATATTAAGTAGATTAATGAATAAATAAATTCACTTTGGAATTTTTAGCCTATTTCGCTTATATTTCGAGGATATATTTTCTTTTTACTGCTGCATAAAAATTATTGCATTTGAAAGCAGGAAATTATTTTCTGAACATCCAAACATAACGTCAAATATGTGTATTATCTTTTCATAACAGTGCAACATCGATTCACATCGATTTCGGTTTAACTCTTTTTTAACGGTTTTTATCTTCTAAAAACTTATTCACAACAAATGATTTGAAAAGTAAAAATGTCCACGGGGAATATGAATTTTAAGTCGTTTAAAAATATCACAACTTTTCGATTCATCGTCGAATTTTAATAAATTCTCCTTCAAATAAACAAAATAATTTTAAAGATAATTTTTAATTTGCACCTTTTTAAAGAAAACTTTGTATAAAAGAAAGAAAAATGTTAACTTTATTTTTTTTTAAAACAATGAAATGAAAAAAAAAATTTTTTTTCAACTCTATTTTTGTGAGACTAGACTAGAAACTATGTCTCAATGAAATCATTAATATTCTTTCTCGTTTATGAAATTCGTAACCATTTGACATAAACAGCTTCAATAATGTTTTTCAAATCCATTGACGCAAGAAAATCAAGATTTTTAATCAACGATTTAAAAAAGATTAAAAATATAATTGAATTATCATAAAATCCTGTGGTCTTTCCTCTTAAAATAACAAAGTTTTTGACGATAAAACTTTATCATAGAATACTCTTTTTTCAGCGAGCGATTTTGTGGAGGTACCTCCTTTTGTTTCAATTTATTTCTTTGAAAAAACGATTACATTCCTTACATAAAAACATTTTTAAATAACACTGTCTAAGATTTTTCATGTCTACTGAAGTTTTGTGATTATTGAGAAGATTATTTAATTAATTAATTTAATTCTTTATACATTAATTATAATTCGATCGGAAATATTTAAACAAATTGATAATTAGAGAAGGAAATTATTTTACATAATTAGTAATTACAGATTTTATTTTCAGTCTTTAGTTTTATATGATAAATCAGCTATGCTGATTAAACGAACAATCATTAAGGCCATATTAGATTAGGTTTTATTTAATCCGAACTAAATTAGATTTTTACTAGAAAGTCAGATATTTTATTGGGGAACAATTTCTGAAATCTTAGTTTTATTGTTTATTTTTTTAATAGAATTTGGTAAAAATGATACAAATCAGTTTTGAAATTTTTGAATAAAAGAATTTTTAAAATTTCCACATTGTTTCTATCATTTTTGCGCCAAATGTCCAAATAAATATTTCACCATTTTTATTTGAAAGACGAGAATTTATGCCGAGAAAATGGATTCAAATTCTCAAAGATTTCTAGAACTTTCGGATTATACTTAAATTTTAGCAATTATTGACAGGGAAATCTGGCTAACCTGACGATCCGTTTATGTGAAACCCAGATAGGTCTGTGTGACTCATTAGTTATTCTTTACTTATATATATATATATATATATATATATATATATCAAAATGAATAAGAACGAAGAATAAATTTGCGACATTCAAAACATTATTTTCGAACAGTGCTCAATATAAAAATAGAGTAACGAATATTCATTATTAATTGCTACGTTAGAACATGAAAACAAAATTACCCAAAATAAGAGGAAGTGTTATCCTTAAAATATTTTTTTAGTAATTAGTTGTTTTCACATGTTCTAACGTAATAATATTAAGAATAATAATAATAATAATAATAATAATAATAATAATAATATATATATATATATATATATATATATATATATATATATATGGACAGACAGAAGAGGACATTGGGGTTACTCACCACCGGCGAAAGTTTGTTCCAAGCTTAAATGAACATGAATATAATTCAAGAAGTTTTTTCCCTGTGAAAAAAACATTTTTTTTTTACATCTGTTATCCCTCTTCACGTAAATTCATTAAACATTAAGAAAATAAATTTTATTTTGAATTCTTTTTATTAGTTAAACACAGAACTCCTTGGGGAATATAAATCATTCATCTATTTTTTTTATTTTTTTATTTTTTAACAATTGGCCTTTTTCCCAAAAACTGCACTGAATAATAAAATAAGAATGTAATAAAACTAATATTTACACTTAGATAAGCTTTTCTTTGCTTTTAATATATATATATATATATATATATATATATATATATATATATATATTAAAAACATTAAAACTTCGATGAATAATCAATTTTTACAAGAATTATATTCCATTTTTTATTAATTATAATAATTTGTCAAATTTCAATTTTTTTTCAATTCTACAAAGCTTTTTTTGCGGTTACGTTATTAGGTTATTAGATTTTTAAGTGAAGACTATATTTACTAATTGAAAATGAAAATTTTAATACAAATGATCGTGTCAATCATTTTTTTTAAAATGATTTCAATTTTTTTTCAAATAGGAAAATCTTTTTTAAGTATGGAATTTTCTGTTATATTAAAAAGTCACTGGTTCCACGGTTCCTTCCCCTTTCAGGAAAAAAAAATTAGACAATTATAACAATTCTTGTCAAGCATACTTATCTGTCATTTGACATCTGGTTGTCCTCCTTCATTCGCATCTTGCTCAGTTCGTAGCTCATTGATTAAAAAATACTTTTATTCTAATTTTATAAACAAGTGATACTTTTTAAATCAGATTAATTTAACAATAATTTTTCCAAAAATAACGCTTCACAGATGTATTATTACGCTTTGCAAGATTTTTAAAACCGAGAATTAACTTTTGTTTACAAAGTTGTCGATCGCTCAAAAATGGCCGAAAAATTTGAAAATTTTTAAAAATTAAACAATTTTAAAACCTATTCAATATAATTTTTGTTTGAAATACATCATTCTATTTTGCTTACTCTTAATAGTAAATTGAGTAATTTAGCTTTCAATTAAAACTAAAATAAAAGTATCAAAAACAATTTTTTTAAATTCAATTTAAAAATTAGTTTTCAAAAATCAGTAGAGAGACCTAGTTTATAGTTCGGATTGAAGTGAAAAAATGACGGTCACCATGCAATGTTTATTCCTATTCTAAACTCTCCATCTATCTATTTATCTTTATATACATGCATACATATACACACCACACACACACACACACACACACACACACACACACACACACATATATATATATATATATATATAGATATATATTTTAATTCAGATACTTCAATCCAAAGGAAAAAAGCAGGAAGGTAAATTCCAAAAAACCGATCCTAATTAATATTAAAAATTTATTTTAATATTAAAAAATGATACAGGAAGAGAGCTCCATGTAATAAAATATTACAGAGCAAATATATATATTAAAAAAGGATTAATTCAAAGATGTTGAATGGCCATTTCGATATGACGATCCCCACGGGGAGCGACACATCACCTCAGCAACAGAAAAAAACCTTTCAGAAACTGGAGAAAAATTAGTCTACTTTTCCTTTTTAAATAGATTGCAAAGAAATTAAAAAATAAATAATAATAAAATAAAATAAAATAAAATAAAATAAAATAAAATAAAATAAAATAAAAATAAAAATAAAGGGAAAGAAAAAGAAAAGGAAAAAGAAAAAGAAAAGGATAGAATAAAATCAAATAAATAAGAAAAGAAAAAAAATTGACATCGTCTGGGTTTGCAAAAAAAAGGGGAGAATGTAACTAAAAATTAACAGACCCCGTGTTGAATCATTTAAAGCAACACGGAAAAAAGTTGGTAAGATATTTTTTAATACTTCAACGTTTTGGGGAAATTAGATTTTTGAATTTGTCCAGCGTCTGTAATATTTAAAAAAAAAAATTTTTTTCTTTAGTTTCTTTCTTTTTCCCTCCCTTCCTTCTTTTAACTTTTTTCCGTGTTGCTTTAAATGATTCAACACGGGGTCTGTTAATTTTTAGTTACATTCTCCCCTTTTTTTTGCAAACCCAGACGATGTCAATTTTTTTTCTTTTCTTATTTATTTGATTTTATTCTATCCTTTTCTTTTTCTTTTTCCTTTTCTTTTTCTTTCCCTTTATTTTTATTTTTATTTTATTTTATTTTATTTTATTTTATTTTATTTTATTATTATTTATTTTTTAATTTCTTTGCAATCTATTTAAAAAGGAAAAGTAGACTAATTTTTCTCCAGTTTCTGAAAGGTTTTTTTCTGTTGCTGAGGTGATGTGTCGCTCCCCGTGGGGATCGTCATATCGAAATGGCCATTCAACATCTTTGAATTAATCCTTTTTTAATATATATAGATATATATATATATATATAATTTGTGAAATTATATACATTTTACACATTACGAAATGATTTCTCAATAAACATAATTAAATTTTGTATAAATAGTTTTGAAAAGACCTTTTTCTTCTCAAAGCAAACTCTGTATTTATCGACACGTGTACAAAACCTAGATAACAAGAAATTATATATATTTTTGGGTATGAATTAACTTCATTGCGGACAGAAAAAAACATAAAAGAATTTAGTCCAAAATTGTTATTAACAAGGAAAATAAACGTCAAGGAAAAAAAAAGAAACTTGAAAAGTCATACTGGCAAAGACAATGATTTTTACCGATTTAAAAATTACAAAAACTACTTTATAACATTTTCAATTTTTGCTTATATAAAATTAATAAAAACAGAAATATATCTAATATTTTTTCTGTTTCAAGGCTAAAAAACAAACAAAACAATAATAATGAACTTAGAGTTGATACCTAAGTATGAAAATATGGATATCTCTGCAATTATTTTATTCTAATAAACTCTATTTGCATGTATAATATTAGAATTGTATCAATGCATGCATGTTCAGCAGTCAAACCGGTGACACGGACATTTCACTTATCGAATATTTTTTTTTAACATGAACGCTTGTCTTACAAATACTCTTATTTCAGTTGTAAATATTAATCTCACATATTAGACATTATATAGAAAAAAATTCGATTAATAATTGCGTGGTTGTAAACTCCACCAGAACCTCAAGTTAAAAAAATATATGGTTGATCAGTTAATTTTCTTAAAGGAAAGGCGTTTCGACGAATCATTGATTTCATTTGAATTCCCTTTCTCTTGTCCTTCACAACTGATCAGTTAATTTTTCAAAATATTTAATTTGTTAAAACCCAATATTTCAAAGAATCTATAAAAAAATAATGGGAAAAAAGATAGGAAAACAAATTTGCTTCAAATTCATATATGTAATTTTTTATTGGTTATGTATAGCGGCATATCAACCACACTATGGGTCATTTAATACCAAAATCTAAATAATTTGAACACAATGTTATTTTCCGACTGAATATATTTTGAACGCAATTATATGATTTCAACTACTGATAAAATGTTGGTAATTTTACTATAAATATATACTGTTGGCATTTTTTATATAAAAAAATATTGCTGGCATTTTTACTATTTGAATGTATTTTTTGTTTGTTTGTTTGCTGTTGTTGTTGTGCAGTTAATATTTACCCATAGCCGTGATCCTAACAGTTGCTACCACCCCGGGCCAGGTGTCGCGTAGTAACAGCAATTAAGACGTCATTCCAGGATTATCAAAACGCCAATTCCAGATCAATAAAATGAATGAATCCAAACAAATAAATAAATAACCTTAGTAAATAATAAACAAATAAACAAACTACGCCTACTAAAATAACAGTTCGAATAACAAACTACACTACCCACAATGCATCACTAACGTAAATGACCTGACGATTTTGTTTATCACGAGACGGACTGTGGACTCTGTTGGGTTCAGTGTCTACTTTTATACCTTGACATTGAGCACTTTAACCCATAAATATAGCATATCTTAAAACTATATATATATATATATATATATATATATATATATATATATATATATATATATATGAATATGTGTGTGTGTGTGTGTGTGTGAAATGATTTGTTTGAACATTATTTTTGATCGATACTCCTATTTAAGTAGATATTCTGTTTTATAATCAAACAGTACATATATTTATTTCTACCGGCTTGATTATTTACGAAAGATTTTTGTTACGAAAATATGTAACATTCGGCCGGTAGAAATAAATATATATACTGTTTGATTATAAACAGAATATCTACTTAAATACGAGTATCGATCAAAAATAATGTTCAAACAAATCATTTCAAATTGTTGGTTGTTCAAAGACCATTTCGTTAATCTTCGTTAATTTCCGTAATATGTTTACATTTGTTGACATTACGATACATTTCAGTGCAGATATGGTTATTTACGTGAATCGAAAATTGTGTTATATAGGCTTGATTTAGCTTCGTTTCGACTGTTGGTCATTCGTAGTCTAAGACGCGCCATATCAATTGGTGGCTTCCCCTGTGTGGATAAGGGTTGCAGGTTTGAATCTTGCCAAATAACACTTATTTTCGTACCCAAAATTTATCCTAAATAATCAGGCCGCTAGAAACAAATATATAATACTGTTTGATTATAAAACAGAATATCTACTTAAATACGAGAATCGATCAAAAATAATGTTCAAACAAATCATTTCCGTGATATATATATATATATATATATATATATATATGTCAGGAAGATGACTTCCGGATGTTATTGGTCTTGGGTCGGGGGCAATCCTAGCGTGCTGAAAACCATACCACGCGTTGATCCAAACTTTGTGAGTGAATTTTGGTAGACGGCTCCCTTTGAGTGGCGATCGTTGTGCTGGCTCGAAGTCACAATTCCTCGTGACCGTGGGTTTTAGCGTCCTGGCCTTGCTCAAACTGTTGATCATGCTAGATAATGTGCTCTCTCACAGAAACTGTAACTAAGGACCACCCCGCATAGTTGCAGTATAAAACACGGGTGGGCTCTATGGGCTTTGAACAAACACAAGTGTGCCTGAGCAGGCGTCTGCAATGGGGATTAGCTAGCCACCTTGTAGACGGGTATTCTCGAATACGAGTGGCTAGTCATTAATTTGGAAATGAGTTATTCCCGCAACTTAGGTTTTAACCTTTCGGTATCTTCAGGCGATTATTATAATTGATTTTCCAACGTTTCTTAAATGTACAAAAGAGATTTTGACGAACATGCGACTGGAAATTTTAAAGAACTGAAAATTTTCAAAATTAGGGAGGATTTATTTAAGGATTTTAAACACTTTCATCCAGGTTTGTATGATCCTAAGATGTATTCATATGGTTGATTCCATCTGGACATTACTTCTGATCTTTCATTTAGAATTTTTTCTTTTTTTTTTTTGTTCTGGAAACAACATAATGCCTAACTTTTCTTCTTGGCACAATCTGCAGACATCACCGTTGTGAGGTTTGGCTTTTTTTAAATATGCTACATGTTATATCAGAGTCTTTTCTATGTTTTGTTTTAATTTCTACAATAGATAGATAGATAGATAGATAGATAGATAGATAGATAGATAGATAGATAAACAGACTGAGATTTTATCTTGGGATGGCTAAAATCTTTTATTTTGTTTTCAGTTAAAAAAAATTCAGTTGATGAATTATACGAAGAGTTGCTACAACAATTGTGCATTTTCATGATGAAAACTAATTACATGTTAGTGTCTACCGGCTCCTTCGAAATAGTCACAGGCAAAATAAGTTCTTGTATTCTGTTCAAATTTCACTCAATCTTTGACAGATTGATTGATCAGTGTACTTGTCTATAAATAGTTCTACGCACTATAAACTTTAAACTGAACGCATAGGGATGGACGCATTTAAAAAATACTCTCTTCAGGATGTGAGTAATCATGTCTCCAGAACTTCCTTTATTATCTGTGAATTGCAATCAATAAAAAAGGTAAATAAATACTATAAAGCTAATGGGTTTGAACGTGCATTGAATGGGTCATTCGCAAATTCACAAATTAGGCAAGTACCAAGTAAACCTCTTAATTCCATCGCCCGACATAAAAGGAAAGCTTCTAAATTAATGTCGATATCTTTCACATGAGCAACAACTAATGGCAGAAATCCACATTTCTTTCTCTCTTGTGCAATAGAAGAAAGACAGCTGTTTCTACTGAGACACGCAAAGTTCAGTACGAACCACAAGTATTCATTCAATTCTCATTTTAAATGTAACCGCAACTTGCATCCATTTTTAAATTTGGAGCGTTCGTGTGCGTCGATTTCTACTTAGCCGTGTATGTTGCAAAAATAAACAATCAGCGCAGACGTGCAACATGTCCACTTGGTAGAATGTTTCCTTCGGTTTATTTATTCTCGTCGCTGGGGTTTACTTTTTCTCTCTGTCTGCAGATGAGGAGTTGAATGTTGACGCTATACTCTGCTACATGCTCTCATTCATTCGTGCCAACTGCTTGAGACACTTAGAAGCCATTATGAGAAACCATTTATGACTTTTTACGATAAAAAAAAAATGAAACTATTTTCACCGTTCAACGAAACAGCCAATGAAAAATAAGAAAAATAGGTAATAGGCAAAGCGAATGATTGAATTCGGATTCGAGTTGTTTTGTCTTTACTTTGCACTTAAAGAGAAAAGGCTTGGACCGATCTCTCCAGGGTAAGATGCGCATAAGAGAAAAGGATTAGATAGGAGGAGAATAAGGAGAAGTTACAGGGGGTGTCAGAGAAGGGAGCAAGAGAAGGATGGAAATACATGTGTGATGACAGTTGCAAAGGTAGAGAGAAAGGAAAACATATACAGGGTGAGGTAGAAAGAACTGGAGTCAAGTGGTTAAGAGATAGGTATTGACATTGTATTTAAATTCCTGGAGGTTGTAGACTTCAGGGAAGCAAGAATATGGAAGAGAGTTAGTTTATATATTGATAAAATATGGTTTTAGGTTATATTTATGGGGAAAAGTGCTCAATATCAGAAACAGAGCGTACATAAATATAAAAGTGGACACTGAGGTCGACACCAAGCGGCAACAGTCTGTTTCATACTTCAACAAAGTCTCCAGGCCATGTAGTTTGCGTTAACGAATTAAACAGACGACCACCGCTGGCCATTGTCCTTAGTGTCCACTTTATATATAGCTACTGGAGTATGTTTACATGGTATATCACACGCTAAAAGTCTACCTCCTTCTACCGAGCTCAGAGGTAGAATCGCCGACTGATATCAGTTCGGTAGGGTTTCAATCCTGGCCAAAAGCAATCGGATGTCTAACCGTACTGATGAGCTGTGATATAGCAAAACAGATCTGTCTACGGATGACTATATATATATATATATATGTGTGTGTGTGTGACCCTGGGTTTCATGCTCTTGCGATCAATAAATTGCATATATATATGTATATATACACATTTCAAATATATATAGATATATAGATAGATATATTATTAAGTAAATCATCGAGCTTTATATTCGACCTCAACAGAATGCAGAAAGCACTGGACGGCTGTTTCGTTCTATATTTGGGACTCTTCAGCAGTGGGCATCCATTACCAGGAATCGAATTCCGTGGTTTGGATTAGCTCCACCACGGAATTCGTGAGGAGCGGCGCACTTCATCGAGCTTAATTTGTTACCTCTTCGACACCAGGGCCCGTGGTACAGTTGGTATAACATCAGCTTAATGACTAAAACTGATTCTGATTCCCGGTAATGGATGCGCACTGCTGAAGAGTCCCAAATATAGGACGAAAAAGCCGTCCAGTGCTTTCTGCATTCTGTTGAGGTCGAATATAAAGCTCGATGATTTACTTAATCATTGTTCAAATCCTCCTACTACTTCTTGATATATATATATATATATATATATATATATACTGTAATGGTTGTTACAATGTTTTTATAAATTCATAGTATCACTACACAAAAATTTTCGCGTTTCGAAGCCAGCCCATTATGTTGTTGGCTTCATCTTCAGGTGATTTTTTAGAAATGAGAATTATCTAGTTGAAAAGCCAGTTTATTTGTGTTATAATTTCCGCAAACATGAACGACCGCAACTACAGTTTTATGCACGCGAATGCAATCATCAGGAAGTCAGTAGATGTTACCAAAAAATAAAAGATATTTATCCACCCGGGCGAGCTTAAGAAGGTAAAAAGTTGTCGGTGTTAGCACCAAATGAAATCATCCAGGGGAAGGGTTGTCTTAAAAGATCCAGATATATATAAAAAGGTAAAAAAAAAAAAAACTCACGGGAATGATTTTCATATTATGGAAAATAGATACTTAGGAAAAAAATTAGCAACTCTAACAGAGCCTAGTTACTAAATATTTCATACTGCGAAGAAAAGTCTTCGATCCTTCATTGCGAGCCATTGAATACTTTTCTCCCCAGTATGGAATCTTTAGTAGGGTATCTTTGAGTCGCTGATTTCCCCCAAGTATATATATATATATATATATATATATATATATGATTTATATGAGTCCTGCGTTTAACTAATAAAAAAAGTTTGCCGACCACTTAAAATTTATTAAAATTTCATGGATTTACGTGGAGGGGTGGTAACAGAGGTAAAAAAAATATTTTTACCAAGATTTTTAAAAAATAATAATTCAAAAATAATTTCATTCATTTGTGAATGAATGCTGAAAGTTTCATTGAAATCCGACAATTATTTGCTTTTTGTGAGAATTTTCAAATTAATGTGTTTGTTAACGGAAAAAATTGGGTGATGTAAACAGTCGTAACGTCTTATTTAGCCGCTAACTCAAATCAAAACAAAATCTGACAAAATTTCGAAAATGTTAGAAGGAATTAAAAAAAATTTAAAACAATAATTAAAAATTACATTTAACTTTCCTCTTAATAATAATATAAATATTTTGATGGAAAAGGTTTGTTTTATTAAGTTTGGGGCCTTTTTTATTCATACTATGTTGTTTTTCTTGTTTTGTTTTTTTTTGTTTTTTTTTGTTTTTTTTTTGTTTTTTTTAGCGATTTAGTGGAGGTACCTATAAAAACAATATTTCAGTATATTTGTATCTAATTAATCCTTTTTAATCTTAAAACGAAAATAAACGAATTTTCTCATCATCGATCGATGTCTGTTAGTTTCTGTCATATTTATAAACAGTCATTTACTCTTGTGATTCACGTCAATTTTCTGCGATCATTGTGGATTTTTAAAATACAGAGTTTTCTACTCACACATGTGTAGCCACGCAATATAACGCTCGATTATGTACATGAAATGTCATTTCATTAGATGCTGACGCGCGTGCGCACAACACTTGCTAATCACAGAAGTATTTTCGAATAGTTGATTTGTTTGATTTGTTTTTCTCCGTTTATCAATCTTTTTCACATCATTTAAAGCCACAACATATTTTTGTTTATATTTCTGAGATGAGGCAGTATTTACAGTATTTACATTATTGGGAGTATTGTCCTCATCTTTGTTACGACGTTTCGGACGTTGTAAGCTCCGGCCTTCTTCAGGTTCTAGGAATTTCGAACCGAACCCTTTGTTACAATCACTGGGGTATATCATCTCATTCCTTGCATAAAGCCTTGATTGGAAGTCACAAATTACCTATCTCTAACCCTGTAAGTTACTTGTTCACCACTACTGTAGCCTGGTATTGAACTCACAACTTTAAGAGTCAAGTCAGGAAATAACCAACGTCTATATCCACTCGGCCAGGCGTCCTTAAACGTCGTACGAATGACAACAAAGATTAGGACAATGGTCCGAATAATGTAAATACTGTAAACATATTTTATTGTAAGAATTTATAGGAGATGATAAGGATTTACGGATACAAGTTCTACTAATTAACCCATAGCTGGAGGGGAAAAGGTGGAGTCATACCGTAATTTATGAGGAAATTTGGTGAAATGGATTTATTTTCAGAAATGATACGTTCCTTAAAAGACATTATTTTATGACTGATTCAGTACCTACAGCTTATCAATCTTTTGTAGGTTATTTAAAACGAGACAATACTTTATAAATATCCAACTCCGATAATACTTGTGAGATCAGCCTTACAATTATGTAAATCCGGCTCTACTTGTGAGATCAACCTTATAAATATGTAAATCCGGCTCTACTTGTGAGATCAACCTTATAAATATGTAAAACCTTTTTAAATACTGACACATTATGTTGATTAAAAAGAAAAAAAGAAAGAGTTTTCTATTGATATTTTTTATCCAACTTTAATATTCTTTGCTGCCTAAAATTTTATGTTATAATTAATGGAGCAAGGAATGACTTGTTAATTTTTACATCTCCAAAACAAAACTGCTCTATTTTAAACGTCTAAGAGAACCCTTTCATCAGCATGAGTGATCCATTTCGCCTTCTAGGACTAATGTCTTCCGTTGACACCAAGGGGAAATAGTATATTGAATCAATTGCCCGGTTGGCAGTTAGGAAAATTAATTTACTGTATCCAGCTAGACAATTTTTCTCGCCGGAATCTTGGACATTTAAAAGATCACTAGTTGTCTTCCTTTGGATACTACTGGGACATCTGGTCTGGTGCTCCTGATATATATTTAGAAATTATTGATAAAATCCAAAGAAGAATCTGCAATGAATCTGACACCTCGGATTCAGTCACTTTCCAAGCGACGTAATGTAGCTTCCCTGTGCCTTTTCTATAAACACTTTCATGGTATTTGATGGGACGTAGATTTTAGGAATTTATTCGAAATACTTGATTGGTCGGTATCTAGATGGGGGACCGTTTAGGAATGCCAGCTTTTGTAATCTTGGGTGTGCGGGTGGTGTAATGGATAATGGCTCAGAATTGTTAATCAGAGAGCCAGTTCCACTTCCCATTGGGTTCTTTATAAACTCTTACTCTTGGGAAAGGTATGACTCCACGTCTTTTCTCGCCAGGTATGGATTAATAGGTATTAATTAAATGGTATAATTAAAGATTTATATAACTAAACCATTATTATCTTTAAAAATATCTTAGAATCTAAAAATAAAATCTGGTTTTAAATAACCTCCAAAAGGATCGATAAGCCATAGAAAACGAATCAATTGGTGAGCAGGAATTGAACACTGACCCCATTTTGAATGTTCGTAATTTCACTTAATCAAGAAAAGGTGAAGAAGAAAGAAATCTAAAAAAATATATGAAATAATGAAAAAGACTTAATCTAAGAATGTCAAATGCCTAGACAAACAGACAAACGATGCATAATATTAAGGGCTTAAATACAAAAGTCAAAGAAAATGACTTTTAAGCAACTTTTATTTTGTTTTCAGAAAAGAGACTGATTCGAGAATAGACAATCTCACCACCCACCATGTTTGATAACACGCCTTCCAACAGTATCGTATACAAATCTCAAAAGTACTTACCGTCTAAAACAATGTGATATACCTTAAAGGAGGTCATGAGTGTCAAAAAGAATCGCCAAAAATGTCGAAAACAATTTTTAAAATAACAAAAAACAAATTCCAAAATGGTGTTTGCTTATCGGTTGACGTGATGCAGGTATACGGGGCCCACACACGTCTAATTTACACAAGAATGCAAAGAATTCGTCGCCCATTTGAGCAGGTGAGAGAAAAACAAAAGGTTCTTTTCCAAGATAATTTTTCTTTTGTTTTTAAGTCATCAGTTAAATAAGGCGAAACTTATACTTATGTTATCTCTATTCATTTACTGTATACGACAACTATGCAAATGATGATGCAAATATGCATACATATATATAAAATATGCAAATGAATGCGCCGATGATTATCAGCACTTTATAATTAATATTTACCTGAAAGAGTTTATGCGTGTATATACAATCATGTCGTTACAAATATTTACTGTACTTAACTTAGTCTGCCATAAGGCTACAAGGATGCATTGTAGATGAAACGAATGAGATTTGCTTTCACATCATTATTCTTATGACACAGCACTTCGATGTGGTTTAATGGTTAGCAAGCTTGTTTTGATAAAACAATGGCTACTTTATAGTGAGAGCGATCTTGTCACTGGCTGCCTCATACTTTCGGCATTAGACCCTATCTACACTAAGCCTAGAAAATCAACATTACACTTATGTAATTACGTGCCCAATTTTATTATTATTCTATTGTTGTCTTTTAAAACCCATCTGTCTAAAATGTGTCTAGAGATTATATGCAAATAATGAATTGGTATAAAGAGTTGCGTCTTTAATGTTAAAAGTCCTATTATGTTGTTGTTTAGAGTCTACTCAATATTATTAACTTAGATATATAGTGACAGAGAAAACTATTGTTTTTGGTTGACAAAAAATTTTACTAAGTTAACAAAACAGACTTATTTGACTGTCAGTAGTTTATTTGCAACTATTTATTTTGATACTTTTACATTATTATACCTTGTAAAACTAATGTAAAAAATAATATGAAAAGATTTTAGAACAAATATCGTTTATTTCTTAAAGGAAAAACATAAAAAATATTTTATTTTTAAAATAATAGATATATTAACAAAAAATATAAGAACCTCCCAAAATTTATTGCACAAATGCTCCTTTTAAATAACTCTTAGCAGCCTATTGTCAACATCTGATGTTAGATTTGCAATTTTAGCGGCTGGTAAGTTGTTTGCAGCAAATTTAATTTCCTCCCAGGGGTCACACTTGCTGTTGAATTGCCTTCCATTAAAATAAATATCTCTCTTAATGATACTACACAGGTTCTCACTGGAATTCAAGTCCTAGCTATTTTAAGGCCAGTCCATAAGAAAATCTTCAACAAACCCCTTTTCTTACAACCAAGATTTAGTCAACTTTGATGCATGACTTAGTGCGTTGTCTTGCATAAAGATCATAGATCTATGCTTGGCTAAAGATTGGTTATCAAGCTATTCAAAGAAATATTGCTCTAGAAAATCACAGTAACTTTTGGAATTCATTTTAACCCCGTCTTTCAATTCAAATAGACCCACGATCTCATTACCAATAATCCCAGCCCATATCATAATCCCACCTCCGCCTTATTGGCGTTTAAAAAATTTTGAGTCTTGAGTCATGTTGCTTGCAAATTCATCCTCGAGCCCATCCATCGGATCCATCGAGAGTGATCCTTGATTCGTGTGGAAAAAGTACTTGACTGAAATCAGTTTTCATGTGTTTTTTTTGCTCACTGTAATCTTCTTTCCTTATGTTTTTTTTTTTTTTTTTTTTTTTTTGTTAAAATGGGTTTCTTGATTGTATTTTTGCATCAGCAAACTTCCTTAATGTTTTATATCTTGTTTCCCTGGACACTATAGGAGCTCCAGCGGCCTCAAATATGAACGCACTTGAGGCATTTGGGTTTTTTTATTAATTCTCTTCGGATATGTGATAGATCTCGCTTTGTTAAATTCATGTATTCAGAGTAAGACTTTTTTTACTTGGTTGAATTCCCATTTGACATATTTTCTTGGTTGTTCGATGACCCCTTTTCAAATTCTTAGAAATTAGAAGTGAAGACTTTCCTTTGCTAATTTCTTTGATTTTATAGTTCTTTTCATTCATTGTTAGTACTTTTTTACGAGCCATAATACTAAATTCTAGTTCTTACAAATAATCTCTTGACACCGCAAATTTCTATAATTACTGAAAAAATACTAAATATTAATCTGAAATTGAAAATTGGAACATAATTGCTTTCATGCTTACTCGCTATACATAACACATATCTATGAAATTTACATAAAACATTTGACAATATCTCTTTTGCATATAATCTCTAGACGCAGTTTATAACAAATATTCGCAACTCTATCACTTTTAACGTCTCCGTCTCAAACTCTAAACTTTTATTGTTTATTAACTAGCAGTATAGCCCGGCGTTGCTCGGGTGTAATGAAAGCTTTAAAACTAACACGCACACAGACAAAGTTCCATTTATAAATATGTTTAGATTTGTAAAGAAAGATGCGCTTATTGTCCGGTTCACACTTCTGTCTAGTCTTTTGTACAAGATGTTTATCCTTTGTTTCCTATTCACGATTTGGCTTCCTGTTCCTTTTAAATTCTAATTCAACTCTATACTTTTTTTTTATAATTGTGTCGCCTCGAGCAAGGAATTTTACTGCCGCTATTGAGCAAGTGGTTACATAGTGTCAGGAAGTTGGTAAGAGAAGGATGAGAATACTAATGAGAGTGGAGTGGACGGAGAAAGGAGCATGAGAGAGGATGCAGGTTAGAGATAGCGATGATTAATATAGTGTATGAATTTCAATGCCCTGTGATTGTGTTTCTTGTCATAAATCCACAAACACTCTTGAGAAAGGTATCAATCCGTCTCTTCCCTCCAGTTATGAATTAAATAATAGGACAGATTGGGTTCTATAGCCTTGGCTGGCAACCAGTTTACCGCAGAAAGCAATGGTAACCTACTGCGGAATAATCTTCTACCCAGTCAGTCATGTCTCGAAAGAGACATGATCGCCCATAGCGTGTATCACGTACGGCACTTAACTTACTGATATTAGCCATACTACAACTTCTTTGAGTAGACACTTTACATGCCACATATCTAGCAATAATAGTGTAATGAAGAGAAATTTATTAACCCATACTTAATAAGAACCTGAAAGAAAAATTTTGGTTGAAAATACAAAAATACTATTTAAATCACATTACCAAAGGTTTTTCGCTAGAAAAGTGGCACAATATATCAAACAATTTTCTCCTACCATTAACCTTACACTATTTAACAATGGAAATGGTGTTTAGAAAGTTTTTTAAAAAATAGAAAAACACTGACGCGATGCCTAGCCGCGCGCATTACGTGTTACCTTTAAAGAAGTCTCTTTTTCAAAACCACAGAAATACAAAAATTAGATTACAGTCTAATTCGAGAACATAGTAACAACACCGGAAAAATAACCTCCTTAAAAATGACCAATGAAGTGGCTGAAAGCGCTTTGAAAATTAATAATTATATAATATTTTTACACTCATTATCTCCAGCAAAATTGAAACATGCATGTAAGAATACTGTAAAAATTAAATAAAAATTAGAATCTTCTTCTCGACCGTTTTTAACGAAATATATATATATATGTGTGTGTGTGTGTGTGTGTGTGTGTGTGTGTGTGTGTGTGTGTGTGTGTGTGCGCGCGCGTGCGAGTGTGTTTAGAAAGTAATCCTTCTTTTATACACATTTAATTAAAAGAATTGATAAGTTACCAGGGTTATGTTTTTTATTTATATTTTGTATCCTTATAATTTTCTTCTTTTTTTTTTTACATAAATTATGCAGAAATTCACCGAATCTTATCAAGGATATATTTTATTTTTAATTGTGTGTATGGATTGTTTTTTGCATGCATCTAGAGCTGTATGGCAGCTTAGATGTGCAACAAGGCCGAAAGTACGGAACACCCAGTGAGAACTGAACACACTACTCGCAATTATTGTATTGAAACAAGCCTCAAAACAATTACACCACGCCAAGGTGGCCATATATCTAGAGTTATAGGAATGTAATGGTTTCCAAACATGGTCAGCGCATCAACTCAATAACATTAACTATGAACATGGTCACTAAGACTTTTGCAAGATTTAGCATGATTGTCATTTACTGCCACTGCCGACACTTGTGTTCGAACATGGATCGCCAGGAAGTAAACACATTTGACCCCGTTCTCAAGTAATTAGTGGTACTGTGCTTCTGGGATCACGTGACACTTAGAATATATATATTGATATAGATATCGATATAGATATAGATGTCCAGTCCTTAAACGGCGAGTATAATCCAAGATCAACAGTGTTATATTTATATAGAGAGCACAATGGGTGTGTTAATTTGTGGGATTATACATACATACATGCGTATCCATGGAATTAGAAGTAGGCGGTTAATGACTTGGTGGTCAACATCTTCGCGACTGGTCTGAATACCCCCAACTGGGCTGACACCAATGCCTCTGTCCTGACTCTTTTTCTCTTTTTTTTTCTTTTCCTTTTTCTTTTTTCTTTTTTCTTATTTTTCTCCTCAGTTAAAGGAAATGCTTATTCCGGCAAAAATCTTTGTACCAAATGAAACGAATATTGTGTGGTCTGATGAAATGAGCTAATTTAGCTTATTGAAATGAATTATAATTCAAAACCAATATATATATATATATATATATATATATGTGTGTGTGTGTGTGTGTGTGTGTGTGTGTGTGTGTGTGTGTGTGTGTGTGAGTGTTTAGGCAGCAAATTTTCTTTCAGACATATCAGATTAAATAAATTAAAAACAATGTGTCTGCTTATTTTTAATAAAATCCGTTCATACTCACGGATAATCTTTCGCGTATTATAATTGAAAGTTGTCAGAAATTAGCTGTAAGATTAACAGATGATTTTATTGTTTATTTCTCAATGTTCCCAGATACTTTCAATCTCCTTCCGAGATCATGTTCAGGGATGTGAGTTGTAGTAACAAAAAATAAACACAGCAACACAGTTTTGCGTTTATTTTTTCTTACCACAACCGTAAAGTATGGAGCCGTGAAGTAAAATGAATCAACCCAATGATAATGAAGACAAGAATGCTAAAAATAATATCTAATAAAAGATAAAGGACAGTTAATGATCAAACGTGTCAAAAATGGGTTGCAAAGTTCCTTACTAGAATTTTATCACTGAATTTTATCACTGAATTTTGTCCTACGGATAAGTAGACTAATTAGGATTGAAGTAATTAAATAAAAGTATTAATTGGGTGTAAGCAACGTAATACAATGTGGAAAATAAGCATTAACAAAAAGTTGCGCAGAAAAAATGGACATTATTTGTGCCAATTTGCTTATATTAATCGTTTTGGCATGTGTTTATCTCAAAACAGTGTATCTGAGTGCAATTCACAAACTAATCATAAAAACAATTTTCCATTTAGAAAAGAAATCAAAACGGGTGATAAAATGTGGATAATTTGAAACAACGTTAAACAAAAAAGATAGCAAGACAATTGAAATGAACCATTGCTAAGCGTATTTTTAAAAAAAATTGCGTTGTCTGCAGGATGATACTGAAGGGTCTTTTCTATTATGAACGTCTCCCGAAAAACCGACCAGCTGATTCGAATAAGTACGGAAATAACGACGTTTCCAGAAAACTTGCTGAATAATATTTAGTATGTATCATTTGTCAAGAGTTTGTTAAATCAACCCAAGAACTTTTCAGGTTTCCTTTGTGTAATCTATCTAATCTAAATTTATTTATAAATGGAACTTTGTCTGTGTGTGTGTGTGTGTGTGTGTGTGTGTGTGTGTGTGTGTGTGTGTGTGTGTGTGGTGTGTGTGTGTGTGTGCGCGTGTGTATCCGTTACCTATAGACTCTGTAACGACTGAACCGATTTCCTTGAAAATTTACACAGTTGTACTATAAGCGTCTGCGAGTGTTCTTAGCTAGGTTTTGTGTCGAGGTACCACCGATAAATATCGAAAATCGATAATCGAAAAAATCGGGTTATAGAAGGAGTGGTCCGATTTTAATCAAATTTGATACACTCATAAACAAAGACATAAGAAACGATATTCAGAAGTTTCAAGATTGCAGTTCTTACAATAGTGCAGAAAATCGATAATATACATATATAAAAGGCAAGATACCGGGTCTGATCAAAATCAGTTTTTCAGCCCTTTTATTTTAGTTCTTGCTTTGGGTTTGGCTCTAAGTAGATATAATTGTAGTTCTTAGTCTCAGCCATGATACCATTTACTCAGAGGACTTATTTAGCCTTCAAAATTAAGTTTACGACGAAAAAAAATTTATTTGATATCAATACTAGGAAATCAAAATTTTACTTACATCCATTCATTTTTCTTTCAGTCTACGGTTTCGCTTTAACTGGAAACAACTATTGCATTTTATTCTTTCGTTCCAACGTCCAAAGAGTCCAGGACCATGGATTAGTTTAAAGCTTTCATTACACCCGAGCAACGCCGGGTTATACTGCTAGTGTTGAATATTTTAAAGGTATCTTTTATGTCTTTTCTTATATCAAAGAAATTGACATTTATATTTTTCAACTTGTAATAGAAATCAAACGATTGTCACTTAAATTTAAGCTGCATTGATTTCGCTTGCACATTAGTATTGTAATGAGACGACGAATGAGGAAGAACGAAATGGCATTTTTATGAATTATTTTAACAGGAAGAAGCACAAAAAAGAGAATAAAGTTTTTCATTTGTAATTGATAGCACTGTTGTTTACAAAAAAGTAAGAATTATTGTTAATGTACGTAAAATGGGCTTAAGTTAGGGCGCAATAACCATTAAAAGAGATCATTTTATAGCCTCAAATATGAAACGTTCTATAAATTATTAAATTAATGACAGATGCAGAGATATGCAAGCAATGTCGCACATCAGATCTCTCTCTCTCTCTCTCTCTATATATATATATATATATATATGTGTGTGTGTGTGTGTGTATGTGTGTGTGTGTGTGTGTGTGTGTGTGTGTGTGTGTGTGTGCGTGTGTGTGTGTGTGTGTGTGAATATTCCCAGGTAATCTGAAGAAAGGAGCAATATGATTAAAAGAAAGTGGTAAGAGAAAACTATATTTAGTTACAGCCAACGCGTATCGTCCACTGACGAGCATTATCAAGTTCCTTGACTTGATAAAGTTCGTCAGTAGACGGTACGCGTCGTCTAAAAATAAATACAGTTTTCTCCTTGTCTCTTTCTTTTACTTATATATATATATATATATATATATGTGTGTGTGTGTGTGTGTGTGTGTGTGTGTGTGTGTGTGTGTGTGTGTGTAAGAGAGAGAGACAGTGAGAGAGATGAATATACATATATATTGTGTATTTAGGCAGCAAATTTTCATTTAGGCATGTCAGATTAAATAAATAGCGAACATTGTATTATTTTTAATAAAATCTTTTCATACTCACGGATAATTCTTTGCGTATTATAATTGAAAGATGTAAAAAATGAGCTGTAACTTTGACAGATGATTTTATTATTCATTCTTGGTGTTCCCAAGTACTTTCAATCTCCTTCCGAGATCATCTTCAGAAGTGTGAGTTATGATAACAAAACATAACCGCAATTATGTGTTGCTAAAAATTACTGTAATTTTTTTTCTTGCTTCAAATATAACAGTTGACAAATTGCTTAACTTTCATTAGAAGGTAAAAATTATCCAAAATGAATTTTTTTATGTTGTAATGTCATGGTAATGCACGTGTTAAAGCCTGAAAAAAAAACTGTTCTTTTTAGAAACATTTTAGAACATTACTGCAGTATTCATAGCTTATTCGATTAACTGAAGGCTTAAGATTTTGGTGAAGGTTGCCACGAGAATCTGTAGTTTACTTTTGTTGTTATCATGGATACGGTCGCAGGTTCAAATCCTGCCGAATGACACACATTTTTGTAATGAAAATTTAATTAGAAATAATCAGGCCAGTAGGAATAAATATATTATACTGTTTGTTCATAAACAGAATATCTACTTAAATAGAAGTATCGATCAAAAATAATGTTCAAACAAATCATTTCAAATTGTCGGTTGTTTATAACCAGTTAATTTACTTTATATATATATATATATATATATATATATATATATATATATATATATATATATATATATTAGTCCAAGGAAGACAATAAAGTAATGACTTTCACTTTTTCGCTGAAAAGCAGCACAGCATGATTTCGGAATCTCCTGCACCTCTTCTGGATGGTCTCCTTGTTTAAGTTGGTGACTGCTGTCATAATTCTTGTTTTCAGTTTATCTTTGGTGTCCCAAGGAGTTTTGTTGGTCTCTCGCTGAACTGCACCCTACACATAATAATGATTGGGTTTGCAGTTTGGGGGTTAGGTGGCCAGATATAAGGGGGTGATATGGTCACAGAAATTCTCCCACAGCTATGACTGATTTTTTCCTGCTTGTTTGGCATGGTGCAGAGACATGTTGCTAACCATGGGGTCTTCCTGTAGCCGCCCTCTTGACCCAGATTATCAGTACAACTTTAAGGCACTTGATGTATGCCATTTTATTTAGTCCGTGGTCCTGTGGGGGCACAATATTACCATCACTAGTGATTACTTCAAACACCTTCATAATCACCATTAGACTCATCCAACTCTTTCTGAATCCTCTGCATTATCCTCAGACTGGTACCCAAAGACTCTGAAATGCTTGTATGGAAGCTTCCGGACCGAATGCTAAGCAGTACAGTCTACTATACTGAGAAGTCGACAAAATAAAAAGCAAACAAAGCGCATGCGCGAAATTAAAAATATATAATGGCGACAATTTGCCCATCAAATCCTGTACTTGCATAAGTTTTGTTGTTGTTTTTTGTGGGTTCACTCTTTGCCCACAGCTGCAACCCTAACAGGTGCTACCACTCCGGGTCAAGGTGGACCTGAGATGAACAGCAATTAAGAAGTGGTTCGACGCTCTTCAAAACCCCCAGTCTGACGATCAGAGGTCTTACTGCCGAATGTAAGTTATCATTATGACAAAGACTACCCTTCAAGACGTTGGTGATCATGCCTCTCCACAGATATCTCTCTTTTGTGAATTGGCAATGACTTTCGCGAAAGACAGGCGAGTGGTTCCATGCTGGAATTCGCTAGTTTTGAATTCCAAGTGTACTCTTTCTCATAGACTGACTGCCACTGACTTCCCTGCTATTTAATTAAATCTTGGGAAAGAAAAGATAAGATTCTTTGTATTTGCCCTTGGCAAATACAAAGTAAATACAACAGTCGTGAACGAAATTTAAAGACGACATATAAATTCAACTTAGTTCGACGATAATGGATGCGCTATCCAAACGCACACACACACACACTATATAGTTCGACGATAATGCATATACGCTATCCAAACGCACAGACACACGCACTATATATATATATATATATATATATGTGTGTGTGTGTGTGTGTGTTAACGCACACAAATTGTTAGGAACTTGGTAATCTTCCACTGAAAGCTGACTCCTTAGTATTCGGCTAACTGCCGACTAATATCTACTGCCTAGTAGTTCTACTGAACTCCAATATAACTCTAAAGAACTCTTGTGAACTTCCCAAGAACTCCTAAAAACTTCTCAAGAACTTCTCCCGTTAACTTCCTGTTAACTCTTATTAATATAGGAGGGAGAGTCCATTATCTGAGGAATAGGTGTGTTTCAGCAAAACAGTGTATATATATATATGTGTGTGTGTGTGCATGTGTGTGTGTGTGTGTGTGTGTGCGTGTGTGTGTGTGCGTGTTTAGGCAGCAAATCTTTTAGACATGTCAGATTAAATGAATTGCAAATATTGTGTCTGTTTAATTTTAATAAAACCCGTTTATGTCCACGGATATTTCGCGTATTATAATTGAAATATTCATTTTTTTCTTTTAATCGTATCACCCCAAGCAAGGCGGTAACGCCACTGATGTGCAGGGGGGCTACGTAATAGTGAAAGGATTGGAAAAGAGAAAGCCGGAAACCACATCCTAAACAGGGAACAAGGGATGAGCCTCTTAACCTGATCAATAGACGTGGGTGGAGTGTGAACCGGGTGATAGATAGATCTATCTACTCCAATTGAAAAAAAAAAAAAAAACAAAGTGAGAAGATTGGAAAAGAGAAAGCTGGAAACCACATCCTAAACAGGGAACAAGGGATGAGCCTCTTAACCTGTTCAATAGACGTGGGTGGAGTGTGAACCGGGTGATAGATAGATCTATCTACTCCAATTAATTTTGTTGATGTTGTTAAGTACTTTCAATCTCCCTCCGAGATCATCTTCAGGGATGTGAATTGTGGTAACAAAAAATAACCGCAAAACTGTGTTGCTAAAAATTACTTTATAATTGAAGCAAGAAGAATATTTACAGTAATATATATATATATATATATATAAGAAGCGTCCCGTGATAGCTTTGAAGAACGTTATTTTTCAAAAACACAAAAATTACGATACAGTTAAAACATCAGGATAACTAAGAAAAACGAAATAAAAAGGGCAGTGAAGTGGCTGAAAGCGCTTGGAAATTACGAAACATTTTTACAATCCTCATCTCCAGCGAAAAAGGAAACATATAAAACATGTAAAAATACTGGAAATTTTAAATCAGAAATTAATAAAATCTTCCTTGTCGTTCGTTTTTAACGAAACATGTTTAAAAGAAAGTTTGCTGGACAATATACATTATCATATTCAAGTATATAGTCATCCGCAAACATATCTGTTTCGCTGTATCACATCTCATCAGCACGTTCAGACATCCGATTGCTTCTAGCCAGGATTGAAACCCGACCGAATTGACATCAGTCTGCAATTCTACTAGTTATGGCAGAAGAAAGCGGACGTTTAGCGTGTTATATACAATGTAACATACGTCATTTTCCTTAAATTTAATTTGGGGTCATATTCTGAATCATTTCATTCTTTTAATAGTTATATATATATATACTTCCCTATATGAAAGCCTATATATATATATATATATATATATATATATATATGCATGAGTGTGTGTGTGTATATATATATATATATATATATATATATATATATATTTATTCATGTGTGTACGTAAATATGTTCATGTATATACAACTGATCGTGGAAATATAAACAAGCTTTTCCCGATGGATCGTCGTGTATGTACAGATGTAAACAAGGTAACATATGGCACGATATTTCATCCAAACGGAAGACAACACGAAACTGACAAATGATTTTACGCTTTAAAAAAGCCTACAGACATTTGTGTAATGTGATTTTTCATTGAGAGCCATCAAGCGACGGAATGATCTATATATCATAAAGAAAAGTGGTGTTATTATGCATTGCATGGAATTCATATGAATCAGTTTAACTGCTCATTTGTTAGTCGATTTCTGTGGAATCATCTTCATCTGTTTGCTAAGTACTTTCAGAAACGTATGCAACATTAACTTTCGATCTTGACATGAAGCTGGTTTGCCTATCTATTTCGACAGATGCACCTCCAGAAATGTTCATGTCGTCAGTATTAATTAAGTTTAGACACAAGGTCATAGTCAAAAAAAGATGCTTCTGATCCTGATGCTGTTTTTCCGATTATAAAAAGCCACTAAGGTGTCTGTTCCGAATTTGGTAGCCAGATCCTTATTTCTAGAGGAATTGAATGAAAAATTATAAATTAACGGCCTTTGTTACAACTTCTTCACAGATATAATTAAAATAAAAAAGTTGTGAAGTGTTTTTATCACTTTTCTTTCCGTTCCCTCTTTCTTTCTTTCTCTCTCTCTCTCTTTATTTATCATTAGAGAGAGAAAGAAAAAAAGAGGGAACGGAAAGAAAAGTGATAAAAACATTTCACAACTATATATATATATATATTTAGTATATCGAGGCAGCAAGTAATTTTCTAGACATATTCTATTAAATATAAGCGACAATGAATGTCTATTATGTTTAATCATGAGCCGTTCTAAACGTCGTATTTTTGCTTTAATTTCAGTTGAAAATAAAGACAAAAATTCTCCAACATTTGGATAATTATTTATTGGTTTTCTTCTAAGCTTTCGGCTCACATGAGCCATCTTCAGAGAGGTAGTTTAAACTGAAATATTATAAAATCCACCTTCACCGACGATTTTATTTTGTGTTGACATAAAACTCCGCTTGGCAACGGCAATAGTTACCAAAAATAATAAACGCAGTTCTTAAGTTTGCGATGCGGTTTTATGACGTCACACCGCGGGATAGCGCGAAATGACAACAAAACCATCTAGTCAAATGCAATGTAATATGTTATTTCCTGTTTTAAAGTTGATTTTATTGAGTGTTGGTTGTTTTGATTTGATGTACATGGCCTCCAATATCTGCAGGTTCCTCTTACTGTGTGTATGAGTAAGGATCACCGTATTGTTGACCAAAATCTGTCTGATATTACCTACATGTTTATGTTTTTCAGAGAAATGTTGTTTAATAGTACTCTGATCAGAAAGATGACATGTAAGTCTACGGGAGAGCGTGGTTGTGGTAAAACCAGTATATGTACTAGGTTTTTGAGTAGTATCAGAGATGCAATCTCTGAATGGGCATGTAAATTGGTACACTACATTGGTTTTTTGTAAAGAATTTAGTTTAGTGCCTGTTGGGTTATTATAAACTATGAGGTCAATTGTTTTAAACTTTTTATAATATA
This sequence comes from Ascarosepion bandense, assembly GCA_037127315.1. Classification (NCBI taxonomy): domain Eukaryota; kingdom Metazoa; phylum Mollusca; class Cephalopoda; order Sepiida; family Sepiidae; genus Ascarosepion; species Ascarosepion bandense. The sequence continues at coordinate 4,890,278 of JBBBDQ010000340.1, read as the reverse complement.
TAATGAGTTTAATTTGATTATTACTATCCACTGGTTTAACATTTCTACGTATTATGTTTTTGAGAGTTTTTTCATCTTGTTTATAATTATTATGTATTTGGTTGCAATAGTATAAGTTAATAGTGTTATGTTTATTTTGATGTAAACCATTATTATTAATATTATCATTATTGTTAGAGCTATTGTTAAGTTTGTTGAGATACATTTTAATTTGTTGATCAATAACGGAGTTAGGAAATCCATTATTGACTAGTGTTTGCTTAATGTTGTGTAATTCTTTATAAAATATAGATTTGGAAGAAGATATCATTTGTGTGCGTTGAAGTAAGTTTTTTATAACAGCTAACTTATATCGTTGGGGACATTCACTATTATAATTAAGAAGACACGAATTTATGCTAGTTGGTTTCCTATATAGAGAAGTAGTAAATTTATGTGTGCTAGAATCAATGAATACATCAAGGAATGGGAGTTTGTTATTAATATTAAGTTCTAATGTAAATTTGAGGACGGAGTGACTTTCAAATTTGTTTTTAAGATATTTAATTTGATCGATATTCTTAGCTAAAACAAAGATGTCATCTATATATCTTACATATATAGAGGGTTTATTGTTGTCATTAATTATTTTATTTTCTAGATTTGCCATATAATAATTAGAAAAGAGGGGACCTAAAGGAGATCCCATCGCAATACCATCTATTTGTGTATAAATATTACCTAAGGGGTCGTGAAAGGGTACTTGTGTGGTGCATGCTCATTGTCGCTTATATTTAATAGAATATGTCTAGAAAAAAAAAAAAAAAAAAATATATATATATATATATATATAGACGGATCATACAAGAAGTGTCAGTTTCACGTCTCAAGACAGTGAGGCATGAAATTGACAGTCGCCACGCAGTGTTTTTTTCTACATCCGCACTATTTATAACTTGAAATGCTATATTCTTGAAATGGACCAGTCTTCTTCCATAAATATATGAAATTTCTAACAATATACTTATCTAACTTTTATTTTGCTAATGTTTACCTTATAAAAAACTCAATAGTCTCTCAATTTCTAAGGAGTAGCAACATTGTACCCAGTCTCTGAATTACTAAATGAGGTTCTTGTATATCTAGCCCAAACATTGACGTCTACTAAATTTCCCTCACAAGGCTTGGGTCAGCCGGTGGTAAGGTTTGTAGGTTTCCAAAGGTGCCGTACGCTGGGATCATCTCCCCTAGACTGATAACATCAAGAAGTTTCTTTCCTGATAAATCGATCATGCTGAAATTTGAACCCGGTTATCTTGGTCAGAAAGCAAACGTTCAAACTAATCAGCCACGTGCCAATGGTTTTATATGTTTTATATGTTTTTTATATATATATATATATATATGTGTGTGTGTGTGTGTGTGTGTGTGTCTGTGTGTGTGTGTGTGTGTGTGTGTGTGTGTGTGTGAAATGAACAATAAGATAACGCTGTGAATCATTGCCCTATTGAAGGAATCTTTTCAGCCACATAATTGTGAGACAAATAGGGGTTATTTGTTGTTGTTTTTTTTTGTTTTGTTTTTGTTTTGTTTTTTTACTTATGTCACGCGTCCCCAAATAGCGAATGTTTAGAAGAGACGGGACTAAATAAAACATTGACTTTCTGATATTTTTCTCTTCATCTACATGTCTGTCTAGAGATAATTACCAGAACAAGTGAATTTGTTGTCAAAGCAACCCAAACAACCCGCCTTGCTCTTCATTAAGAGCGGCGTAATGTTTATCGGTCACTTCAAAGAGGAACACGGGCCGATGGTTGATAATAATATAGGCCATTTGATAAGACTTAGCGTCGATTAGAACAAAATACTTTACACTACTTATGTACTCATGTCTATTAAGTTTAGATTAAGAAAGAAAATCGAGAAATAATGAGGTTAAGAAGTCTACGTCTCCTGGAGATGGTCTACTGACTTTAAAATCAATATTCGTCTTTTACTGTGATCCTTGCGGAAAATAAACAATTACTTCCAGATTCTAACATATGAAGGTATTGAATTTTATCTTCTGGCGAAATATCTTGAAAAGATACTCGTTATTTATTTTGATTTCAATTCAAATTAACTTCTTCAGCATTCCGGTTTTTCATTTTATTCAAGTCCCCAAAAGTTCATTGATATTATATATAATATATGTTATATCTTGTAACTGGAAAGAAGAGACAGATTGATTACCTTTCCCAAGGGTATAAGTGCGTAAGTGATTGTAAGGGATTCAAATGGAATTCGAACTCGGCTTTCCGATTTCTCGTTCCGAGTCGATATCCACAGCATCACAACGCGCATGAATACACAGGTAAAACAAACAACAGAACAACAGGTAACCGTAAGTGACATCTTGAAACATGGTCAAGGATGCATTTCAAAAACCAAGCAGAGTATTGAGAGACAGGAAAATTTCATTAGAAGCAAAAAAAATATGAGTACTGGACTGTTACGTGATGTCTATCCTCCTATATGGCAGCGAATGTTGGATAATATCCTCAAAGATTAAGAAGAGATTCGAAGTAACAGAAATTTGGTTTTACAGAAGGATGCTGAGGATACCATAAACCGAACATGCGCACATAAATGTTTAGGAGAGGATACAATCAAAAAGATTAACAAATACTTAACATCAGGTAGAAACACCCGAAGCTTCTGGAACATGTAATGAGGAAGGGAGTCTTGGAGAATCTGATACTCACGAGGAAGATAGAAGGAAAGAGAAACAGGGGAAAGTATCTCGATGGGTTTCAGCAAATGGATGGTGGAGCAGGTTCTGAGAGAGATATCAAGAGGAAAAATATTAACAGCCACAAGGGGTACGGGGAGGTCCATGATCGCCTACGTCCTGAAAGAACATGGCACATAAAGAAGAATTTCTAAGGAGTAGCAACATTGTACCCAGGAAAAATGTCTGTTAAGGGTTCAGATCGCCACTGAATATGACAGATACAAGATAACTTTTACCAGTAGGGTCAATAATATAGGGACATACAGAAAGGGTCGGGATCTTCCCTCAAACCACACAAGCTGCCAGCTAAATTACTTGACGAAATAATTATTTCATGTTAAATAAGTAATTGTGAATGAGTAAATTTTAAAGCAGTAAAAAGGGGTTCGATGTTAACGAGATCGTCGATGGATTGACCTTTTATATTTCATTAATCTATACGAAATGAAATGAACGTCTATATTATGACGGATATATATATATATATGTATATTTATATTTTAATCGTTTTATATATCACCGCTTATTCAGAAAACTAAACTGGCAGGCCTTTAAAATTTTCCTTTTATTCCATGTTCGGTACTTAACTTCTCATTGGGCTTTTTAAAAAAAACTTTATTGAATAATGACCATCTACTCCGAATTAATTTAATTATAAAATCAATATTTTTCTAAATTCATTTTAATTGACAAAACCTTTCCGATTTCCTTCCGACAGTTAATTTTCGGATTATTCATCATGGATCCAAAGTTTTTCGGGTTTATGTTACTTCATCAGTTACCTCCTAACACCGTTTTTATTTTTTTAATAATCAACCCTATTTTGCGTTTGTTCCTAGAATTTTGCTAAAATTATTTCATGTTCCATTTTTGTTGTTGCTCTCACAGACTCTCTCAAGCGAGTGTCATCTGTTGAAAATTTCATTTGAAAAATTTTCATTTAAAAAAAAAATAGAATTGATTTTTCTTTTTTGTTCAGCAAAAGATTTAAAAGTTTTCCGAGAATTTCAGTTCCTGACGCTGCCCTGGTTCTTGTCAGGCGACTCTACCAATGAATATATCCAAAATTGCCTATACATACACGCATCTATATCTATACACAATATCGTAGGATAATATATATATATATATATATATATATATATATAAATCCAGCTGAAGAGAACTGTTTTACAATTCCGAGTTCTCCGGTATTGATTTCTCTTTTTATAAAAGTACTCTTTTTATACAATAAATATTGTAGAGCATAATTTCATTTGTTTTTTAATTAAAATATACTCTGCGACACGGAAATTTCTATGTTTCGATATTTCTATTTCGTCATCAAGTAATGTTAGATCATTGTTGTGAAAATGATTGTTACGAATAGGGTTTGGTAGGTCTCCGTGTGTATTTAAATGAAATTGAATTGAGCTCTGTTCTGTTTTCGGATGTAAATTCTTAAAAAATATTTGTCCGTTGTAGTTTGCTTGGATCATCCGAGACCCCCTACACACACACATATAGATATATATAGTGACGTAAATTATTAAATATACATGGGGAGGGTGTACATATGCATAGTGTTATTATTTAGGTGTTAATAAAACAGTGGTCAGTGTATGAACACAGCAGTACTATATATATATATATATATTAGCCAACGTATAGGAATGACTCGGAGTTTCATGCGTTATGCAATCAAACTCGATCTCTCGCCCGGTTCACTGTCCACCCACGTCTATTAAACAGGTTAAGAGGCTCATCCCTTGTTCCCTGTTTAGGATGTGGTTTCCGGCTTTCTCTTTTCCAATCTTTTCACTATTACGTAGCCCCGTGCAATCGGTGGCGTTACCGCCTTGCTCGGGGTGATACGATTAAAAAAAAAAATATGAATCTGATGATTGCATAACGCATGAAATTTCGAGTCATGCCATAGAAGTAGGATAATATATATATATATATATATATATATATATATATATATATATATATATATATATATTGTGTTTAATTGTGATAGTATTTATCACCAAGGTTGTTATTTTTTAGAGGTTTTTCCTTCTTAAATGCGTCTTTGCATACAGGTTTGTTTTTTGTTTTTTTTTTTGTCGTAAAGTGCTCGATATCGTGGTGTAGATAGAGCGTTGATAGGGACAAAGCGTTTATCTCATTGATAGAGCAGATTCATGCTGACTTCGAAAGATTGAGAGCATCATAACGGTGTTCTGGCGAAACTTCGAAGTCGGCATGTATCTGCTCTATAACAGAAAAAATTCTTTGTAATCATATTTACATATATATATATATATATATATATATATATATATTAACAACAGTTATAAAAAGAAAAGGAGAAAAATCTAAATTAAAAATTCCCAGTATCCCTCGTTCGTGTGCATGTGTAGTCGCATCAACATAAAAAAATTACTTGGATGGAAGGTGGAAACACGTAACAAGGAATTTTTTCCCACTTTGTCATATATTGTCCCCTAATATATATATATATATATATATATATATATATATATATATATATAGGTTAAGAGAACAAACAGTTTCACAATTGCGAGTTCTCCAGCATTTACTTTTTTTTTATAAAAGTGCTCAATACAATAAATATTGAATATTGTAGAGCATAATATAATAATATAATTAAATTTGTTTTTTAATTAAAAATACATTGCAACACGGAAATAACATTACCTGATGACGAGGCAGAAATCTCGAAACAGAAATTACCTTGTCGTAATATATTTTTAATTAAAAAACAAATTTAATTGTATATATATATATATATATATATATATATATATATACGATCAGAATATATATGCTCCTGTGTGTGTGTGTGTGTGTGTGTGTGTGTGTGTGTGTGTGTGTGTGTGTGTGCACGCGTGCATGCTGCCTGCGTGCGTGTACTATAGCCGATGTGATGAAAAGCAAGGATTTAAATCAAAATTCACCATGTCAGGTTTAATGCATCTTGACAGTAACATTTCATCTCGAAATTCGAACCTTCACCTTCCTTGCCACTTGTTTTCTTCCTCAAAACAGACGTGGGCCTCGAGGATTTCTAAAAGAATCATATTTGAAATTGTTGACTTGGTGAAATTGACCGAACAGTTTGATATCCAATCCTATCTAACTGTCAGCTTCTTAACCTTCGCCCAGACTCAATTTTCTCGTCCACTTCTAAAATAATATTAATAATAACAATAAAGTGGACGCATTGACAGACTGGCATCGAATCATAATTATACCAAGATTTGGGCACCGCGATGTGGCTTAAAGGTTACAATTGAATAGTGAGTTCGAGCCTCACTGGGTGTCCCATACTTTTGTGCCGCATATGACCTATGCTTAGAAAATCACCATAATTATACCAATATTTTCATTTCTCCCCTCATCCTAATTGGTCAATTCTGATTTGAATAAATAATCTGGATTTTATGAAGACTGGAATGTGCAAGAAACATCCGGTAAATTAAAAGAGCAAAATCTGTGGTATGCGAAATTCTATTTCATTATCACATTACCAAAATTACAAACATTTCAACTGAACAAAGCTAACATCTTAAGAATGTCGATTCTTTCGGCAGTCACAGTTCTACAAATTCAATGAAAGTAACCAATATAATCATTCATATTTGTAATTTGGGCAAAGGACAGATTTTTCAAATAAAAACAAAAGTTGTATAAAATTCAACCAACAACGTCTGTTTGATTCATTTTAATCGTATTTTCACAATTTTAAAATAAATTGTTTCATATGTGGATCAAAATATTGGATAAACTGTCTCAACTTTATGATGCGTTCTATTTTGTTGCGAGTGCATTTTTAAGTGCCATCATCAGGAAATAAATACTGTCTGTAAAAATATGCGAGCTAAACCCTGGCATTTTTAGAAATATTTATCCATAATTTTAATTAGAAAGTGCAATAACTTATTCGGAAACAAGAATAATTCAATAAAAATTTAAAAACAGACGTCAGTTGAAAAAATTAAGTGTTATTCAATTCAAGCGCAAGACCCATTTTTATTATTTTTATTGTATTTTTCATCTAAATTCTTGCCTCACACACACACCCACCCACCCACCCACACACACACACACACACACACATTATATATATATATATATATATATATATATATATATATATATATATTTGTTTAATTACTTAGTTTTTGGTCATAATAAAATTAGACCAGTGCACATTTGTATTAGAGAGATTATGCTATTCCAAAACAAAAATGAACTATTGAATGAAAGAACGGAAATTATGACTAAGTAGGAACCATACTAAAAAAATACCTATTAGGATCATACAACCATGGATGAAAACGTTATAATTTCTTGTAATTTTAAAAATTGCGCGTTCAAAAATTCTCTGCCACGCGAGCGTTAAAAAAATACACCGTTACGTGAGAGTTCTTAAAAAAATGCTAAACGGTAAAATAAAATCAGTTATTGAAAATCACCTGAAAACACTACTCATGGTAGAAACCTAGGTCGCGTAATAACTCATTTAGAAATGGAAAATATATATATGTATGTGTGTGTGTACACGCAAGTACACGGGCATATATAAAATATATTTCTAGTGTTAATAAAACAGTGCTCGATGTAAGACAAACTGAACTATAAAGTATATATTAATAAATATTGTATGTAAGCCGCATTCACCCTAGTCGGGTTGAGCCGGCTTCCTCCCCGACGGAGAAAGTTTCATTGGAATTTGTTTAAGGGCAGGGTCCCAAGTTCTACTCTGTTATTCGACCCATAACTGGAGGGAAGTGACGGATTAATAACTTTCCCAAGGGTACCAGTGCGTAAGTGAATGCAGAGCATTCAACTGGAATTCGAAATCGGCTCACCGATTTCCCTGTTCCGAGCCGATATCCACTGCACCACAACGCACATCTGTCAATAAACGCTTACATCCCCTGGTATTCCCAAGTGGTCGCCCAACTAAGTACTAACCAGGCTCAACGTTGCATAATTTCGGTGATCGAAACGGGAACCGATGTATTCAACGTGATATGACCGTAAGTAAATATATATATTCTTCCATAATAAAAAATAATTCTGCACATATAATAATCTGGTGATTGCATAGTGCATGAAACTCCCAGTCGTGCTATAGACGTAGGATAATATGTATATTTATTAATACACAGATTCGTTAAAATGCTCAATACCAGATAATGATCGGAATTCATGAAATAGCGAGAAAATAATTTTTTGACTTTAAAGCAATAAAATAATAAGAAAATATTCAGTTTTGACCAAAAATTAACAATGGATTTTTTTTCTAATTTCTTAAATAAATTTATACTTTATCAATTCAATGATTCTCTTTTAAAAAGCGAGTATTTTATTATGCAGTGGAGTGAAAGCTTTACGGTTTTAAATTCTAAAACAATGATAATTAAATTAAATAATTTTACTTTCGTATACATTATAGTATGAAGCTTTGTCGAAGTACATGCTATAAAGGTAAGGAAAGGATCGTTCACATTGGTTCGAAGATCCCGACTACACATACATATAAACAATGTCAAAGCTAGTTATAACTGCGTTAAAAACATTGATAAATATATTTCACAACATAATGCTATGATAATGATATCAAATAAATATTTAGCTCACATAAACAACATTCGTCACCCAACTAACAGCAAAAATGACCCTTCTAAAAATAATTGCAACTGCCCAAAAAATAAAACCTGCTCATTGAATGGCCAATGTATGTCCGAAAGTATTGTTTATAGAGGTCGAATTCATAATAATGATGGTAAATTTTACTTCTGAAGCACTTCTAACAGGTGGAAGATAAGATTTAACAACCGTATGTTGTCTTTAAACAACAGTCTGAGTAAATAGAGCAAAAGTACTGCTTTATCCATATTGCAAATTAAAAAAACAATTACCTGGAATATAGTAGCTAAATCCAAACCTTACAATGGAATAGGAGATAAAAATGTAATCTATGCCTTTTAGAAAAAAGGCATAGATTACATTAGAAATCTTAAACTTTTAAACCATATCAATAATTCTAATTTGCTTAATTAAAACATGATTTAATGACCACATGCTGACAGAAAAAATAGTTAAATCCTTATACCCAGATTGATATAGATTCCTCTATACGTTTGCTTCTTTCTTTCTTTCTTTCTTTCTTTCTTTCTTTCTTTCGCAATATTACTTTTCACAATTATGAATTGAACCTCTTTTATATTTGCTCCCTACATTTTTTTCATTTTTAATTTTACTTCTAAATTTTTATTTTCATTTTTATTTTTGTTTTTTTTAATTTTAATTTTTTTCTCTACATTTTTCATCTACATGTAATATCTGAAAATTTTAAATTTTTACGTCTCATGATTTACGCCCCTTTGATTTCTTCTCCGTGCATTTTATTATTTCTAATATTTTTTTATTTTAATTTTAAATTTTAGATTTAAATTTAAAATTTTTATTCACATGTAACCGTAGAATTTTAAAATTTTTAATCTTGTTATTAAAAAAAGCAGTAACTTAACTTCATAAGATTTAATTTCTACAAACATCAAGTGAATTAAATTCAGATCTATTAAACTGTCAGTTTGAAATATGCACCTGATGATTGCAGCATTGCATAACGTATGAAACTCCGACTCGTAGGATAATATGTATATTTATTAATACACACACACACACACACACCACACACACCACACACACACACACACACACACACACATATATATATATATATATATACATATATATATATATATATATCCAACTGAAGAGAACCAACAGTTTTACAATTCCGAGTTCTCCGGTATTTACTTTTTTTTTATAAAAATGATCAATACAATAAATATTGTAGAGCATAATATAATTAATTAAATTTGTTTTTTAATTAAAATTTACATTTTGACACAGAAATTTCTGTTTCGAGTTTTCTATCTCATCATCAAGCAATGTCAGATCATTGTTGTAAAACTGATTTAAAAAAATTTAATTAATTATATATATATATATATATATATATAATTGTTGGGGATTCGTAATAAGATGCTGGTCTATGAACTAATTTAGGTCACTACAATTACAAGTTATTTCCGGTGTTGTCCGGAATATGACAACCATGAAATTACGTGTTAAAGAAATAACGCGATAATGTTTATACATTACATTAAAACTTTAAAACTAAACAAGCGAGTTTAGCATGAACGCAAGACAAGGATTTCTTAAATAACAATTTCTACACCTTGCGATGAGCTTAATAAAATCCTTGAGAAGAAAGGAATAGTTTACGTATACACATTGAAGTGTGTTCAATAAAACCCTTGGGAAGAAAGGAAAAGTTCACTTAAACACACTGAGGTGTGTTTCATGATGATGCCATAACGCATGAAACTCCGAGTCGTGCCATAGACGTAGAATAATGTGTATATTACACTACCGGTCATAATTGTTAGGCCACCCCAGTTTTATAAAAGAAATGATGTATTTCATACTATTTTTAGTATTTATTGCCAAGTGGATAATTCTAAATGAAAATAGAACTTCTTTTTTTTTTGTTTTATTACTTTGCAAAATTTTACAAGGCAAGGAAGCAAAGATAAACTCGTCCGAATCACCCTAAAATTTTCTTCATACTTTTATTAATGAAATTACAATATAGGTAATTATTAAATATTTTTAAATTCATTTGATGCACATGTTATTGTGCTGTATTAACAAATTATGGCCGGTAGTGTGTGTATATATATATATATATATATATATATATAATACAGCTGTGTTCATATATTGAGATATTGAGTACTGTTTTATTAACACCTGAATAGTAATACTATACATACCCTCCTCATATGCATATTTATTAATTTACATCGTTATATATTTTTCCTAAACATATATAAGAGACAATAAATATCTTTTAAGTTTAAATTATGAGCCGTTCTAAACATCGTATTTTGTCTTTAATTTCAGTTGAAAATAAGGACAAAAATTCTCTAACATTTGGATAAATTTTTATTAAGTTGGTTTTAAGCTTTCGGCTCACATGAGTCATCTTCAGAGAGGTTACAAGGACGTTAACACAAAAACATTCACCATCAGCGACGATTTTATCTTGTGTTGACATAAAACTCCGCCAATATTGACGTTAATGTACTAAGATTTTTCTTTTTTTAAAACCATTTTTTTCCTTCCGCCGAAAGGTTTTCGAGGAAGTTTTTCGACACGAGTATAATTATAATCCCGTTTATATATATCTATATTTTCATTCATTTCTCAAGGTACTCAATTACTTTCAACCTCTTTCCGAGATTATCTTCAGGGGTGTAAGGTATGGTAACAAGTGCAACCATATAATAAATGTAATCAGCTATGAATACTGTAGCAATGTTCTAAAATGTTTGTAAAAAGAACAGTTTGTTTTTTTTCATGCTTTTCGTGCATGACTATGACATTACAACATATAAAAAAATTCCATTTCGGATAATTTTCACATTTTAATGAACGCTAGAAATGTGTCAGCCGTTATATTTGAAGGAGAAAAAATGTACAGTCATTGTTAGCAACACAGCTTTCCGGTTACATTTGTTACCATAACTCACACCCGCTGAAGATGATCTCGGAAAGAGGTTGAAAGTAATTGAGTACCTTGAGAAATGAATGAAAATCTGTCAATGTTACAGGTAATTTCTGACATCTTTTAATTGTAATACGTGAAATATTGTCCGTGAGTATGAACGGATTTTATGAAAAATAAGCAAACACAATACACATCGTGAAATACGTTTCTAATTCAAATTTAAAAATCACTTGTTTCTGATGAAGGACCGAGGACGGTCTGAAATATAAAATATAATAAAAATAAACAAATACTGTTAAAAAAAAGTACATTTTTAAATTCAAAACTGTTTATTAATATTCTTTCCTATATATATATATATATATATATATATATATATATATATATATATATAAAATGTCTTAAACGGTAAGTTTAATATATATATATATATATATATATATATATGCCTTTTATCCTACGTCGATGGCACGACTCGTGAACTACGCAAACTTTTGGTGCATATTAAACTGACCGTTTAAGACATTATATATATATATATATATATATAAACTACGCAAACATTTGGTGAATATTAAACTTTTAAACTGACCGTTTAAGACATTATATATATATGGAGGGGAGGTGAAATGATTTGTCTGAACACTTATTTTTTATCGATACTCCTATTGAAGTAGATATTGGGTTTATGATCAAACATTATAAGGGAAGCCACCATGTGAACTAGCGCGTTTTAGACCTCTCGACCACTTTCCTTATGTGGATAGGGGTGGCAGGTTCGAATCTTGCCGAATGACACACATTTTCGTAACAAAAATTTATCGTAAATAATCAGGCCGGTAGAAATAAATATATAATACTGTTTGATTATAAACAGAATATCTACTTAAATACGACTATCGATCAAAAATAATGTTCAAACAAATCATTTCAAATTGTCGGTTGTTTATAACCAGTTAATTTCCTTTATATATATATATATATATATATATATATATATATATATATATATAGATAGATAGATAGATAGATAGAGATAGAGAGAGAGAGATAGATAGATAGATAGATAGATAGATAGATAGATAGATAGATATATGTACTATAGCTTTTATTAATTATCTAAACTTATTTATAAATGAAACTTTGTCTGTGTGTGTGTGTGTGTCCGTTACCTATAGACTCCAAAACGGCTGAACCGATTTATTTGAAAATTTACACAGTTGTACTATAAGCGTCTGCGAGTGTTCTTAGCTAGGTTTTGCGTCGAAGTACCTCCAATAAATATCGAAAATCGATAATTTAAAAAAAAATCAGGTTATATTAGGAGCGGTCTGATTTTAATCAAATTTAATACACTCATAGACAAAGACATAAGAAACGATATTCAGAAGTTTCAAGGTTGCAGTTGTTACAAAATCGATAATATATATATATATATATATATATATATATATATATATATATATAAAAGGCAAGATGTTTGGGTGTGTGTCTGTTTATCTGTCTGTATGTCCTTTATACAAATCCACAATTTTTATCTGATTCTCACCAAACTTCACACAAATATTCTTTAGGCTGAGTCTGAGCTCCAGGACCATAGATTAGTTTTAAAGCTTTCATTACACCCGAGCAACTCCGGGCTACACTGCTAGTTATCTATAATACATTTAGACTCTTATTTCTTTCGTTATTGCATATTTGTATATTTGATTGTCTATGTTGAAGTGCAGGCCGGCTTTGTTCACATTAGATTCACGTAATGGTCAGCTTTCGTCTTAAAATGCCTTTACTGTTCTCAATTAAGCAGAAAAAGGTTCGGCTTCCTCTGAGGACATTACAAGACGTAATAAGCGTGAAATGAATAAAAATATTTCGATTTCGAGTCTTTCTTTTCTGTTCACTCACAAAATATAAAAATCATTTTTGAAGAAAAAAAAAAACAGGCAAAATAATTGGAATCAATTCTTCTCCTGGGCGCGAATATATTTTGTCACGTAAGAAGTTCGATTTCAATCTCAATAATCAGTTCGATTTTTCTACAACGATGTAATTTCTTTACTCTTCCCATCTTATTATCTTTTATAAATTAATCACATATTAATTACACATCAGCGGGTTTCGTACACTTTGGTTGGTCGTTAAGAAAATATGCGTACACGTGATTTGAATAAAATAAAAATGCTGGAAAAAAATTTTTGCTAGAAAAAAATGAAATCAAAAACACAATTTACTCTTTCAACACAGGTTTTACACAATTTACCTGATTAATAAGTAACCGATTAACTTCCTTTTTTTTTTTTCATTTGCTAACATCATTTAATGCCTTGTTCGTAAGGCAATTTACCCTATACTGGTTTTGTGGGTGCATTTACAGGCGAGTTGATTAAAACAAACGATTCTACCAAAAGAATTTGAATGTTCAATACATCCAATTTGGTTGTACTTAGAAAAATGCATCCATTTTAGTAGCTTCTAGAAAAATTGAATGCATTAAAATATTGAAAATAATAAATAATATTTATCGAAAATGAAACAAAAATAAATCAAGATTATTTAAAAGAATTTAAAATGAAAGACTTTATCAAATTTTCTATTTAGTAATTGTGGTTTCCTCTAGGTACCAACAAAATGGATACATCTTTTCCAAAGTGAAAAAAAAGTTAAATAAACAGATTTTTGAAGAAGCTAAAAGGGTCAAGTTTAATACCACTTTCGATTGTGAACTTTTTGAAAATAATTTTACTTTTTTTTCATTTTTACAACGATTAAATTATTTTTGTACAGAAGGAACAAATTTTGTGACTGTAATAATTTAACAATATCAATTCAAAAATCTTTATCAATTCCCTACGAATTTTTGTAGCATTTTTTGTTTACTTTAGTACATTTCAAAATTAAAATAAATATTTTAGGACATCATACAGTTAAGAAAATAATTTTAAAAACAAAAACAATGAATTAAACGCCAAGCTATCGCTTCACTTGTTTTTAATTGGTTTAATTCTTTTAATTGGTTTCCGTTTTTAGTTGGTTTTATTTTTATGCTTCAAAGAAGTATAGAAATAAAATTATTAATTCTACTACGTTTAATAAATTAAAATATATTCCTGAAGTATTTGTCATAAATATGATATTAAACATAAACAATTCCAGTTTCTATATTGTTCTCCTTTTGGCTCTTCGTACTTTAAAAACAATTTCGCGCATTTTGGGATTTCAGTACAAGACGACTTTCGTTGACCTCTGACATTAATGACAGCCCATGACCTACGGTACATAAATATACTTTATTTTCGATGTTTTAACTTTTTAAGGAAAATGTAAGCATTACTTTCACAAAAGTCTAATTAATTTATTCTTAAACTGACTATTTTTCTTTGAACTACATCTCTCGGAAAAAAAAATTATTTTTATGAGATTTTAAAATTTGATGTTTTAATTTTTCGTCTGCAATGGAGGTTCGATGACTTGATGGGAATGAATGATTTTGTTTTTCGTTTTTTTAATGATTAGCTTTCAGATAAATTCAAAATTTCAAAGACATTTACTTTATTTAAAATGTTTTATTCGCTTTTCTATGAAGTATGTCGTGATACATAACGCTTTTTAAGAACAAATAAAAATTCAACGAAGTTGATATTTTTTCTTATGCGATAAAAATTCATCACCACCCAGTTCTCTAATACTCACTTCAGGAAAATATGAATCGAAAATCCTCTACGTTACGACCCTTCGCAAGACAAAACAAAAAACTGATGAAACAGAGGTCAGTGAGAAATTACGTTGCGTTCAAATGCCCTTGGGAAAGGCATCAATTCGTCTCTTCCCTCCAGTTATGGGTTAAATAACAGGATAGATTGTGTTCTATAGCCTTGGTTGGCAATCAGTCTACCGCAGAAAGTAATAGCAACCTCTTGCGGGATAATCTTCTGCCCAGTCAGTCATGTCTCGAAAGAGACATGATTATCCGAGCGTGTATCACGTATGGCACTTAACCAACTGACCTTCCAATAACAATATTATTTGACAAAGCCGGGGTTTTTTAAATGTTAATGATGCTTCCTAATGCTTTTGAAATGCAAGATTTTAAAAAATAATGATATTAATTAGTTTCGTGTTAATTTTATTTCCAATTTAAATTAGAAGCTTACAGTGGAGATCAAATGACAGCAAGAGCCTTTAATAATCCAGCAGTATTCTTACTGATTTTAGGAAAATCGATTCTAGTAATCATTTTGCAGAATTCTTCGTGTTTGTTCTTAGTGCTCTAATTAATGGGTACAACTATCATCTTCACATTCTACTTTTTTCACAATTCTTTCGAAAAACTTAAATATTTTTCCTGCTTTTAATTATTTTTAAATTAAAAAAAAATTATTTTTGAAATTTTAATGATCCAGGATACGAATACCTATGAATTTCACAATTTTGTTTCTAATTCTTTACGATTATCATTATTATTATCATCATTAGTAGTAGTAGTAGTAGTAGTAGTAGTAGTAATAGAATAAATTATTGCCGCAGAAATAAAATAATCCAAAAGTATTACACCATTTTCAAACATTTCAAATTTTCACATTTATTACTATTATTAAACTGCTTTTTATATTTCATTAATTACGCGACAGCACAGAAGTCTAAATTGAAAATGCATTATGCTTTTAATTATTGATACAATTTTAACATTTTTGCAATGCAAAAAGTATAAGTAATTCTGAATCAAATAAAAGGTAAATTGATCGAAATTGGTTGTAAATTGATCGACTTTAGGAAATTAATATGTGACAAAAAAATTTGTTTTATGAATTTTTTAACTGTTGTTGACGTAATTTTTGTCTTGTTGATAAGAATAAAAAGTGACAATGGAAGAAACTGTTTTAAATATAACTACTCAAAATCTTTTTTCAGAATATGACATCTTTGTTCGATATTTTTGTCATATATGAATTTAGTACTTCCCTTTATTTAACATCTAAATTCAGAATTTCAGCTTTTAGATTAACTTTTCCATCTTATCTTTCTTGTTTTCTTGTTTCGCGATTCGAAAGAAAAGCCATTTTTCCTACTGTTTTAATCAATTAATCACCAATGTGACTACAATTTTTAGGACAAAACGAGATATTTTACCGAGCTGTGCATAAAAAAATGAAAATAAAGTTTTTAAACAAGTCAATGCGAATAAAATTCAGCAGTTAAATGAATAAAAAATTCTGTTGTAAATAAAACAATATTCAGTAATTTTTTCCATAGAAAATCTGTAGACATCCACTTAACAAATTGGCTATTTTTGAGAAGAACCGCAATTTTAAAGTTGCTAGAAAATGACGAATCGAGCCTAGATTTCCAACCAAAAAAAGTAGTGACTACAGATAGAGAAATCAATAATTGAAATTCTATTTGTTACAGAGATCGAACACCGATTTACGGCACTTGAGAGAAATGCGCCATGACTTTTATTGTTGCAACAAACCTTGAATACAGAACGCAGGTTCGAATCTTACCGGAAGGTACATTTTCTTTACTAGTGTTCTCGAGTGTGCAGTCCGGTAGATGAAGTTAAAAAACAAACAGAACGTCTACTCAAATATGGGTATCCACTAAAAATAACATTTGATGTAATAAAAATATGTCCGGTTTAAAATTAAAATCCATTTAATTATCTACATATTTCGGATTCTAAAAGTTTTAAATTTAAATTCACAATTAAGCGTTCTTTTATTTTCAGCGTTTTATTGATCGAGAATTTTTACAGAAGTTTGTACAGAAGTTTGTTTTTACAGAAGTTTGTTTCGTCCCGCCTCCTACATGATTCAGTCAATAAATTTATTTCTTTGAGGAAATACTTTCTTACATAGGATAATTTCTTCTTGTTTTTATCATTCAATTACCCATGAATAGTAAATGATAGTTAATGTTTATAATATTTTAAGTTTATTAAATTCATTTACTATGTAAAAGTATAAATACGGAGTATTTTAATAACTAATAATCATTGTAATTACATTTTCTATGTATTTTCTACAGGTACTCTAAAGTATTATGAAACCTAAATTATGTACTCTAGATGGTGTGCTCTGATTTTGAATAGGACTGTTCAGTTAATTGTGGCGCAAAATAAATTTAATTTTTAATAAATTCCTTTTCAGTTGTTCGCCTTGCCGAAGCAGTTTAACGGTGCAACTTTTTTCAAAAGACGTTGCTAAAATCTTCGCAAACCTCTTAATTGCATCCCAAAGTAAATCCCTACTTTTTAAAATATATTGCTGTGTCTAAGATTGCCTTGTGCCAAAATTCGTCAATGAAAAAAGAATGAAAAATTGTAAATTCAACGAAACAAGCGACATGAAAATGCTCGGACGAACTACATTCGCTAGTTCGGTCAGACCTCTAGGTATGTGCAAAATTCATGAAATTAATTAAGTGGCGGGGGGGTGGGGGTTCTAACACATTTTTTTAAAAAATTACCTATAAAACAAATGAAAGGAAAATAATTTATTGAAATAATATTAATAATAAATAACCGAAATCACAGAAAGTCAAAGATAGTATAATTGGGATTTATTAAACAAAAATTAAATATATCTTGTCAAATATAGAAAAATTTACTACAGTTAAAAATAACTATTTAGAAATAACCGTGAAGCGCTTATGTAGCGGTCAGGAGGTTCGATCCTTAATCGCTGCCTTGAAATAGTTGCTTACTCTGTGTGTGTTTAAGCTTTGTATTTTTTTTTAACAGTAAGGTTCATCCTTTACAAGGCTCGGAGTCCATTCGAGGTAGAGATTTACGTCAGCTGGCAATTTATGTGAATACTATTGAAAGATAACAGTTAACCTTAGCCTTGAACAAGTCGTGATCGGGGAAATATCCTCTGGGAAGTTGGTTCCACAGAGCAGTGGTTCAATGGGAAAAAGCTGTTCGAGTGGAATACGAGGGGAATGTGGTTGGTTTGCTACTATGTGGGCCCCTAGCCGTGAATTTACAATATTTCGGCATAAATTTTCGATATCTAATTTTAAAATGAAATTTTTAAAATGAAAAACATTCTTGCAGATTTCATTTTAAATTTAATTAAAAGCTTAATGATTAAATTTATTATTTCTATTAAGTAAAAATTTCTGGTGTATTTCAGATAGAAAATATATAGATTAGAATGTCACATTTAATTTTGATTTCTGAAAATTTTCTTAAAAGCGGCTATTTCCTTAATTTTTAAGAAATTTGTAAACAAACAAAAATTCATCGATTTTAAAAATATTTCAAAAGATTTCTGACACTTTATTTTACTAAAATTAGAAAATTGAAAGTTAAATTAATCTGATCTTAAAGAAATATTACTTACTTATAGCATAACAAGTAATATACAACCATTTATTAACTATTGGTCGTGTTCCTCTGATCGAACGTTTGACGACTGTTGAATGATGAAGCGATGACAGCTGCTACGCATGACCATAAATGCAATTTTCATAAATCTAAGGGAAGGGACAAAACTCTTAAATTACGTAACCTTTTCAAAATAATGGCCATTTTAGACAACCATATATTAAAATAAGGAGCGTATTAAGTAAATAAAAATTATTTTAAAAATAGAATAGTGAAACTATGTTTATTAATCTTTGCAATTTTGGACTCGTTCTCACTTAATTATTATGTAACCTCCAGAGAACACCGCAACACAGAATTTTACACGATTTAATCAGTAACTAGACTGTAGTCAATGACGTACAGCAAAGTGAAGTGTTTAATGTTTGGTTTTTCCGCTTAATTAAACAACAGACAGCTATTAACAAAAAACTATTTATGTATACAAATATATACAAAGCTCTTAGCAGAGATGGTCTCTGCTTGTAAGAACTTCCGTCTTTTATTATTTCCTGTAGAGAGAGATATATTGCACCATGAATTATTGATTTGTTCTTGAGTTTCTATATTATTTCTTGTTTCTTAAAAACAAGTTCACCTCAAGCAAGGCAGTAAAGCCACTAAGACACAAAGGGTTATTGGTGCGGAAGAATTAGAAAATAGTAATATTACTAATGATCGAGAACAAAAGAAGAGTCATGATGAAGACAGTAGATAGAGATTGAAATTGCATTTCAATTTTGGAAGATTAAAGTTGGCTTGAAAGCATGGAGCCGGAAGGAAATTAGAAGTGCGAATAAACAAACTGTTAAAATGATATATATTTCATATAAGACATAAATGATATATATTTCATATAAGACATAAATGATATATATTTCATATAAGACATAAATGATATATATTTCATATAAGACATAAATTTTGTTACAAAAGAAAACGATAGCAAACAATACGAAACAATATCGAAATAATAATTTTATGAAACAGAATGAAAATTTTGGTCTTGTATAAAAATTAGCATCTCTCGCAGAATCAATTCATTGTTTCTTTCTACGACGCGATTTCGTCAATGAAAAATATTGATCGTTTGTTATTCTGCTCTCCTTAAAAGTTTGATCATAGAATGTATTTTTATTTTAAAAAAATCAACCAAATCGATCATATAGATAAATCCAAAAGAAATACTTTCCTTGAAAATCTGACATTTTAATTTCAAAAGCGAGAAAAATAAATCAAGCAAACGAAATCATCATTTTTATAATATCTTCAAAAAAAATTTTAATAAGTTCGTAGGCTACAATTGCACCGAAAGAAATCGTTGTTAACATAAAAAATATGACTCAATTGAAGTTTTTTTAAACAATTAGTAAAAAAAAAAATATTATTTAGATAAAATTTAAAAATGAATTTAACTTGACAATTTTCTTATTCATAATTTGTACACAAAATGCCAAATGCCCAAACAAAAAGAAATAAGGAGAAAGAAAGAGAGAAATAAGTAAAAAGAGAGAATAATAGGGTTTATTTGCAGAAAAATTCCACTCGTTAAACTGTGAACATTTTCTTCATTAAAATATAGTTACGAGCGGTTCTTCTCAAAACAAGCAAAAAACGTGACCAGAAATTGGGGATATAACCGGAAAATAAACACGAATTGAAATGCAATCAAATTTAAATTTAAAATTCACTGAGAGCGCATACTTTTTCGGACAAATATCATTGTACACAGCGACATAGCCTTGAGAAAGTCTGAAGAACGTATCAACATTGAAATTGTGTTCAAAACACATTTAAATACAAGCAAAATAAAGTTAAATAATTTCCGTTATTATTTTTATTGCTGGAATTTTTCCAATGTTGATTTCGAAAAGTGTCAACGAAAGATAATCAGAAATGTATGACATCACACAAAAGTTGTTGCAAAATTGATCGATTAAAATCAAAACCCAATCAGTAGGAAATAAAATAGCAAAAGTTTATTGCCCAATAAAAAATAGAAAATTAAAATCAACTCCCAATGTACGCATACAATAAATAAAACTGGCAAAAAACTTTTAAATTCCTCTATTCTAGTCTTGTATCACTTCTAAACTATAAATCATTATTTTATTCTTTAACAATGCCTCATTTTGTAAAATTAATAAAAAAATTCAACAATATTGATCTAAACTTATTTTAATGAAACTTTGTGTGTGTGTGTGTGTGTGTGTGTGTGTGTGTGTGTGTGTGTGTGTGTTACCTATAGACTCCAAAATGGCTGAACAGATTTTCTTGAAAGTTTACACAGTTGTACTATAAGCGTCTGCGAGTGTTCTTAGCTAGGTTTTGTGTCGAGGTACCCCCAATAAATATCGAAAATTGATAATCGAAAAAATCGGGTTATAGAAGGAGTGGTCCGATTTTAATCAAATTTGATACACTAGACAAAGACATAAGAAATGATATTCAGAAGTTTCAAGGTTGCAGTTCTTCAATCGACAATATATATATAAAAGGCAAGATGTTTGGGTGTGTGTCTGTTTATCTGTCTGTATGTCCTTTATATAAATCCAAAATTTTTATCCGATTCTCACCAAACTTCACACAAATATTCTTTAGACTGAGTCTGATCTCCAGGACCATAGGTTAGTTTTAAAGCTTTCATTACACCCGAGCAACGCCAGGCTATACTGCTAGTAAATAATAGAAAAAATCTGTTTTCGTAATCTAAACTGTCGTTTTAAAAAAATACTGCGAATTTTATGGTTTTAATTTTTCGAGAAAATTTAAATGAATAGATGTTGTGTGAATTAAGATTCAAGGTGCAGTTTGATTCGATATTTTTGAAAATAAATAAATATAGTGAATAAATTGTAATAATTATAATAATTAAGTAATTAATTATAATTATTAAATAATTATAATAATTAAGTAATTGTAATAAATTATAATAAATTATCAAAAATATAATTTGCTCTCAATGTATAAATTCAGTATTTTTCTGTTAATTTAAAATAAGCAGATTTTTACAGTGCGGGTAAAATTCTCACAAAAACAATCACTTAGCATTCAGTCAGTTAAATGCTATACGTGATACAGACTTGAGTGATCATGTCTTGAAAAAGACATGACTGACAAGACAAAAGATTTTCCCATAGTAAGTTGCCATTACTTTCTGCAGTAAACTGATTGCCAACCAAGGCTACAGAAAACAATCTGTCCTGCTATTTAATACATAAATAGAAGGAAAAGAGATGGAAGTTTTTCCCAGGGCTTCTCAAGGGTTTTTGCGCGTAGGTAAATGCAACGAATTCAACAACTAAATTCGAACTCGGCTCTTCAATTTCTCGTTCCGAGCCGATATCCACTGCACCACAACGCATTAGAGGGACAAAATATTTTCAGCCTTTTTTTGGGCAGAATTAAAATAAATAAATACATTAACTCGCCCCACCCCCAAAGTCTACGAATAACAGATTTGAAGTTCTCGATCCGACCAGAGATTGATTGTTTGTTTTGAATTTTTTTTTTTTTGCTTTTTTTTTTTTTTTTTTGTATGTTTGTTTTATATCTGATCATTTGTTCCAATTTGGGAAAGTAAACTGGGTTGAAAAATATTCAGCGATTTTTAAGTAAAGTAATAAAAACTGAACTGAAAATAAAATCTCTTACATAATCAGTGTAAAATAAAAAATCTGAATGCAAACAAGACAAAAACGATTGATGAGAAAAACATATGCAGGAATAAAATAAGATAAAAAAGAAAATAAAGAAAAAGCGAAAATTGAATGGCAAAAAAGTTAACGTCTGCTGAAATAAACAAAGAGTAGGTAAATTAAAACAATAAAGGCATAATGACCCCGACATGACACATGGAAAAACGAAATATCGCATTGTTTCAAAATAAATGTAGACGTCATTTAGAATGAAAGAAATTGCATAAAATCAAATGAAATACTACAAATAATTCATAAAAAAAAATGAAACGCTTAAAAATTATATTGAATAAATTATTATTTTGTTCTCACGCGGCGTCTTTCGTTTGCTGCGTTGTACCAATCTAAGAATAAAAAAATAGCGCTTAGAAGTTCAAAGAAACGCTAATTAAAAGAGAAACATTTTCAAATGAAGGAATTATTTATCTGAGGGATTCAAATGAATTATTTCATCGACGTACCATACAGCCTTGGCTAAAATTATTTATTACACTATTGATTATGTAATTGGGTTGAACATAGATAGATAGATAGATAGATAGATAGATAGATAGATAGATAGATAGATAGATAGATATGAACAGACTGAGATAGATAGATAGATAGATAGATAGATAGATAGATAGATAGATAGATAGATAGATAGATAGATATGAACAGACTGAGATAGATAGATAGATAGATAGATAGATAGATAGATAGATAGATAGATAGATAGATAGATATGAACAGGCTTAGATAGATAGATAGATAGATAGATAGTCTATACTTCAGAGATGAAGTAGCATTTATATTATTTAACATTGTTCTGTCTGTCATATTCAGGACGTTTCGGCCATTGCACGCTCGGGCATACAAATGTCGAAACGTTGTGAATATGACAATAAGAATGAAGGCAACAGCCCGAACAATGTAAATAAGATAGATAGATAGATAGATAGATAGATAGATAGATAGATAGATAGATAGATAGATAGATAGATAGATTGTCTATATATACTTTCGAGATGAGATAGCAATTACATTAATTTACATTGTTCGATCTGTTGTCCTCGTTTTTATTGCCATATTTATGACGTTTCGGCCATCGTACGCTCGGGTCTTCTTCGGAGCCCAGACGTCGTAAACAGTAAATACAACAGGTGATTTCTAAAAAGCACCGGATGCTAAATTCCCTTTCAAAGGCCGAGGAATAAACTGGCCAAAACAATGGCTTAACAATCACAATAATGCAGACAAGGATCCGAAAAATATTTATAAAGCAAAAATGCTTCACCTGAGACAATTTAGTAAGGCCGAAGTATCTAGGAGCTGAAACTTGTTTGAAAATAACAACGATAAAAGAAATGGAATAATTATAATTATAATATAAATTATTCATTTTAAGATTTTACCAAAAAAATTAAATGAAAATAATTTGGTGATATGAAAATTCATAAAAATAAAAGCTGTCAACTTCGACTTCGATTATATTCTCAAAGAATCTAAAACAAAAATGCAAATCAAACGAGTCAAAAGAGCCCATGAACGCGACGCAACAAGAGTTCACAACCCGAGGAAATAACTCGGGCGATAAAGTGGAAAAGGGAAAATTTTGTATTCAAAAAATACATTTATGGCAGCTCTAAGTACAAAATCGAAAAAACGCCAAAAAACGCCAAGTAAAAACTAGTTGAATTATTAAATGCAAACAAAAATAGTCGAAATTAGATTATTTCAAAACTGTAAATATTCAAAGAGATCAAAGTATTTAGAAAAGAACTCAAAAACAATGGATGAAATAACAACTGAAACAAAAAAACTCTAAAGAAAATTAAAAAAAATGTGTTGAAAACTTACCAACGTCCCAGACACCTGGAGAATTCGTAGTTAGGTATGCCATGTCTGAGAATTGGACATGAAATGAATAGGAATCTGCAACGTATGATAAGAGAGAAGCGCAATTGGTTGAGAAGCAAAAAGATGAGACGAGCGGCCATGATGGTAGGAGGAATGCGAGGAGAGTGAAAGGCAGAGTATAACGTATCGTAAAGTACTCACGGGCTTTTATTTTTATTTTTTATTTTATACTTTGCACTGGCAGATACACAAAGCAATTAGTAAGACACTCATGCATAAGTACAAACAAGATACACGGAGACGAAACCCGAAATTAACTCAGGTTAACAACACGTAAACCAAGTCGTGAAAATTTACCGACAGAACATGCTCGTTGGGCAAAATTGTAGCGCTCTGAAATTTCTGAAATAGCCGATAACTTCCCTTAATATTACCGATACACAGGAATACTTTTAAAATCAGTGATAACCAAGCCGAATGCAACTTGTAAGAAGGTAATTAGATTAGAATTGATAAACAAATTGAAAGTATATCCTAAGAGTGATATAGCTAAAATTCCAATGTTTATTTACACCATCATTAAAAACATTAAATATTAATTGCCGAAGAATAAGTTTTCACTTTTTTCAAACTTTGTTTCAAAAGTTATCAAATAGGAAAGAATGCAGAATAATCTCGAGATTTTAAATATGTTATATATATATATATATATATATATATATATATATATATATATATATATATATGTATATATATATTAGTTATTGCAAATCGCCTGAAGGCACCACATTCTAGAAACCTTGGTCGCTTAATAACTTTTACAAATGAAGAATATTAAAAAGTTCTACAATATAATTGTATAGAACACTTTTTAATACAACTGCGTACTGGTCTAATTTTATTATTACCAAAAACTAAGTAATTAAACAATCAATATATTCTAAACATATACTGTTAAATATAAGAGACAATGAATGTCTATTATGTTTAATCATGAGCTGTTCTAAACGTCGTATTTTGGCTTTAATTTCAGTTGAAAATAAAAACAAAAATTCTCCAACATCGTCGGTGATGGTGGATGTTATTGTATTACCGTCTTAATAACCTCTCTGAAGATGGCTCATGTGAGCCGAAAGCTTAGAACCAAATTAATAAAAATTATCCAAATGTTGGAGAATTTTTGTCTTTATTTTCAACTGAAATTAAAGCCAAAATACGATGTTTAGAACGGCTCATGATTAAACATAATAGACATTCATTGATTCTTATATTTAACAGTATATGTTTAGAAAATTATTTGCTGCCTCGATACATAAATATATAAGTATATATATATAAATTTAGCAATAAAATTTACCATCGAGTTCTCTTTCGAGTTTATCTCTATTGGAATTCACCTTATAAAATTTCAAGGATTCTACATCGGCTCGGAACGAGAAACCGGGTAGCCGAGTTCGAATTCCAGTTGAATCCATTGTATTCACTTAGGCGCAAATACCCTTGGGAAAGGTATTAATCCGTCTCTTCCTTCCAGTTATGGGTTAAACAGCAGGACAGATTGGGTTCTATAGCCTTGGTTGGCAACCAGTCTACCGCAGAAAGCAATGGCAACCTACTGCGGGATAATCTTCTGCCCAGTCAGTCATGTCTCTTTCGAGACATGATCGCCCAAGCGTGTATCACGTATGGCACTTAACTGACTGACTGACTTTATATATATATATATAATTATTATTATTATTATTGAATATAAATATTATCCTACGTCTAAAGAACAACTTGGAGTTCCAGGCACTACGCAATCATCAGGTGCATCTTATGAATTGACCATTTCTAGATTTGAATTTTTATTTTTGGTTTGCGCGTTCAATGAAAATTCAAATCTAGGAGATGTCGGTTCATATGCACCTGATGATTGCATAGTGCATAGAACTCCGAATCCTGCTATAGACATCGGTTAATATGTGTATTTATTAATATATACTTTATATATTTGTTATACTACCTCGATCACTGTTTTATTAACATCAGAAAAAATATTTATATATGAGTATGTACTTACGTGTATATACATATGTATCTCCATATTTATTGATATCCATATATATATATATATATATATATATATATATATATATATATATAATAACTATAATAATTATAACAATATTAATAGTAACAAAAATAATTCTGCTAATACTAGTAATAGTTATACTATATTTAAGTTCGTCTTGAAAAACCCACCGAGAACGAACTCAGAAGACGAAAACCCTAACACTAAAGCGCTCAATACAAAAGTAGAGCAACAAAGACAGAAAAGAAATTTTCGGTATGTATATCTATATATATATATATATATATATATATATATGGACTCAACGTTTCTTTCAAACATCTTTCATTAATTACAACCGACAAGGAAATTCTACAAAACGGGAAAATATTAAGATGCTAGAAAACTTAATAAAAAATAAATAAATCTATTTTGTCGGCAGTATTCCATGAAAGATGTTTGGTATTTAAATTAAGTATTATTGCATTCAAATTTTTAAAAATACAAGAGATTTAATTGAAAAACTAACGCATTCAATTTAATGAATGAAATTGCAATTCACTAATTTAATTATGCAATTATTATGTTTGTACCACATAGTTTGATAGCACATGTTTGCCTCTCTTGGTGTTCATCTGAACTCCTCTTTTCTTTGGCAATTGCGAATTTAATTTAGACGATGAATTTGAGTGCCATTTTATATCGATCACAAAATATTTCAATGTTTTAAATTGAATGGCTTATAATTTAATTTTTATGCAGTAATATAAATCTGGAGCCTTAGTTTTTAAATTGAATGGCAAATGGTGTAGAGACATTGGATGATAAAATTTAAAGTTAAAGTCACTGTAACTTTAATATTTCGGTGTAAACTCGAAACGGCGTTTGGTGTTCTTTCTCTCTACTTTTTATTTATTATTCTGATTTTATGAAGTTTGATTATGGTCAAACTAATATTAATCTGAAAAAGTTCCTTCTCGGAACAAAACGCGTGACTAAGATGTTTTTCTATTTTCTCATTCACTTTTTCATCGTTATATATGTCATTCTCATTCAATTTTTCATCGTTATATATGTCTATATAATTTTTTTCTTTCTCTCTCTTAAAGGCTCTCTCTCTCTCTCTCTCTCTTACGCACATACACACACACACACACACACACACACACACACACACACATACATATATTTCCCGATGTTCCTTCAGTCATATGTAAACATGGTTTACTATGGATTAATTTTCTTTTTTCTTTAAAGAGAAATACGCTGGAGTAGAGTTCTCGTGTTTTTTGGGATTTTTTTTTTTGTTTCTTTTTTTCTCTTTTGTTTTGAATCCTTATAAACTGACTGCTGTTCAAGGTTAGAGAAGCCAGTTTCTCCTGCTATTTAACCCATAAATGGGTGGAGAAGACATCAATTCATACCTTTCCTAAGAGCATTTTTACGAAATCTGAGTATAACAGACTAGGCTGAAGTTTGGACTTCTGTCGCCGATTCAATTTGCAACGCTGATAGCCACACACCCTAGCATACGGTACCAGGTATTTCAATTGGTCACCCATCTAAGTATTGACCAGACTTTAAGCAACAGGATTTATTTACTATTATGTCAGCATGTTTGTATTTATTCCTCTTCTTGACGCATATACGGACGTTTACAAGTCGAGGCGAACAACTTCCAAAGGCATTTGCCGTTTTTAATTCCCGCTTGAAAGTTTGAGAAAATTAGTAACGTGATGAATTGGACCGCGGTTATCGATGAGCAAATCGATGAGCCAATCATACACTGAATAGGGTAAAGGAACAATTTTTAACAATTTTTTTCCAAGCTTCAGAAACACGACAATATCCTATGAACTCGGTAATTAAAATTATTCATGCAAACATAAGCTACGTTGAACCCAATGAGATTTGAACTCATCACGCTTTTTAAATGATCAGTAAGACCTCATGACTAAACATCGACTTAAGATCAACGCGATAGATAGATAGATAGATAGATAGATAGATAGATAGATAGATAGATAGATAGATAGATAGATAGATAAAGTATTCTTATAGATAGATAGACAGATAGATAAATAAAAAATATACTACTGGCTTGCTAGCTAGATAGATAGTTAGATAATTTATTCAGAACGGACGAACCCACCCTCCTCTCATGATGATATCAACTTCGCCTTTTTATTCAATTAACGCTACGGTTATTCCCACTCATGCGCACATAGACCTACAAACGTCTAGAAACACTTATAGTGACCTCAAATGACACAACATAACCAAGCCTAAATTTCAATTTCGCCCTTTATTTTTTTGTTAATCCCATTCTCTTTTGTACGTCAGTACCGAGCTTATCCGCAAAATGTTTATTAATGCTCTGATGAGGAAGTAAATAAACATCGAAATTTTACTATTACGGTTGATTTTCAGTGGTAATCTGTTGTGCTTGATGGATATGTATTTGTTATTGAAGACGGGTAAAAGATAATATCGCTGTTCCCAATCGGATGCATAAAACCAATTATCCCTAGCTCTTATCATTCAGTTCGGTCGTTTGCGTAATGAAATATCATAATAAAATAAATTCCATAGGCAAAACTCGTTTTAACATCTCGCCGTCATAGAATGTGAGAAAGTTTATCTGAAATCGATGATTTCTCAAAGCAATCATATTGTTTTCGGTATGCATTCTTTAATCTTTTGACGATTTGAAATTCTGTCTGATGTGAGTTTTTATAATAATAATAATAATAATAAGTTTCACGAGAAACTTTCAGGCAAATATTATGCATAATAATATGGATCCAAAATGCAGGTTTTGTGATAAACACCAAGAAACAATAGACCACCTAATCTCAGGCTGTTCTGTGCTTGCCCCAAACGAATATAAAAATCGCCACGATAGAGTTGGGCAATATTTACATTGGGCAATGTGCAAACATTATGGAAAAGCTGTAAACAAACACTGGTATGAACATCATCCAGCACCGGTTACAGAAATAGAAGATGTAACCATTCTATGGGATTACACCATCTACACAGACAGAAAAATTGAAGCAAACAGGCCAGACATTATTGTTAAAAACCAGAAGGAGAAAACTTGTCTATTAATTGATATGGCTTGTCCAGCGGATTGTAACATAGCAATCAAGGAATTTGAAAAACTGTCAAAATATAAAGACCTGGAAATTGAAATAGAAAAAATGTGGAAATTGAATTGAAAACAAGAGTTGTGCCAGTGATAGTAGGTGCACTTGGAATGATAAAAAATGGAACAAAACAACACATTGAAAGAATCCCTGGAAACCCCAGCTGAAGAGATATAAATCTTGTCTTATTAAGTACAGCCCACACACTAAGGAAAACGTTATCTATGTAATGCTTGGGATGATAGGGAGGATAGAAAAACATGAAATGGAGTCATAACAACACGCCACTACCTGCCTTAGGTCTCCCCGCAGACTTGGTTGGTAGTGAGACCAATGCAGAAATCGAAATATGATGAAAAATGACATAATAATAATCTACACAACTTACTCTACTTCTGCCTCTGGTTACTATAATAATAATAATAAAATAATAATAATAATAATGATAACAGATGGTTAAGTGCATCTGGATTAAAGTCTGAAACTGAAGGCTTTATTCTTGCAGCGCAAGACCAAAATCTTTTCTAGGAACTTTCAGGTAAATATTATACATAATAATGTGGATCCAAAATGCAGGTTCTGTGATAAACACCAAGAAACAATAGACCATCTAATCTCAGGATGTTCTGTACTTGCCCCAAATGAATATAAAAATCGTCACGATAGAGTGGAGCAATATTTACACTGGACAATGTGCAAACACTCTGGAAAATATGTAAACAAACACTGGTATGAACATCACCTAGCATCAGTTACAGAAATAGAAGATGTCAACATTCTATGGGATTACACCATCTACACAAACAGAAAAATTGAAGCAAATAGGCCAGACATTATTGTTAAAAACCAAAAAGAAAAAACTTGCCTATTAATTGATATGGCTTGTTCAGAGGATTGTAACATAGCAACGAAGGAATTAAAAAAAATGTCAAAATATAAAGACCTGGAAATTGAAATAGAAAAAATGTGGAGGTTGAAAACAAGAATCGTACCAGTGACAGTAGGTGCAATTGGAATGATAAAAATTGGAACAAAAAAACACATTGAAAGAATCCCTGGAAATCCCAGCTCAAGAGATATACAAAAGATTTTCTTGTTAAGTACAGCCCACACACTTTGTCTATGTAACGCTAGGAATGTTATGGTAGCTAGAAAAAACATTAAATGCAGCCATAGCAACACACCACGACCTACCTTAGGTAGGTAGTGCGACCATTGCAGAAAACAAATTATGATGAAAATAACATAATAATAATAATAATAATAATAATAATAATAATAATAACAATTCAGTTGACTGGCCGCCACTATTGAAATGAGTTGAAATATTTTGGTGTCACTGTTTGCTGGAATTTCTCACTCGAGTTTATCTGTTTTGTAAGTGGCCAGCCATTCTTCTTTTTCTTGTATTTACGGTTAATTTTCTTTTCGCCATTGTTAAATAAGAAACTGTATTTTGTCTTTCAGCGGCCATTTTCTGGACAGCCAAAGGGTTATTTATTTCGTCTTTTTAAACTTCCTAGAGAAGGTTCTGTAAATTAGTTTAGCTTCGAAGGCTTCTTTCGATTTTAACTAAGTTGAAACTTGAAGAAAAAAAAATTTTTTTACGTTTTCATTATTTTTTTTTTCAGTTTCAACTTCTCACTCTTTTTTTTTTCAATTGGAGTAGATAGACTAAACTATCGCCCGGTTCACACTCCAACCACGTCTATTGAACAGGTGAAGAGGCTCAT
Organism: Ascarosepion bandense; assembly: GCA_037127315.1. Lineage (NCBI taxonomy): Eukaryota > Metazoa > Mollusca > Cephalopoda > Sepiida > Sepiidae > Ascarosepion > Ascarosepion bandense. The sequence goes on along the minus strand of JBBBDQ010000340.1, from coordinate 4,859,104 downwards.
CACTTGTTTCCTGTTTAGGATGCGGTTTCCGGTTTTCTCCTTTCCAATCTTCTCACTTTTTTTTTTCAATTGGAGTAGATAGACTAAACTAAACTATCGCCCGGTTCACACTCCACCCATGTCTATTGAACAGGTGAAGAGGCTCATCCCTTCTTTCCTGCTTAGGATGCGGTTTCCGGTTTTCTATTTTCCAATCTTCTCACTTCTATGTAGCCTCCTGCACACCAGTGGCGTTACCGCCTTGCTCGGGGTGATATGATTAAAAAAAAAAAAATAATAATAATAATAATAATAATAATAATAATAATAATAATGAAATAACTATCAATATGCAAGAATCTTGAAGTGGAAATCTAAAAAATGTGGCACACGAGAACATCAGTAGTTTTATTTGTAGTTGGAGCACTCGTATTGATTGGGAACGTTTCCAAGAGACTCTTTGAAGAGATTCCTGGTATCCAATGCCTTAAAGAAATAAAACAAAATTGTACTCACAAGTACAGCTTGAAACTTAGCTTCAACTACCTATAATATGTGTGCTCTGAGGGTTTATTAAGATTTCTAGAAAAATGATCAGTGAAAAATGTTATGAAGCCAATTCTGACCTTAGGTTTCTGGTTGGGATCCACAAGGAAATCTGTCTAAAACATAAATCTGAGAAAACAATGATAATATATCAATGAAATCGCGAGAAACAGATCATAAGTTTAAAATAATGAAAAAAAAATGGAATATTTGTTATCAAACAAGGACAACTCTAGATTATATGTCATTATTCTCAATCAGTCAGTTAAGTGTCATACGTGACACACGCTTGGGTGATCATGTCTCGAAAGAGACATGACTGGCTGGGTAGAAGTTTATCCCGCAGTAGGTTGCTATTACTTTTTGCGATTGCTTTATGCGGTAGACTGGTTGACAGCCAAGGTTATAGAACTCAATCTGTCCTGTTATTTAACCCATAACTGGAGGGAAGAGACGGATTAATACCTTTTCCAAGGGTATTAGTGAGTAAGTGAATGCAAGGAATTTAACTGGAATTCGAACTCAGCTTCCCGATCTCTCGTTCTGAGCCGATATTCTCTGCACCACAACGAAAAGTGTCAGTCGTAGGGCAATGATTGACAAAAAAGGATTTTCTGTCTCTTGCGTTAAGTTAATTAGTGTGCCTTCGAGCAAGTGTAATGGTTAACAAGTTAACTATTAAAATTAAAGTTCGATCTCATTGACTGTTCTTCACTGTGCCATACTAGCATAAAAGGATTGTGTCATACTATGCTAAAATTTAGAATTGTAAAAACATGTCAAGTGAAATTGGTGAAAAGATTTCTATATGGTGCAATGGTTAAAAAACTAATGCTGGCTTCTTTGCTCATCTAAACTTATTTATAAATGAAACTTTGTCTGTGTGTGTGTGTTTGTGTGTGTGTGTGTGTGTGTGTGTATCCGTTACCTATAGACTCCGAAACGGCTGAACCGATTTTCTTGAAAATTTACAGTTGTAATATAAGCGTCTGCGAGTGTTCTTAGCTAGGTTTTGAGTCGAGGTACCCCGAGAAATATCAAAAATCGATAATCGAAAAAATCGGTTTATAGAAGGAGTG